>OY856409.1:316279057-316879057 GCA_963693085.1 Alisma plantago-aquatica
TTGGCACAAAGAATAGTAGCGAAAATAAAATTTTATCTATCCATATTCTTATAATAGCAAGATCGCGTCAATTATTATGAAATAGGAAAGATGGTTTTAATGAGTTATACCTGGTCCTGAAGCAAGTCCAACGACAAAAATCACTTCCAAGAGACTTCTGACAAGTTGTTCTTAGACGGTGGCTTTGCATCTCTTGGTCTTCACCGTGAACAATTGTTTGTGCAACTTCTACAACATCTCCAGTGGTTTCACCATGGACTATAGGCTGACTTTACTCTCCAAGAAGCAACTAAAGGACTCCTACATCTAGATTAGTCCACTCAAACCAACTACAACTCTTGTCATTCACCAAGAATAGATAGAAAGGAGTTGTCCCTCCCGTTAGTGTACTAGTCACCAACCTGCTTTCCCACAATAACTTCTTAGTTGTTCTCTCCCTTTGGTTATCCCTCCCTGTTGGGTAGGATTTTCTTGGGCTCTCTTGGTTACCACAACAAGAGAGGATAATAGTTGTCTTAGAAAGTCCCCAGTACCCCTCCTTTTATATGTGGAATTTGAGTCAGGGTTCCCAATATGTATGGAATTGTATGAGAGTGGAAAGGACTAGAAGAACTTGAACTTTTACAATCTACGACAGCTAAAATGGCCCTTGCACACACCCAAACAGTCGTCTAATCTATGAGACAGTCGTCTCACACTGCCAAATGGCTATTTGGTAGAGTCCCAATCATACACGAATTTTACAATTTCTATTCCAATTAATATACATATTAATTGACTTACTCTCCAAGTATATACAATTAAAACTATTCGGGAAACATCTTAAACCTTCATTCAGCCCAACCGAGCCATCTCACCTAGGCGAGATGCCCGTCTAACTCACCCAGACGGGCATCTGGTGAGTTTAGATGAGCTATTTGATTTAAGAGCAGAACTAAGCCAATTCAAACTTCGATTAGCCTGATCCCCAAATGACCATTTCAACTACATAAGACGCCCATTTGGATGCCTAAATGGCTATTTCACCCAGTGAGATGGTCATTTGGCAGACCTGGTCAGCCTATCAAGCAATTAGTTGTGTGGATTGAATACATAATCACTTTAATAATCAATCCAATTTTCATTCAAGATCAAACTCCTCTTCTAGATGAGTTCCTATGTGTATGACCCTATAGATTCCATGTCACATTGGTATTGAATATCCATAACTAGCTTATGACATCACAAGCAAAGAGTGGTTCCTAGTTCCACATCAGTACTACCCAAGTGAATGGAAAGTTGGAGACAACTTCAAACTAAAATTTGTGTAAAGTGTTGCATCAATTGTATAATTCCTTTGTCTCTGATATCCAAGATGAACTTGAGGCATGGTTAGTCATCCTATCAACATTCAATCCATGGTTTTCGAACTAAGAGCAGACTATCTGAGATAATGTGACCTCAATATCATTTATTGATTCACATTTGCATGCGCATGAATTTCTCAGTCTAGCTTATCAAGTGGCCATGATATCATACTCCAACAGGAGTGACAAATCCAATATCTATCACTCACATTCTATCCCCATGTATTAAAGTCATCCAATCACCACCGTTATAACAACCCATGATTCCGGACTTCGTTTGATGATGTCAAAGCGTACCCAACGACATGTGAAGAATGTAGTGATTTTAGTTATAAGAATCACAATAACCACCTTCAGTATGAAAGATGACTGTGACCACAATACCATGTGTCACTCACAAGGTGGGTCTATCCAATACATTTTTCCCTAGCATGTATATATGTGCTTGGTTTGATATTTCCATATCATGACTAATGAGATTTAGTCATCAGCCAACTAACACTTTGATATTATGTGTTATTGTTGTCTATCATCCTTCCACAATAACAAATGATCAGGGACATAATGAGAATATGCACATGTACTCTTAACATCTATATGATCTCATCCACAATGAGAATAACTTGACAATATACGTCATTGAGTAATATAATTCTCTAGACATTCACTTTGTATCCTTATTATCTCATAATTGAGTGAAACAGATCAAATGGAAGTTTGCATTTATATATGTTATTATTAATCAAATACTTTTAGGGAATTATGCCACATCAGCTCTATGGGCATACCTTACCAACAGTCTCCCACTTGCACTTAGAGACAATCAACAACGGATCTCATACTTAATGATCTAAACATGTCCCACATGCTTCTACTGCGCGAGTGCCTATTTAGCGGGTTAGCAAAACTTTGCTTATAGTCGAGATATTGCATGTTCCTATTATCGTCGTTGTAAAATTTCTCATATGAGACGGAACAGCCGTAATATGGTATTTGATATTCCTTGCCAAAGTCATAGTATTTTTACTAAGTCATCAATGGCTGGAACATCTATAAGATCATCATATAGACCTTTAGATCCATACAGTGTCATTATGTGTTTATGTAAATATACCAACATCTTTACCAAATAATCATGGAAAACAAAAAACACCAATTGTGTAGCAACAAAATTTTAAACTTTGACTATATTCAAAATGTATAAAGAGTACAATACAAATTTCCCTAATAGGGGTATACAAATTTATACAAACAATAGGATCTAGGTAGAGGAAGACCAAATCAACTTGTCTCCAGACAAAAACAACTTACATTTAGGTAGCTATAGCTAAGTCCAAGCTAGAAGGTTGAACTCATATCTCTTAGCCTTAGACAGGTTCACCAAGCTTCTAATGCGCACTCTGATCCTAACCTAGGTGGTTCGGATCACCTGACAAGAGAGAGATAAAAGTATGTGTTAATCAAATGGAATAAGGTCAAATAAAAAGTGCAACATTGCAAAGAGATTTCAAGAGAATGAGACAAATAATCAAATCAGAAATAGAAGACTACCATAGATCAATCCACAACAATAATCACAAAGCATGAATGATATTATGACACAAAATCATACCAATGCAGAGTGAGGACACCTATCGGACCCTCACCAAGAGGAGAGGGGAATTTACACATACCAAACCTCAAATATATTTATAATACAAAGGGAATTATCACATCCTTTGAGGGAGAATTATCACGTTTCCCCTGGGCGAATTTACACATGCCCACTATGGGTGGTTGTATAGATGTACCACTACATTGTCATTTGGCCAAAAATACATCATGCTTAATATTCCACTTGGTAGTAGGGAAAGTATAAATAACATTTGCATCATAGCATTGGGGAATAAAACCCATGAATTAAATCAAGTAAATGAATGGGCCAACATTGGCCATAACATTATTCAAATAATCCAAATAAATGAGCCACACTGGCACTATAAGTTTAAAGTAAATAAACAGCGAATAAAGACAACAGAAGGATATCAAGGCTAGCAAATTATGATTGCAGGGTTAAATAAAATCCCAACTGAGGAATAGGTTAATTGCACATTCTTACACAAGCATTATTATTCATTCATAAGTAGGCATCACATACATAAATAGGGGTCATATACATAAATAGGGGTCACATACCTTATTGAAGATTCATAGCATCACTTTCACCAAATTGATAGTGGCCAATTCCACCTTATCCTAGTTATAAACATTTCACATGTATTAGTATGTACTAAGGCATAAGGTGTATAAAAGATACTCATATTGGACCTTCTTTGGAAACCTCTGATTTAGGACTCAAAATTAGGAACAAAAGCTCACTTGGGTTTCACCAATTTGGAAAACATATCTTCTTTCTCAATTTGAAGTTAAAATGACTTAATTATCATTTTTAGAACATTTATCATACTCAAATTGGCATTCAAAGAAAACTTCAAAAAAGGAAAGAGAATCATGACTCAAAAACCACAAATTCAGATTCTACATGAAAAATCCTTTCCAACGAGTATTTATTTTTATTTTTATGATAAATCATTGATTTTATACAAATTAAACCATTCAGACCAATTAGAAAACATGAAAATGCCACGTAGGCAAGTTAGTCAACGAGAGAGAGTAGCCACGTGGCCGGGCCCACAAGACCTGGGCCAATGGTGTGTCGCCACATCAGCAGATCGTACTCGCAAGGCCTCAGTCAGGGGCGAGCAAACAACCAACGAAAGGACTGAAGTTTAAAGGTAATGAAGTAGGAGAGATGATATGCGTACCACCCACGCTCCACTGCAATCTTAGAAATGTTCTTGTCCTTGAGTATATCATAAAACTAAGATGGAAGGGAAGATGATCTTATGGACCTACTCATTCTGAATTATGGTGGTGGATTGCCTTATTTAGAGGATTAATGGGTTGAAACAGTTTGAAAAACTAAATTATATTAGAAAACAAATAAATAAACTAACCAAGAAACAATTTATAACAAGATAAGAAAAGTAATGGATTATATGATTCACCCAACACTACCCTTTTTTATATTTTCTCTCAACAATGAAAAATAGTATTATAAGTATGAGGGAAAAACAGAAAACTCACAACAAGTCATCTTCTTCCTCTCCCAGGCGCCATGGCCGTGTGAGGAAGCTTTCCCCTATTTGGGTGTTTTTGCATTTCTCAACCAAAATGTGAGTTCAAATACTCAAAACGAAGAGGATGCGAAGGTGGACTCACTGGAGTGGTTTATTGGTTCACTGGTGTCTTCTAGACCCAAGGAGGGGCGTTGTAAGGCAGGGAGGAAGGTGGAGGCATCGAGGGATAAGTGAGGAGGATGCAGACAAATTGGCACGAGAGAAGGTTTGCAATGGGGCTTCCCAAGACGATGGATGTGCTACTTATAGGTGCGGTGTGGTGAGGAGTCAAGAGGTGAAAACTTACTAAATGGAAACTATATGAAGTAAGGGTTTCTATCTAGGAGACAAATTGAATTAGTCAAGACTCCGACTACCTTGATGCTCTGATACCATGCTGTAAAGATACCAACATCTTTTCTAGATAATCATGGCAAACAAAAAACACCAATTGTGTAGCAGTGGAATTTTAAACTTTGACTATATTCAAAATCTATAAAGAGTACAATACAAATTTCCCTAATAGGGGTGTACAACTTTATACAAACAATAGGATCTAGGTAGAGGAAGACCAAATCAACTTGTCTCCAAACAAAAAAAACTTAACATATAGGCAACTATAGCAAAGTCCAAGCTAGAAGGTTGAACTCATATTTCTTAGCCTTAGACAGGTTCACCAAGCTTCTAATGCACACTTTGATCCTAAAGCTGGGTGGTTGGGATCACCCAACAGGAGAGAGATAAAAGTATGTGTTAATCAAAAGGAATAAAGTCAAATAAAGTGCAACATCACATAAATAAAATGATTCTTTATACAAAGAGATTTCAAGAAAATGAGACAAATAATCAAATAAGAAATAGAAGACTACCATAGATCAATCCACAACAATAATCACAAAGCATGAATGATATTATGACACAAAATCATACCAATGCAGGGTGAGGGAACCTACCGGACCCTCACCAAGAGGAGAGGGGAAGTTACACATCCCAAACCTGAAATATATTTATAATACAAAGGGAATTATCACATCCTTGGGGGGGGGAATTATCATGTTTCCCCCGGGCGAATTTACACATGCCCACTATGGGTGGTTGTACATATGTACCACTACATTGTCATTTGGCTAAAAATACATCATGATTAATAGTCCACTTAGAAGTAGGGAAAGTATAAATAACATTTGCATCATAGCATTGAGGAATAAAACCCATGAATTAAATCAAGTAAATGAATGGGCCAACATTGGCCATAACATTTTTCAAATAATCCAAAAAAATGAGCCACACTGGCAATATAAGATTCAAGTAAATAAAGAGTCAATAAAGGAAATATAAGGATATCAAGGCTAGCACATTGTGATTCTAGGGTTGGATAAAAGCCCAATTGAGGAATAGGTTAATTGCACATTCTTACACAAGCATTATTATTCATTCATAAATAGGGGTCACATACATTAATAGGGGTCACATACATAAATAGGGGTCACATACCTTATTGAAGATTCATAACATCACTTTCACCAAATTGATTGTGGCCAATTCCACCTTATCCTAGTTATAAACATTTCACATGTATTGGTATGTACTAAGGCATAAGGTGTATAAAAGATACTCATATTGGACCTTCTTTGGAAACCTTTTATTTAGGACTAAAAGCTCACTTGGGTTTCACCAATTAGGAAAACATATCTTATTTCTCAATTTGAAGTTAAAATGACTTAATTATTATTTTTAGAACATTTATCATACTAAAAATGGAATTCAAAGCAAACTTAAAAAAGGAAAGAAATTCATGAATCAAAAACCACAAATTCAGATTCTACGTAAAAAATTCTTTCCAATGAGTATTTATTCATATTTTTTTGATAAAGCATCGATTTTATACGAATTAAACCATTCGGACCAATCAGAAATCAAGGAAATGCCACGTAGGCAAGTTAGTCAATGAGAGAGAGCAGCCACGTGGCCGGGCCCACAAGACCTAGGCCAATCGCATTAGGCTGCGTTAAGGGCCCACACTCGTAGGGCCTCGCTCAGGGGCGAGCAAACAACCAACGAAAGGACTGAAGTACCCTCAGCATTAAAATGTGAAACGAGATGAGTATGAGGGGAAAACAAGATACTCACAACAAGTCAGCTTCTTCCTCTCCCAGGCGCCATGGTCGCATGAGGAAGCTCGCCCCTATTTGGGCATTTTCACATTTCTTATCCAAAACGTGAGTGCAGATACTCAAAACAAAGAGGACACAAAAGTGGACTCACCGGAGTGGTTTATTGGTTTGCTAGTGTCTTCTAGACCCAAGGAGGGGTGCCACAAGCCAGGGAGGAAGGTGGCGGCATCGAGGGCTAAGAAATGAGGATGCGGGCAAATCATCACAAGAGAAGGTTTGGAATGGGGATTCCCAAGACGATGGATGTGCTACTTATAGTTGTAGTGTGGTGAGGAGTCGAGATGATGGTGGAGGTGAAAGTCCTCGGCCGACCCAGTTGGACGTCTCGTCCATAGTGCATGGGAGCGAACGAGTAATGGCTCAAAATATGTAGCTCGAGGAGATGAAGCCAACACAAATAAAGATCTCATGAAATGCTGGAGAGGAGAGGGTGAACAAGTTGGAGGAGTCGAGGCGTCCGATCTGTTCGTATGGCTGGAGGTTGAAGACAAGGCCGGAGCCATCAGATCTGAGTGAGATCAGATCTGGACCGTTGATCAAGGTGACGTCGAATCCAAACCGTCAAATGGTGCACTTGACAAGGAAAATGACCAACCATAGTTTGACACATCGATTTAAATGAAATCAATGATATTATTAGAAAATCGATTGATATTCTATAGTTGCACTATATTGAAACTTGTAAAATCCATTTGAAAGGTCAAATAAAGTCCAAAAGACCTCAAATTTTAATCGTAGGTTAATTACAACACCTAGAATGATGATATATCATTAGTTTCTCATTTAGACACATTTTGGCCCTTAAATGCTATATTGGCTATTAATGTGTATTTCAATGTATCAAATGAATGATTAATTGTGAAAAGAGTCTTTTAATGATATAAGTGATGAAATTCGAGATATTAGATACATATTAATATTTAGAGTCATATATGACCATATTATCCTCTTATTAAAGCATTATTTCCCTTTTTTGGAAGAGAGAAAGAAAAGGGTTAATTACTCCTATACATTAACTCAAATACACATTATTACTCATATCTTTTTCCAAAAAGATATAAAGGCTCTAAATTAGCATTATCCACTTATGTTCTATCATTAAAGGCCAAATTGCATTATTAATCCTCAATAATAACATTAAGTGGGTTATTTGTGCAAAACCCCCTACATTATCATAAATGTGGGTAGAATGTGAATTACATCCTCAAGAAAGGCTCAATTTCAATATTGAGGCCAAAGAAGACTCAAAAGGATGGGAAATTTATGAAAAAGGTCCAAAAGGATTAGAAAGAAAATAAAATCTTAAAAGTGGGTAATTTGTAGAAAGGACCCTAAGATTCAGTCTGTTATAGTTTATAACACAAGTATACTCGACTTCAATTGTAGATTAGTATTAATGGCTATTAGTTTGGAACCTTTCCAACTAATCATTACTTATTCATTAAATGAAACATATCTTATTTTATGATCATCTTTTGTCATTATGGAAGCTTGCATTGATGTAACCGTTTACATCTAACTCTTCCTCTTATTGCTATTTGATTGACTAGCAATCTATCCTTAAGTACTTCATAAGTACGAATGGATATCTTTAACCCTTATTGGATTTTGATGTCATCTTCTCATGTCGAACACAAGATTATATGGGAAAATGTGTTAACAGCTGACATGATAGATCCATCATTGGGTCGGCCCACATAATCATATTCATGACATTTCCATTCTTCACAAGAATATGAATATAAGTTTCATGAGAGACTAATTTGGATTCTCTCTCATTGAATCTTTCCTGTGTTGAACTCCTTCAACACGTTGCTATTTTATGTGCTTAAACTTCCTTTGTGAAACCTTCAATAACTATCCCATAGGTCTTGATCTTTATCTCATAATATGTGTCACCTTATCCTTCATAGATAAAGGTGTTTTTATGCCAGTTCTCAACATTTACAATGTTGAGATGTTATTCCTCATCATATGTGGAATATTCTTATATGATCCCACTAAATCTTTTGTAAACACAAATTTCATATTTTGTCTGTATTCTAGTCAAACACTTTGTATGTCTTATCAAGTCATAAGATCCCATCTATGAGATGCTTGTTTCAATCCCATATTGAACTTTGTAATTATAGACTTAATTTGCATTCATGAAGTTATGAAACATTTTAGTTTGTGTCACGTACACAGCCTATAATGTATTCCCTTAAATAATCTGGTTTTAATCTTCATATTCCAAATCTCTTAGTTTGTTTTAACTAAAACAACAAGCTTGACTATTAGTAAAGGAATTTCTATCATGTCCAACAACTTGAACTTGATTTATTCAACCAATATGTCATTTTATATTATCCTTGTAGGTCTTGATCATAAGACCCTATGGCACCCTTTAGATGTTACCCCTTTAGGTGGCTCTATCAAGGTCCTACCTTGTTAGCTTACTTGGATTCCATATAGCTTAGAAATAGGTTCTATTTGACAAGTTGGATCATCCTATATGACCAACCCATCTGAACTGTTGGATTCACAATCCTCCAATCTTAGATGTGTTCTACTAGAAATATTTTGTTCTGTGTTACATGATGATCTTGAGATTCCACAAGAACTTATGATTCTCAGTGTTCTCATTGTACCTCTTTGTTGGCCTCATACACTTTGTGAATTACTTTTACTCCCACTAATTATTTAGGAATTCAGTTATCCTATTAACAAAACAAATTTGTTATTAGATTGGGATTACTATTAACGTTCAACTATCATGGCTTATGGATAAAGCTTCTCAAGAAACTACTTTTTGAAGGTGGGTTCAATCCTTAAGACCTATTGGGACATTCCCAAATCATATCATATATGATGTCTTACAAACCATTTAGATGGTACATGATTTAGAAATAGATATATGTTTATGAGAATATAAGAAGATTTGATTTAATTGTTACTTATATCATAACTCATCATGGTATAAATCCTTTATACTGACACATCATCATGTTCAAACTAATTGTCTTGTGATATATTATCACAGTTCTTTCCTGAAGGTACTCAAGGTATTGAAATAAAGTATTTCAACATTTGATCATATCAAAGGATCTTAATACTTTCATCAATGTCACACTTCATTTATAATCTCCTTGATTACTTTCAAGAGATTAATGCTTTCATTTCATTTGGTACATATCACCATATTACTAGTAAATGAAAATGAAGTATTGTTAATTATTTATAGAATTCATTCCATAAGATCTTCATGCATCATATGTATGAGATCTAAACGAAGACTTATCCTCCCACTACATCTAGTGAAGGATGTCATATAATATTTGTGCATAAATAAGATTTGCATGTTTCCTTAGGTTCAATAACCAAGGGAATCTTGATCAACATCGATATGCATTCTAGGCATGCACTTCTCATATTCATACAAGATGACTAAAACTAGTGATGGTCTTTAGTTATCAATTTTAATCCTTTGGTATAAACATTCATCTTTGGATAATTTCACATAATTATCACAAGATGTTTTCGGGCCAATGTCGTACAAGATCATAGAAGCACTAACAAATTTTATTGATAATCATACTTGTCCGTACAAGATGCATAAAGAAAATATTTCTATTCTAATGTCATAATAAAATAGCAGTTCTAGTAACTCTATTACATTCCCATTGGGCTAAGATAAATTTAAATTTATATTATGGCTTCTGCAGCACTTGATCCTCCTTGTTCATCTTTGTTCTTCTATGTGGGATTTTACTTCTTTTTAGATCCTACACATCAGTATGTTAGATCTCTTATCTAGTATCATATACCAAAATTTAAGAAGTAATCAAACTTATCTTATATTGTTTATACATAAAGTGGAGACCTTAGTTCCATCCTTCTTCTCCTTTAGTTCCTCTAACCAAAGTGGGCAATTTTTCATTTAATGTCCTTGATGGTGACAATGGTGACAATTGCCTCTTTGTTTCTTTACTCCACATTTTGCCTTGAGATCTGAAGACTTGGGCTTTTAGCTAGCTTTAGAACTCTTCTCAACTTTGCCTTTGCCTTTTCCTTTATAGTTCCCCTTTGTCTTGTTGATCACCATCATAAACTTGGGCTTGTCTTTCTTCATTTGTGTCTTAGTTGTCCTTAACATTCCCAACAACTCTATCAATGACTTGTTAAAGTCATTATGTTGTAATTCATGACAAACTATCTATATGACTCTAGCAGGGACTGCATAATCACACAAGTGGCCAACTCTTGGCCTAAGGGGAATCCCAGTCTAGCTAGGTTCTCTGCATACCCAATGAGCTTGAGTACATGAGGACCTACATGATCTCCTTATGCCATGTTGCACTTGAATAGTGCCTTGGAGACATAATATCTCTCCTATCTTGCGTGATCTTGGTACATGTTCTTGAGATGTGTGGCCATCTCAATCACCCCCATGTTCTCATTCTATCTTTGCAACTCATGGTTCATGAAATATAGCATCATACACTTGGAATCCATGACATCTTCAATATGGTTCTTATAAGCATCATTTTCATCCCTTGTAGCATTTTGAGTTGGTTCCTCCATCTCTGGCATTTCTAAGACATAGAGCTTGCGCTCTTGTGTGAGAACAATTCTTAGAGTCCTGAACTAGTCGTGGAAGTTGTTCCCAGTAAGTTTGTCCTTCTCAAGGACTAATCACAGATAAATGTGATTGTTTGTCAATACCATTTGGTTCTATAAGAGAATTTGTAATTTTGTCAAAAACACTTCTTTGATTTTATTTGATTAAAGTTTGGGCAATAATAATTAGGTCATTAATAAATTATCATTCTCATTATCTTGTTCAAATTGATAACCCTCAAGTATCAATTCAAAAAAATTCAATGAAAATTTTCTAATGAGATAGACCCAAAATGATTCAACTATGCCCTGATCAACACCGCAAACACAGTCAATCATCAAGGTAGGCAACTTTTGCCAATTTCATCATATGCAATTTTTGATAGATGATATACACAACTCCTTCCCATAATCATCTGCACACCTCTGGGCCCAAGCGCTCTGAGAATCACTAGTTAAGCCTGACCCAATAGTCAATACCATAATTATGCACCCGTGAAGGAGGAACCGATAGTATTACCATCACACTTCCACAAGGTAAACAATGCACCATGTAGAGGTATAAACTATGCTTAGTCAAACAATTTTTTCATGTTTATTGCTATTGGAAAGCATCTAAGAATTAATGGTTTTATATATATCATATTTATACATATATTGTATCCAATCACCACATATATAGTACATATCATATACATGTTATATCCCACAACGTAAACCTGCAATATAAAACAAAAAGTGATAGTTATGGCCATGTCTACTTGTAATTCCTTGGAGCCACAAGGAATTACTACCACCTAGGTCAATCATCACATCACACGTATGAACCTACGCTTGATGTAGATCTGTGCTTATGAAGCTACGCTTGATGTAGAACTGTTCTTGCCAATCTGGGTAGATCGATTCAATCCTTGAACCAGTCGTCTTGCCTATTGACTGGTTGGTTGGTCCTCCTGTCCAATTGATATTTGGGATCCTTCCAAACGTTTGCTTGGGCCTCCAGGCGGTCATCTGGTTCCATCGCTCTATCATCCCTTGGTCCTTCAGATTGTCGACTCATCTCACGAACTAGTCATCTTAATTGGAGATGATCATATTCCTTGTAGTTGCAAGAAAAGAAACTATCTATAGATAATTTAATACATTCAATGAGAAAAACCTCAAGTTACATTGAAGGGAAGCATATGTAGGAAAACAATCACTTTACATTGGGAAGAGAGAGGTAGAGGCGCGATTTGCAAACTGAGATAAACATGAACTAAACCAGCCAACCATACATAGATATAGGGTTTAGGACATAAACACACTACACATCCAACATCAAAACCAATTTTAGGGCGACATGTGTAAATTGCATATATATCATATTATATATATACATATATATTAGTTTAGGATTATGTTGTATTTTATCATATATGCATATGAGAATAGTTTAAATATTCACATTGTACGCAATAAATAAAAGTTAAAACCAAAATCATATCATATTGATTATCCTAAAACATAGTAAATTGATGTGGCTCTGACACCACTATAGAAAAATACATGCACATAGTAGAAGTGAAAACAAAAATGTCATCTATCTGTATTCCCATATCAGTAGGAGTGTGTCAACTATTAAGAAATAGGAAGGATGGTTTTAGTGTGTTATACATGGTCCTGGAGAAAATCCAGAGACAAAATTCACTTTTTTACAACTACTAACAAGTTCCTCTTGGATGGTGGTTGTGCATCTCCAAGTCTTCACCATGAACAGCTGTATGCACAACCTCTACAGTGTCTTCGGTGGTCTCGTCACAGATTGTAGGTTGACTTTTTTCTCTGAGCAGCATACAAAGGACTCCTACCTATAGAGTAGTCCACATGAACCAACTAGAACTCCTATCGTTCACCAAGAATGGACAAGAAGGAGCTATCCCTCCCATTGGTGTACTAGTCACCAACCTTCTCTCCCACAATGACAACTTCTCAGTTGTTAGCTCCTGTTGACTATCCCTCCCTTATGGGCAGGACTTGCCTAGGCTCTCTTGGTTACCACAACCAAATAGGACAACAGTTGTCATATGAACCAATTCTTAGTTATTTGTGTTGTGTCTTGGAAACCCCCCTCCTTTTATAGGCCGATTTTGGGTCAGTGTTCCCAATCTATATGGGATAGTGTGGGAGTGGAAAGGACCGGATGAACTTAAACGTTTTCATCCTGCGACAGACGAAACAGTTGTTTCACACACCCATATGGTCGTCTAGTGTGCGAGATGGTCATCTTGCACTTTCAAATGGTCATTTGGTAGTTTCCCAATCGCACACAAATTTGGCAATTTTGATTCCAATTAATATACATATTAATTTTATTGGTCTCCGAGTATATACAATCGAAACTATTTGAAAAACATCCCAAACCTTCGTTCAGCCCAACTGGACCGTCTCACCTGGGCAAGATGACTGTCTCACTAACCCATACGACCGATTGATGAGTTGAGATGAGTCGGTCGGTTCAATCATATTAAACTGGTTGGTTCAAGGGTAGAACTAAGACAAGTCAAAATTCGATCAACCTGACCTTGAAACGGCCGTCTCAACTACTTGTAACGTCTGTCTTGGCTGCCCAAACTGACGCAGTGAGATGGTTGTTTGGTAGACCTGGTTAGCCAATTGAGCGATCAATTACATGTATTAAATACCTAATCACTTTAGTAATCAATCCAATTGTAGTTCAAAATCAAACTCCTCTTCTAGATGAGTTCCTATGTGTGTGACCCTATAGGTCACATATCATGTTGGCAGTGAATGTACATAACTATTTAAGGCATCACAAACAAAGAGTGGTGCCTAGTCACACATCAATGCTACTTAAGTGAATGGAAAGTTGGAGAACAACTTCTACCTACAATCTGCGTAAGGTGTTGCAGTGATTGTATAATTCCTTGGTCTCTGATATCCAAGATGAACTTGAGGCATGGTTGGTCATCCTCTCAATGTTCAATAAATGTTTCTTGAACCAAGAGAAGACTATTTGATATAATGTGACCTCAATATCATATATTGATTCACATGTGCATGTGCATGCATTTCTCAATCTCTCTTATCAAGTGGTCAGAATATCATACTCCAATAGGAGGGAAAAATCCCATATCTATCACTCACATTCTATCACCATATGTCAAAGTCACCCAATTGTCACTGTTATAACAACACATATTTTAGGACTGCATTTGATGATGTTAAAGTGTACCCAACAACATGTGACAAGTGTAGTGATTTCAGGGTCTAAGAATCACAATCACCACCTTCACTATGAGAGATGATTGTGACCACAAATCCATGAGTCATTCTCAAGGTGGGTCTATTTGATACATTGTTCCCTAACATGTATATGTGTGCTTGGTTTGATATTTGTATATCATGAATAATGAGATTTTTTTCATCAACCAACTCACACTTTGATTTTATGTGTTGTTTTTGTCTATCAACCTTCCACAATAACAACCGATCAAGGACATAATGAGAATATGTATATGCACTCTTATCTCATCGAAAAGGATAGTAACTTGAAAACATATGTCAATGAGTTATATATTCTCTAAACATTCACTTTGTATCCTCATTATCTCATAAGAGGGTGAAACAGATGAATTGAAAGCTTACCTTTATATATATTATTATTAATCAAATCCTTTTAGGTAATTATGCCATGTCAATCACTATATGATTGTCTCTACGAGCATACCTTACCAACATGTGGTCCCCTAGAGATAGCCTATTTATGAAGATCTATGGGCGAGATGATTCATCCATTGAACTTAGATCTAGCCTTGAATATTCTCTATCAACTTCGCCAAGAGTAGTAGAATCAATAGTCTCATGTGTCACTTGCATGCAATGTTGTTTCCCAAGTTTGGAGCAAGAGACATAAGAGCGTAGTATTTTCAAACACAGAGGAAAGAGATGAAGTACCAGCATTCAACATTCTTTAGTTATAAAACTATATTTCATCAAAATATAGGTTATCTTTTATTTTAAATAGTGATATTATAGTCATATAAACTATAAAATTATCATTTTAATGAATTTCATTGAAAAATATATCATGTAATAGTCAAATCCATCTATCTATGCTAGCTACTTCTAATTGAATAAAAAAAGATATATTTCTATTTTGTAATGTGATTATTTGATTGAGTGAGTTTTATATATTAGAAATATGAATATTTTCCTCATGTATATATTGAACGATATTATTTTTCAATTCAATTTTCTACATCTATGGTACAACCACAAAAACTTCTTATTCTATTTAATCGAAGAAATTTGTATGTGTGAGTCGATAGAATAAAAAAATGGTAGATAGTTATGCTACTTCACTTGACAACACCATCATAGTGATAGAATTGCAACAATTGCTACATATCCTTGGATAGCTCTGGGTGATTTTAATGTTATAATCTCCCCGACCAAAAAGGTTGGTGATGCTACTTTCTCTTTTTTAGAATAGGACCTCTTTCAAGATTATATGCATCTACCTGATCTTTTTGACTTGAGATTTGAAAGATGTACCTATATTTATAAATCTGGTCCTTTACATGAACAATTGGATTGAGTTCTTGTAAATTCCTTTTTTCAGTTGTTAGGAATGTAGTTCAATGTGAAGCAACTGACACATATTAAATCAGATCATAATCCTCTCTTATTCTATAATACACAAAGAAGGCCTTATACCCCCATCTTTCATACTAAGGCCAGTTCGAATGTGGATGCTTGCTTTCATTCTCTTATTCAATCTAAGTGGATAGTTTAAGAAGAGTTCACGATAACTTTAAATTTAATAAAGTCTTCTATTACACAATGGGATACTAATCTGGGGCGTTGGGAGCAGATTCAGTTATAATAGGTAATGTCTGCATTGAAATATGCTCAAGATGAGTTGGCTTCTCATTACTCACAAGATTTTTATGATCACTTTACTTACCTAAAAACACATTATGATATTTTATTAGCCAAGAAGTTTATGGATATTTACCAAAAAAGCCATATATTATGGCTAAAGGATGGATATGCCAATACAGCTTTCGATAATTCTTTCATACGGACCAGGAGACATTCAAGTATTATTAAGACCTTAACAAATGAATATGGTATTCTGATTGAAGACCAAGTCAGACTCAAGAACTTAGCCCAACAACATTTCAAATTACAATCCATTACTAATACTCCATGCAATTTTACTTGGTCGTAGTCACCAGATGTTTCAAATCCTTTAACATCTGCATCAGCTTATTCACTGGCTATAACTCCATCTGAAGATGAAGTATTTTATACTTTGCAGCCCATGGGGAGAAATAAGGCTTCGGGGCCATGGAGTGGATAGAGAATTCATGCTTTGTCATTGGAATACTATTAACAAATCCATTGTTGTAACTATTAGTAATGCTTTATAAGGCTTTCCTCTTACTCCTAATTTCTATGATGTTATTATGGTTCTTCTTCCTAAGGTATCCCGACCTCAAAACTACTTTCAACATAGACTTATCTCTCTGAATAATACTTGTCTGAAGTTATGTTCAAAAATCTTAGTTAATCGGTTGAAACACTACCTTCCTCGTTGGATTTCTTCTGAGCAATTGAGCTTTATTCCTGGGAGACATATTACAGATAATATAATCCTTGTTCAAGAGTTGATACATAATATGAGATGATCTAATGGATCTAAAACCATAGAAATGAAGATTGATTTGGTAAAGGCATATGATCTCTTGGAATGGTCTTTTATACTTGATACCATTTGAAGTGTTGGTTTTCCTTCTACAGTCTAGAACTATATTATGAATTCTATTTTTGGAGGTAGAGTTTTCATTGCTTGGAATAGAGAGTTACTCCCGAGATTTAAAGCCAACCGAGGATTACGTCAAGGAGATCCTATGTCTCTATACTTGTTTGTTATGTGTCTTAACAAATTAAGTTTACTCATTTGGAATAAAGTTAATAGTCGATGTTGGAAACTAGTGAAACTGTCTCGACAAGGACCGACTTTCTCACATGTTACTTTTGTTGATAACTTAATCCTCCTCTACAAAGCAGATATGGCACACATTAATCTTATTCTAGAATGTTTTTAACTATTTGGTAGGGCTTCTGGTCAATCTATATCTCTAGACAAAAGCATTATCTTCTTTTCTTCATTTGTGCCTTTAGAACTGCATGGGCAAATTTTTCAGTTGCTGAAATGAATGCTACAAACAACCTCAGTAGGTTCCTTGGTGTACTTGTTATACAAGATAAGATAACTAATGATACATATTTATAATTTCATGACAGAATGCAATCTAAGATTACAAGTTGGGCAGCTCGTTCTTTGACCTAGTGTGGCATAATATGTTTAATTAAGAGTGTAGTATTCTACAATACCTACCTTCACCATGCATATTGTTGTTTTACCTTTATCTCTGTGTTTAACGATGGATGATATGGTTCAAAAGTTTCCTTGGAGAAGGTTTGAAAGTTGTTCTTTGTTCTCTTTAGTGGCTTGGGAACAAATTATTGCATGGAAGTCTAAAGGTGGCTTAGTGTTACATTCATTAGATTAATGGAACCAGGCATTGCTTATGAAGTCTGCTTGGCATCTTTTTTCTGGATGCAACATTATGTGGGGACAAGGGATTAGAAATAAGTATTTATGTACCAATAATCCAACTTCTCAAAGAAGTACTTCATCTTGGCGGGTTGTGCATTCTTTCTATGGTGTCGTTCTATCCAACAGTCACAAAATGACAAGTAATGGAAATAGTACTTCTATTTGTAAGGATAATTGGATCCCTAACATCTCAAATCCTGAAAGTTTCATCACTCAAGACATACCTCAAGAACTTTTAGACTTCAAAGTTTTTTCAGTGGTTAACTTATAGTTGGGATCGTGACTTTCTTGGCCTTTTCTTTCCTGAGGACATTGTTGTTAGCATATGTACTTTACCGTGTCTACAACCATCCTATTCCGGTGATGTGTTGGTTTTAGAACATTCAGTTTCTAGTAATTTTTCTACTATATCAGCATATAGGTAGTTAGCTCAAAATAGATATAGGTCCAAGCCAGGGTTTTGGTCTTTGTTATGGAAGATGAAGTTGCCAACAAAATTGAAGACTTTCTTATGGTTACTTATGCATAATGCTCTAATGACTAACTAAAGAAGAGTCCAACGACGTTTAACAATAGAGTCGACTTGACATACGTGTGGATTGGGTCCGAAAGACACTACCCATTCACTAAGGGACTGTTTTTATGCAAGATCTATTTGGCAACATTTACATATTCAACTGAAGATACCTTCTTTCTTCACTCAATCTTTATTGTCTCTTCCACAAATTGTTCTGAAATCTGAACCATCTATGCACTATCTATGTGTGTCCATTTGTTACAAGGTCTAGCTCAGTAGGAACAACCTAGTCTTCAATCAAAAGCATACTTTACCAGAGTTTTTGATATCAAATTCGATAAGTATGTTGTCCTCTTTGCATCATGCATTCAATTCAGATGTTGAAGTAGTTATTTTTAATGTCCTTAAAACTACTTTGGTTTGGGTTCGAACTGCTACTGGTTTCATAAAGAGTAATGTTGATGCATCTGTTTGAGGAAGGAAGGCCACTATTGTTGTTGTAGCAAGAAATTATAATGGAGAATGGTTGATGGGTTTGTCCCAATTACATTACTCTGAATCTATTATACAAGAAGAAATTTTGGCTATTTATTTGGCGTGACAACAAGCCAAACTCAAGGCATGGTTCCATCTCATTATTGAGATGAATAGTATTGTCTGTGTTCAAGCTGTAAATGACAACATCATACGATATCCTTCTATTCATACAGGGATGACAATGATAAAACAAATTTTGGAAGATGGTTGGGATGTCACAATTCAGAAATGTACTCGACAACAAAATATTGATCCCGACTCTTTAGCAAAATAGCATCATTCTTGCAATACATATTTTGTCAAATTTATTTCAGCTCCATCAAGTTTGTCTGATGTAATGCTTTAGATAGGCCATTTAATTTTTTTCTCTCTTTCACCAGAAGGTGTTTGTTTAAATGTCATCTATATTGATGTATTGATTTACATGCCTTGTGCATGATATAATGAAACTTCAGTTTCCAAAAAAGTAAAGTAATCTCATGTACTGAAAATACCATGTGAATGGATTGTTCAGTTTTACTAACATATACACTTAGTGGGTAAATAATGTCAAGCATTTTTAGGTATGGGAAATAAAAAGGAATCACGATAAATTTATTGTTGAAAATAGAAGTTGGAAGGGAGGAATTGGAAAATTAAGTAGGGAGTGCAAAATAGAGGAAGAAGAGAACGTGTGGTTTAATGTTGAAATCAACAACCAAATAAGATTTTGTTGGGAAATTGTGTACATTAAGAAGAGATGACAGAACATTGAATAATAGGAAAGGTAGAGAATATATAGATAAAAATTATAGAGACATTACATGGATTTCAAATTCACATATTGTAATAGATTACATCATTTTTGAGAAATGAAAATCATGTGGCATTAATTAATGTAACAAAATCACTTTTTTGTAATGCAATATTTTGAACTTATAGAAATTGTTTTGGTGTAAAAGTAAGTTTAAATTATACCCAATGAGTACATTTTTTTTCTCTCAATTAAATAAAAGAAATATAACCATAGAAACTAAAATATAAAATCAATTTCTTAATATGTTTGAACTACAAAAAGAGAGTGTTTTGTGGAAAAAAGGGTACGAGGTCTTAAATTTGAATTTACTTTTTTTTTTAATTTATATTAGGTCAACTACTTAACTATTAGATGATATTTAAGTGACAACATAAAAATACTGAATATGAAACAAACTTCCTCAAAAAGAAAATTCTAGAACATTAACAAAAGATGAGTATGATGAGATTTAAATTAAGGGCCTTAGATAACACCCAAATATAGGCATTAATGCTAAGTATTTAGTTTGAGTTCCATGCCTATAATAACATTGATATGTCGTAATTATCCAAGGTACTTAGTTTCTTGTAATTTTTCTCTTTTTGACGATATAGTTTTGCAACTAAAAATTTTTGGGATTTAAGGCATCAAACTACAGAAAGCATCAATTCCCTCGATTTGTCCTAACAAAACTATCCCAATTTCCCTAAAAGTGGGTCGTATTCGACCCTTATACAACAGGATACCTCAATGCATGTTTTCACTTGGAGGACAGCCAATGAAAATTGATTGATGGCCACCTATGATGCCAACACTCCAACCAAAGGAGTGCATCATCGACCACCTTCTGATGGTTTGAATTTGGGTCGGGTTCGATCAAATCAGCCTAGTTTTGCACTTGTCACTCATTGAGCATTTTTCATCAGAAGACACCCCAAAGACCACTCAGATGACCACGACTGATGGACAGCCCCAATGGCATATTATAATGGTGGATTCTAATGGGTACCACTAATAATCAATTAAAGGAAGTAAATCCATCTCACACCAATGGCATAAAAGAGACCCAAATTCATGGAAACTGGGCCGGTTTTGACCCAATTTATAGGCTTTCCACTAATTTCTACAAACTTAGTTCCACATTTTTTGGTCCGCAAATCTCCATCTTAGAGTTTCAAGGTCTAAGAGGGCTTAGGATTTCCATATCTCCTCCATTCCATCAGTTTTCACCCATCCTCCGTTGACCTATACCATTCTCCATCCACCATCTCCACCATCTATGAACTTCCATCGACCTCCATCTCCATCCATCCACACCAACTACTATTCGGATGGAATCAAAGGGAAAGCAGGTCAAGGAGTCCAGTAGATCAAGCAAGAAGAACTAAAGGACGAGATTTTGTCCATCCAGAGGCTAAGGAGTGAGAGCCACCTTTTCTCTATGGGCTAATCTCTTTTTCTTCTTCTTTTCTCTACAGTTTTCCTTTTGTCTTAATGCCAACAATGTATTTCCATCTTTATGCGATGCCAATTGTCCTTATCTATGGCTAGTTAATCTCCTTCTAGGATATGTATCCCATGTTGAGCATGTTTATGTGCTTTGACTATAACAAAGTAGTTAATATTCAGATTTACCATGCTTCTATTCTATCATCTATATTTGGTTGTGATTGTTGGTTTAGTTTATCTCTTTCTTGTATGAAATTCTAATTTTTCTAACCTCAACAGATAAGTCGTAAAATTGGTAGAGAAGGTAGTTTGGACTGAAATCTGGGAGGACAAAGCCCAAGGAAGGATCTAACAAGGATCCAATGTTGGAGATATCTGACCCCAAGCAACGATACCGACCCACTTTCATCAAAACCAAGATGATTTCTCTATGTTTGAATTACTAGTAGATCTTCGACCAGTCCTATCTCTCATAGTTGTACTAGACTACTCGAGGAGTACTTTGGGACAATTAGGGTGCTTGTCAGTAATCCATGAAGCAGGCATTTGGGTTACGATGGGATTTATTCACACTCTACGAGAGGAGTTGGAATGAACCTCATAGGAGTAGATACCATGGTACAAGCTCAGTTGTGATGCTAGTTGTTTGCTAGGATGCTCCAGGGTTGTCAAAGCTTGAGAATGAGGTGCAAATATTGATTAATTCATGGATACATAGCCTATAACTCCTTAGCCAGTTCAATAAGATTTGACAGAATATACTTTCTATGTTTTACTTTTTTTCCTTGACTTCTTCTTGTTTAAAAACTATATCTACATCACGTTTTACTTAACTAAGTGGGAATCAAATATTATCTGACTAAACACCCTCACATCTATGCTTTTGACCCTTAATTACTACAATAGACTCCTTATTGAGTTGTGAACGTCTCTTGATGTTGGGTTATAAATTTCAAGTTTGATCCTTTATAACTAGGAAATTGTTTTATGACATTTGACCAATGTTTGAGGGTCACTTTTGGTTTTATTTTTGGAGAAGTGGGCTTTTACATTTATACTTCCCAATATTTTGTTGTGTTTGCATTAAGAATGTATATATATGTATATATATATATATATATATATATATATATATATATATATATATATATATATATATATATGCATAGTTTTTCATTTTTGGTATGCATACTCGTACATATACACTAATATACCTTTAGTTTTCTTTTTTATAGACCAATAACCATGCATATATCCTGAGCAAGGAAGATCATTTTGTCCACCTATGATCCCAAATTTTCCACCATTGTGACTGTTTGGAAATCATTGAAGTTGTGCACATCATCTAATCAAGTTATATTCTCATTCACCACCATCATATAATTAGAAAATTTGTACTCATGAAGCCATGCATCTACATCATAAACCTACACTTTCACATAACACCACACTAGAATAATGGCTCTTGAGATAGAGAACATCGACCAACTATTGTCTACCATTTCTTCATAGAACCCAGAGTTGAATAAATAAGTAGCACTTAGAACATTAAGCAACAATGCACTTCTCTCCACCTGGTCAGATCACCTCAAAGAATAAATAGATTCACTTAAAGTTCTACTTGAGAGGCAGGATCACCAACTACAAGAAATATTTGAGAATGTCTCCCACACCAAAGATACATTTCAATGCATTGAATAAGGATTTATTGATGCATAATAGATTGACATGACAGAGTCTCAATGACCATATGTGACACAAATGGCAAATCTTGAAGATATTTCATATCAAGTCCAACAACTTCAAAGTGATGTTATTGTACAATGAAGGAGACTTCAAGACCTAGTAAGTTTAGTGATACACTTACCTGTATTGTAGTACTCTGATAAAGACTTTAGTCATCAAACCCACTCAAATGGTCCTGTTGAGCAACTTATCTTCCCATCCTATTTGGATGGCCAATTAGATTCACCTAGATTTTTTAGTGAAGAATCACATACATAGGGAAACCCTTCACTCCATCCATATGATCGTATTGATAAACTAATGGATGAGTTACGCCATTCATATGTGGAGATAGATGATGATAATCCTCATTCATTACAAAGAGATCAAACATCCTCTATGCCGTATTCAACACATCATGAAGGCATAATTAATTGGTCTAGATTAATATCCACTCTTGAATAGAGTGACACCTCACAATTAGAGACCTATCACTTTGTTACAAATAGTGTACCCACTATGGTCTAGAACTATTTGTTCAAAGATGATGAAGATAATGATTATTGAAATAGGGAAAGTGAGTTTATTGAAGATGTCGATGAGATAAACACACGCAAGACAACATATCCATACCTACACTTAATGGAAGCTTTTAGAAAGAGCAAGCATAATGGACAATCTATGACAACTTGGTTGCAGAATACATGGATAGTCCAAGTCATGATTGGGGTGGAAGAATCACAACAAGATTCACCTAAGACTTCCTCATGTTCAGTTGATAGTTGGATGATTTATATTTTCAGCAAAGATCTTTCTTACATCCAACCTTAAATTGGAGGATGGAACATGAAACCCCCACCTCATGCTATAGTGATATCTTGGAGCACTCGTATTTAGATTCTTACCCTAAAATATGCTTCATGGATGTTATGTCAAGTCATTCATTTAGGTGTAGTTTAAGTAAAATTTAGCACAAGGATGAATTAATCGAGTCACTATGTTTTATTTCTCTACATCATACTTGGTGGGGTCCACACCTCTGCCTATTCTATATTCGCATGGCAAACTCATTCGGCACTACACATGTAATGTGTACCACAAAAATAAGTATTTGGGGTCCTTGTATAGTAATTGTGGGTGTAAGACCCCTGACCTAGCTTAGTGTTTGATCTTACCTATTTAGTTTAACAAGATGCTTAAACCTTAATCTACTCATGTGATACACCTTAATAACATGTGACGTGCTTATGTTTTTAGTTTTTTCTAGTTTGGTTGATGTTTGAGCTAGCTATGCTACATGTTTGCTCATTTTGGACCAAGTTGCAATTTACCTGTGTGGAGGGTTCATCTTAAAATTTTCCACATGTTGGATGTGACTCTTGTTCCTTGGCATCATGAGAGAGAGAATGATGCTTAGAGGCACCTTGTTGGACCATGGGTGATGAGGTGGCGTAATGTGTGTGGAGCTAGGGTTTGCATGGTTTGCATGAATGCTTGAGTTTTTGGTGTCGACCATGATGGTGTGATCTATTAGCAACCATGTGTTTAGTGCCATAAGAGTGCTTCAACTGAAACACCTTATTTTGGTGGTTTTTGTAGTGACCTAGGTGTCTTGGCTTTGGTTGAGGTCGCTAGCATTTTCTTGTGAAGATGTGTGTCGACCTGTTGTTTGCATGACATACTGTAGCAGTTGCTACTATGTTCAACCCTGGTTTTGCTTCGACCAAAGGGTGTAGTGGACCTAAGTGGTTGCTACACTACCTTGTTTTTGTCACCCTTTGTTGCATGCATGTTTAGCGTTCTTGCAAGGTTATCATTTTATGGAACATGTGTCATTAGGTTCTCTAGTATCTTGTCAACTCACATCTTTCACCTCTCTCCTACCATTGATTATATATACCCTTCCTTTCACATGGAAGTATCCCTTTTAGCTCTCTTCTTTCCTTCTTCTTACTTGTGTTCGTCCATGGTCTTGGTGGTGCAAGTTAAGGTGTTGGTCTTGGAGAAGGTGGTCATTCTCCTCTTGCATGTGGTGATCTAGATCTTGATCATCTTCCTTGTGGTGTTCATTGGTGATCCTTGAGCTTGGTAAGTAGTTCTCTCTCCTTGATCACATTTTTCTTAAACCCTACCTCTTTCTTTCTTCTCTTATCTGTTAGACTATAGGTTACAATGGTGGATATCTTGAGTAACTTCTCTCCATAGAGGTCGAGACTATGGTTTGACCATTGTAATACCTAAGTGCTCTCCTCTTTCTTCTTTCTTTTTTGTCCTCGGGTTTGTACCCTCTCTCTTTTGAGCTTCCTTCCAACTTGGTGTGCTCTTCTTCTCTTGAGGTGGTATTACTTGGAGTTATGGTTGGTCCAAGCTTGGTGCTTCCTTCTCTCTCTTAGAATCTCATGTCTTCGAAGTGGATCTTCACCTCAAGGTGGGTTATATAACTTTCCCCTCTACTATTTTTGTACATATATCATGCTTGCATGCTACTCTTTAACCTCTAAAACCTGATCATAATTTTCTTAATGATACTATCTTATTCTAGGGTTTAAGATTTTGTAGTATTCTTGACTAGATTGCTCTTTTCTTAAGCCTAATTCATGTACCCAAAATCTAAGTAGATGGTGGAGTTGATGGTTCTTTCATGCATCTTGATTGTTGGTTTTATCACCATTGTTGTGGTCTAGCCATCATGTGTTCGATGGAGGTTTTGGTTCTTATGTGTGTGTAGTGGACGTTGGTTTTCTCTCTCTTAGCATGGTTTCCTTTTTGATTGATGATGATCATTTCTAGGGCTTTGATGATCATTCTTTCAGGAGTTTTCATCTTGATGATGCTTGAGCTTCTTGATGTTAATATTTTGTTTTAGTCAACATGTTTCCTTTGTTTCTTGGGGTTGTTTTTACCATGTTGATGGTGTGCTAGGGTTATGGTTTGGTCAAAATAATCCTAACCTGAAGCCACTTTGGTCATTACACAAGTTGTTGTGTTGGTTGTTACGTAAGAAACTTGTGTTGGTTGCTACACCTAGTTTTAGCTTGAGAGTCGCTACAAGTGTTGTTGACGATCTGTTATAGTCTCTACATCTAGTTCTCTTGCGATCGCAACACCTTGTTTAGTCTGGTTTGGTCGCTACACCTTGAGATATGTGTGGTCTCTACATGTGCTCCATGGGTTATCACTAAACATGTTGATGCTTTTGTTTTGGTCTCTACACATGTTGACACTTTACATGTGAGTCATGTGGTCTCTATATGGTTTGGTCAATACATAGTCCTATTTTAAAGGTTTGCTTGACAATAATAATAATTCCTAACCCTAATGTATTCCAAGAATGTGGGAAGTGATGTACCTAGGATTTCACATTGAGTGTTGTGATGGAAACCCTAATCGGCTATATATGGAAACCCTAACCCTAATTTGGGCATATGATGTAATTTCTTATCTTGCTTGAAGGGATTAGCATGTAATGGTATTTTCTCTCTCCTACTTGTATAACTTGAACATTGTACGTTGAATACACATCATAGCTTGTGAATGCTATGGTATCTCTTATATGATACATGGTGATGATTATGAGCCTTTATGAGGCATGTTGACATAATGATGTTGTGTACGAATTATGTGGTTGGGTCTTATGATCTGGCAGAGGCTCAATGCCTAATGTGAGGTGATATCCTCTAGTGATGTGATGAGGGATGATTATCCATGATGATGTGATAATGATTATGGCCTTTTATGGAAGTAGTATCATGGGGTGATGTGATAAGTTTATACCTCACTCTTTTTATATCTTCTGATGTTGCAATTGACACTTATCTCTATAGAGTTTGTTTATGTGTTTGCACGTTTTAACTTGATTTATATACTAAAATACATGGCAATAATTAATCAAGTAACACCTAATCATGTAGGTTTCCCTATGCCATAGATCCATCTTCAACATTAGTACCTGCTGAATAGGGAAATGTGTAAATCATGTGGGAAACTCAGAGCGCATCTTGTTGAATATGAGGGGGTGTAAGTTGAGGATAAATCTTGACATCCACAATCACAAATTCGGAGGATGACTGTTACAACCTCGATTTTGCATATGTTTTCATAAGTGAAATGTAATGATTTTATGAATATGTACTTAATTAAAAAAGGTTGTATGCTTTGCTTCAAAGTATGGATTTATTTGCAAATATCCCTTATTGTATAGGAATTTCGTGATTTCTATTATTATGTTAATCCAATAGTGGATATAAAAGAGAAGAAAAGAAGAAATGTCCAAATAATAAACAAAGATACAAGATAATGTATATTAAGCAAAGTATTTATGAGAAATACATAGAAATTTCTAGAAAGTGGCATTAATGGCCACAATTGAATAAATTTCATTTACATATGATTTCTAATGGAAGAAATAGGAAAAGAGGAAAAAGGAAATAAAAGATAAAGAGAAATCCTTGAAAATAAATCTTTTATTAAAATAATAAGTAAGATAATGAGAAATAAAGGATGTGGATGCATATGGAAGAATAATAAGTATCCTTCAAAAAGGAATTTCTAATTCCTAGAATTTATTGGGGTCTAAGGAGTCACAATGGAGAAGGTAAGAATAAAAGGAAGGAGACGGCCATAGGAATCTTTCCCTACCCTTCCTTGCTAGTCTACAAGAGTTGAAGTTTTAAAAACCTATTACACTCGTCTATATAAGGGTTAGGATTGCATGCATCCAATATGGGAGTCGGTATGAATGGCTATGCTATCACCCAAGAAACCTATTCAAGGTTCATAGAGAAGGAGATGTGTTGTCTGGCATTTCTTTTCTAGCCCAAGCTTCCCTGGACCTAACTTGGTTCATCTTCATGCTATGAAGAGTGCGGTGGGAGTTAGGGGCCGTCGCTCGTCCTTCCCACGATGGCTGTGAGAGAGAAGGATGCCAATGCCAAGGCCAAGAGATTTGCCTCCAGTGTTAAAGACAGGTCCAAGCGGGTTCTACAAGAGGACATAGGTTGTGTGGTGGTGGTGAAAGGACAAAGGCTAGGTGGTCAGTGTCCCTAGACATGCCGCATAAGGCGTCAGGACGCGGAACCTCACCAGGCGGTGCTACCCTTACCGAGCCTGATGTACGTGAGTAAAGAAGACGTTAGGAGGGCGAAGTTGTGAGTTGGCCTTGCTGGAGTAGGAGCTGGAGATGGTACCTACCATCGGAGTTGGGAATGTCTACCTGTGGAACTTGCGCCGTGTTAGCGAGCATGAAAGCAAGCAAGGTGGGCGGAGACAGTCAAGCCCATGCTGGTTGGTCGGAGGTAATTTGGAAGTGAGGTCTGTTGGGAGGAGGTTCATGGGAAGGGAGAATGAGTCCAAGGGAATCTATAAGGTGGGTGAAGCCAAGAGTGGCCTATGGAAGAGGTTGGTCGCTAACAGCTCCGACAGCCGCGATCGTAGGTTCGGTGCGGCTGATCGTAGAACACAACGAGAAAGCAGGTTATGAGGAAAAATACCCAAGGGCCCCTGGTACTATGTGTTGCCATCATAGGCAAAGAGGTAATTTTTGCTTTTTAGTTGTAGCTGACGAGAATAACAAAAAGAAACACTAAAAGTTGATGTGGCATTGTCTTATTGGTTTGATTATCCTCAGATTGTAAAATTCATAATAAGTGCTAGGATGCTCCGATCAAAATAAGTTATATATTAAAATTGATTATGGGAATGCGAGGAATTCAATAATAATGGTTTTAGAACCTGAATCTAATCATAGTTCGAAAATTATATTAATTTAATAGAAAATGCATTAAAAGATAATTAGAAACCCTAATTGAGTATAAAGGATGAATCTTTGAGGTTTAATAGGTTAATTTGAGAAGTATTAACCTTTTGAATATTAAAGTAGAGTTGCAATATGTTTTACATGAAAAGTTGACTATTTTAGGGTTTTAATCTATGTAGAAACCCTAATTTAGGGTAAAAAGGGGAAAAACCATGTTTAAATAGAATTATGGAAATATGTTACAATATAATGATCCTAAGCCTCTTAGGAGTGAAGATGAGAAAGTTTAAGGTTTTTATGTAGTTTTTTTGTATTAGGGTTTATAATACTAAGAGTGGAGGGAAAACCCTAATTTTAAAGGAAACCTTAAAATTGGAATAGAAATCCTAAGAAACAAGATGAGATTGGATAAATCTTGATAAAAGGAAATTTGTATATTTATTTTAGGATTTTTGTGCATACTTGCTTTCTTGGTTGGGTTTTCTCTACTTGATTGATTGTGTCTCAAAAATTTGCAATCACAGGTATGTGGTTATGCTTATGGTTAATCGCTTTAGTTTCATGGAGATTCTCAGATGTTTTATCGGTTTCTTGAAAATAACTGCTTGGATGACTTTTATTTCATGCAACTATAAAGTGACTATGATTATCACCATAAATATGTATACATGATGGGCTTAGATCCTGATCCTCCTCTGTGGCTTTGCTAATGATGAAAATGGTAACCTAGTACAGGGCCTACTTGTTAAGTAGGACATCAGGTTATCATGAGTTAGAAATTGGGCTACCCACGTGTAGTGCCATGAGACTCTTTAGCAAACCATGAGATAGGGAATGGGCTACCTATAGGTAGTGACAAGCGAATCAACCCTAGAAATTGATTCACCTATTAAGTAGGGTCATGAGGGGTTTAATGGGGATCTACCATAAAGAAGGTATCATCCAGGTCTACTGCAGGGACAACGCAGAGGCTAGGGTAAGGATGGATTGAGCAGTTATGCTTAAAAAATAAAGTTGTTTGTTAAATCACAATTGACTGGAATATGTTGATACAATTAATTACACAATTGTTGTTTCCCCCACATACCGACATATTTATTTATGCTGGACGACGTTTTGTTTGTCGGTGTTTTAGGTACAAATTGAAAAGTACAAACAGTAAAGTGGCATATTATGAAATTAAAAAATAAAGTGCAAGGAGGATTAGACAGAATAGAGTCCAGATGTGGATAGAAGTTAGATATCCAAGTTTTTGAAAAAGGTATGCAAAGTTTTATTTTATTCCATCTTTCAGTATAGTCATGGAAGATTTTAATAATTATTACTGATTATTTGTCAAATCTATGATCCAAGAAATTTGGATAACGACTCTAACCTCTTAGTCTCCCTTAATTGGGGGTTACCGAAAGGTGGGGTCGTTACATTTGGTATCAAAGCCCTGGTTCCTCATTTAATCTTTAATAATTATTAAATTTTACAAATTCCATAGAACTGAGGGAGTTATTAGAGGATTTTTTGAAAGACAAAGGTGTCTAGCAAAGGATCACGTTTGGGGGCTGGCAATATATTTCTCCACACCGCTAGTCCGAATACGAGGACTCCCAGATCTGTGTGATTGCCTGGCCAAGGTCTTAGGATCTGACTCGAAATAAGATACCTTTAGGACTCTCTCATCTATTTTCATCCCTTCTCAACCCTGATTCTATTAAGATTCTAAGGTTTACAGTTTTCTCTCTCTTCCTCATCCTCTTGAGGATAGGGTATGTATGATAAGGTTAAGGAATCCTCCACCAAATTAATGAAGAAGCATGTAAACAAGATGTCATGGACATAAGCTTCATAGTTTAAGCGTAAATAAAAGAATAGTTGCATGCTTAGGTCGTATGACATGTGTAGTCATGCCCTAAGGAGAGACCTGAGGCTAGACCTTCTTGTCAGAAGGATGGGTAGAGTTGGTCTTGGAGGAAGAGACCTCCATTAGAGGTAGATACCTAGTACGTCCTCTGAGGATGATGCTAACCCTAACCCAAAGTGGTGGTTAGAGAGAGATGGCATGATGAGTTAGATGCCATGGTCGACCATGTGTGTGGGTTGACATGCTTTTGGTTTTGGATACCTATGAGAAATATGAGCTATGTGAGGTTGATTGACTTAGTGCCTTTTGGGTGACCCAATCCTGGTAGGATCATACATGTTAGGGTGAAGGATAACTCCTTCATTGATGAGGTTAGTGAAGAACATATAGAAACCCTATGGGATGATATGAGCATGGTATAGTATGCACCTTCAGTACATCAGTAGTGCTAACAGTAGGTTGAAACCTAGGCCAGAAATGGCATTGTCATAGAGTGAACTTTTGATGTTCTTGAATACTCTTTTGGATAAACATGCTCACGGATTTGAGTGTTGCATCAAATATGCATAGAATGCATCTTAAGTTATGATAAACTATGCTTGAACCTTCATAATATTTTTTATGTTTTTATGTTGAGATTTATAAATTTGAATATGGTAACATAATTGGCATATTGATATAAATAGAGCTGAGTTCGTTAATGGTTTAGCATAAGTGTGACAATATATCTCATGATACCCTTGTCTACGGTGGACTTGGTTGTCACCTATTTTCTGGGTCATAATTGGATGGGTGACATGGAGAGATCAAGCCCATTGGATGTGGATTAATTAGATGTTTAGTGCCTCATTCATCTACCTCCTACCAAGCTAGGGACATGGGACAGTCAGCAGATATGGGGTCTGAACGATCCCACATTGTGAGTGGTGGCCTGAGGAAGAAAAGGGAGTGGGTGGTTGCTTTGGCCTTTCTGAGACCTACATGCCGACACACTAGACCACTCAAGGCTACTTCACCATCACCTGAGTATGGAAAGATACCACGACACATCCCAGCGCGAGGTGGTATTGATAGATGTTGAGCCCAATTTTTGGGTGAAGTCGACGGAGGGTAGTCGACGAGCTTCGAGAGAGATGGAGAGGACCTTGGCAGCAAGCTACAATGAGAAGGAGTCTCGACGACATTCATGAAACAAATGTAGATGAAGGGGAGTGGAGCAGCATTGATCCCTCATCGGAGACCAGCCTCACAGCGACAACTAGTCGGTTAGATTTATGAGATGTGAGGAACATATCAAGGTTGTGCTTTGCCACCTAGGCATAGAGAAGCCCAATGGAGGTGGCTTCTATTAACAGACCTAGCACACACGAAGGGTGTCGAGTGAGCAGAACTGGCAAGGAGGAGCAGACGTTATCCAGTATCTCATTGGCGCTCCAGTCCAGCAGCCAAGCTTGCATTGACAGGGACTAGAGGGAGGCGCTAGGCCGGCAGCGAGCATGCAGTGGTGCTTGATGGAGGAGTAGGCAGAGGCGGTAGTTGCCTCATGTGGTGGAGAATTGATGGGCACAGTCATGAGACAAGGAGACAACGCATGCTACTGCCCCCACGCCCCACAGCAGCGCTCGCACAGATCCCAGGAGGGCGGAGGCAGTGTGTGCCAGGTAACAACGCACACTGGCATCATGTGTTGGGTGTCTAGAAGGAGAGTAAGGGAAGAAGGATCAAAAGAGAGGTCGAGTCGATGGTGGTCGTGAGATGGAGTTCCTCTGGGACTCACACCGCGTGGAAACGGATAAAGAAAGGGGTAGCAAGAACCCTGAACCAAGCAAATCCCCTGAACCAGACCAACCTTGCTGAACCAAGGAAAACCCAGCAGAACCTGGATCAGTGCAGAGCAGGGAAGAAGGAGCTACGCCTCTCATAGGCCATGTGGCGACACGTGATTGGCCAGAAAAAGGTAATAATTCAGTAAATGCTCATATCTTCATTAAATCACAGTAATTAGCTCGATTATCAGAAAAATGCAAACAAGGTATCGTTATTCTCAAAAAAATTAGTAGAACAATATGAAACCATAATATCAGGCTTTTGATGATTAAATATCTGCAATATCATGTAATATGTGTAATTCTTGTTTAATGGATAATAAATAGCAAATGATGACATAAAATCATGGAAAAATATCAGTAAGTCCATAATTATGTATAGAATGCATATGATGTCAGATATGGTCATGTTGACGTACGAAATTATGTAATTTGATTAATATGTCTAATTAAGGCTAATAACACTAATGATGATGCAATTAATACATGCATGCTCAATAAATGATGATATTTAAAGAAAACCCTCATATCTGTAACTGGAAGATAATATATAAATCTGAGATCAGTTATATACATGAAATTCATATTACATAAAGATGAACCTTGATACATGTTATGAAATCCTAATTTTGGTTAATGGCGTAACCTAGGGTTAATTAATGTTCACAAAAAGGATATGCAACCTAATGTTCAGATGATGAACTTTGATAATGAGATGTAATATGTAAAATGACATCAGTGAGACAATCATAAGATATGAATACAAGTAATCATGAGGATATCGTAATGAGATAGGCAAACCCTAAAATGGAGATAAATATGGTTAATGATGATGAGAACCTGATGATCGTATGTGATCTTATCTTTATCAAGGTTTGACCTGGGATACATAGTTGACATGAGGAATATTATGATTAAGTTTATCTCTTGATAAAGGTATGCCATTACCTCTTACTTGGCTTATTATAAATTATGCTTGTGTTATATGGTAGTAAAGACTTGGCATACGGTATTGATTGAAATGATTGTCTTGTATGATATGTTGCTTGAATTTCCATACATATTGCTATGAACACATCAAACATAATATATCTATTCCATTATATGAAAGCACCAACTCTATGGCAGTGTGCTTGTGAGTGACTGAACTCTTTGGTAGTGGTCACGTTGTACATATGGAAGCACCAACTCTTTGGTAGTGTGGTTGGACCCAACTCTTTGGTAGTGGTCACATTGTACATATGATCCAATTCTTTGGTAGTGATCATATAGGCCTTAACGCATTCAACTCTTAGGTAGTAAATGCATGGATGATATAATGGAAAATATGCCTAAAAGATATATGTTCTCTTTTGTTAATAAACATTCTTATTCAAGTATGCTTCTGTTATATTCTTCTCTTACTTCCAAGTATAGTTTTATCTTATTGCCGAGATATGATGAGAGGTATATAAAAGACACGTAGGCATACTCAGTACAATATTCTTGAATATTGTGCTAATGTGTACCGCATGTATTCTTTTGTTTAGGTTTGTAGGCATATGCTCTTGAAGATGAGGATAGTTGAGAGTTGTGTGGTGAGCTGATGTACAGGCGGACCTGTTGTCTTAAGATTTCGTAGTTTAATGGTAGTACATATATATGTATACGTTTGCTGTTCAATATGTAATATCAAATGTTGTAACAATTCATGTTGTAATTATATGTTGAATGGTGAACATATGTTGTATGGTTTTATTATTGTTCATGTGCATGTGCTACTGATTGTTTCCTTCTGACTTCCTCTGATTTTCTTCTTCTTAGCCTAGTGTGGGATGTTTAAAATGGGATTCTCGCTGAGGTGAGGGTTTCAATTTGGATGTTGCACATCAAATTAAGTTTTAGAAAATCTGGGGATGTCACAGGTGGTATCAGAGCATGAACAATAGCACAGCCTGACATTTGCTCATTATGCAACTCAAAACCAAAGAACCTTGAACTTAATAATCTTTAGGGTTAGATTAGTCGTCTTTTAGAGACTAGATCTGACCTAGACTCTTGGTTAGAACCTAGATGTCCGAGAACTAGGTCTAGACTGGTGCTTGTTGAGTAGAAAGTCCTTCGATGTTGTTCTTTCCTTGTAGTGCAGCGGTATGGGACGTTGCACTATTTGGAAATGATGTGCATCAAGGGAAGAGAAACCCTAGACATATTGTGCACATTGTCTAGAGTAGCTACACTAGTCTGCCCCTTGTTCTCACCCTTTTCACTAGTTTTCATGACATTGTACTCTCTACTATGTGTGGGACACTCGTTTTCTGGATTTGGTTTTGGATTCTAATCGAATCGAACCTTGATAATTTTCTCTGACGCTTGTTTTATCAGAGAAAAACTATATAATATTTTATTATGTATATGTATTACAAAAATGTTTCCCCACACATGTACGAGTAGGAGGTGATCATGCAACCTAAGTGAAAATGAATGACATCGGTCTAGAAGAGAGAGTAGTTCTAGATTAGATGTCTAGAGCCTTGTTAGAATATATGATAGATGGAATAGATGAAATAAGCTATGATGTAAGTCTTACATAGATGACATAAGATGGTTATGATGATCTATGTTTGTCTTTGAGGACCTAAGTTCAGTTTTGAGGTTTTGAGATAAGTTTTGATGACGCAAGTAAATAGGATTTTATGAGATAAGATATGTTAAGTTAAGACAAGGTTGTGAGTCAGCAAGAGCCTCAATCTCTTTTATAAAGGAGGACCTCTAGTGTTAGGACCAGTTTTGGGGTTAGCTAAGAGAGAGTGAGACCCACAGGGAGAAGGTCAGAGAACCTAGACTCCATGATATGAGAAATATGTGATATGATATGTCCTAAACTAGAATACTCCTAAGTGATTGAGATGAGTTGTTTTATGCATGATTCCTATAGTTTGTTAGACCCTAGATGTCCTTGGGAGGACCAAACCCTAGAGACAAAGAGAGGCTAGTTATATATGTGAATAAGGAAATATGAGTGCCTGCCATATGGGTGAGGGAGAGATCCCAAGACCCTGGAAGAGGTAGCTATGTTACTAGTTTCTGTGAAGCCTCATGTTCGGGTTGATGGTTTCCCACATAGGAATCTAGTGGTGTATATAAGAGAATTTTGAGTAAACATATCTCTTGGGTAAAGACCTATGAAGAGTATGTCATATCATGTTTAGGTTTGTGCTTTTGTGGCTAGAGCTAGTAAAGCAATCAACTAGTACCAATGAGGTAATCTGAGAACCCTAGACTAAGAGAGGAAAGATAAAGTATATGTGTATGAGATACTAATAGAGTTGAGTGAGCTCAGATAGATTGAGCATGGCACTACCCTCATGATATGGGTCAGGAGAACCTTGGTTAGATTAAATAAAGTTTTGATATATGTTTGATAAGCCACTTGCATAAGTTTGTTTAACACAACCATGATAGAATATAAGTAAGGATGTAATCTAATCTTGATATGTGATATAAGTAGACACAGTCTGATGTAAACCTAGTGATGGTTTGATAGATCTCTATGCATAAATGGTTAACCATATATAGGAATAATAATGATAATGTGATATTGTTGGTTAATCTTGTGATGAAATCACTAGTAAATGTTGTAATTTATTATGAGCTATGAAATATGATCATATGAATGAGACATGTCACATGAGGTGTTAATCTTAGTGCCTAATAAAGATGAAAAATATAGTTTGATAGTTAGCACAACATAATGATGATGACACCTTGATATGATCTATATGGATAAAGTGAGTTAATTACATGTAACTCCCTCATAAGAAGTATATGTTAATGTTTAATGCTTGGGTAAAATGAGGATGAAAAGCCTATAATATGAAAGATGTCGTGAAATAACCTATGTTTGTAAACCCTTGTTTGAGCCTTCTATGAAGAGATGATTCACCTTAGATGTTATAACTCCCCCCCCCTAATGGTTGTTTGGATATGAGTATAGAACTGTGTTCTTGGATAGGTTGCACCTAGAGTGATGCCCTACATATGGATGAAGACTTTTTGGTTTACTTTCGAGGACAAAAGTTCTTTTAAGATGTATAAGATGTGACAAAGTGGGCTTTCTGGCTTAATTCTGAGGACGGAATTTCTTTTAAGGTGTGTAGGATGTGATAGAGTGAACTTTTGATGTTCTTGATACCCTTTTGGATAAACATGCTCACAGATTTGAGTGTTGCATCAAATATGCATAGAATGCATCTTAAGTTATGATAAACTATGGTTGAACCTTCATAATATTTTTGATGTTTTTAGGTTGAGATATATAAATTTGAATATGGTAACATAATTGGCATATCGATATAAATAGAGCTGAGTTCGTTAATGGTTTAGCATAAGTGTGACAATATATCTCATGATACCCTTATCTACGGTGGAGTTGGCTATCACCTATTTTCTGGGTCATAATTGGATGGGTGACATGGAGAGATCAAGCCCATTGGATGTGGATTAATTAGACGTTTAGTGCCTAGTTCCTCTACCTCCTATCAAGCTGGGGTCATGGGACATTCAGCGGCTATGGGGTTTGAACGATCTCACGTCGTGAGTGGTGGCCTGAGGAAGAAAAGGGAGTGGGTGGTTGCTTTGGCCTTTCTGAGACCTACAAACTGACACACCAGACCACTCAAGGCTGCTTCACCATCACCTAAGTATGGAAAGAGACCACGACGCATCCCAGTGCGAGGTGGTATTGATAGATGCCGAGCCCAGTTTTTGGGTGAAGTCGACGGAGGGTAGTCGATGAGCTTCAGGAGAGATGGAGAGGAGCTTGGCAGCAAGCTACAGCGAAAACGAGTCTCGACGACATCCATGAAACAGATGTAGATGAAGGGGACCAGAGCAGCATTGATCCATCACCGGAGACCAGCCTCACAGCGGCAACCAGTCGGCAAGATTTGTGAGATGTGAGGAACAGATCAGTGTTGTGCTTTGCCACCTAGGCACAGAGAATCCCAATGGCGGCGGCTTCTGTTAATAGACCTAGCACACACGAAGGGCGTCGAGCGAGCAGAACTGGCAATGAGGAGCATACATTATCCAGTTTCTCATTGGCGCTCCAGTCCAGTAGCCAGGCTTGCATCGACATGGACTGGAGGGAGGCGCTAGGCCGACAGTGAGCATGCGGTGGTGCTAGATGGAGGAGTAGGAAGAGGCGACAGTTGCCTCGTGTGTTGGAGAATTGATGGGCACGGTCACGAGACAAGGAGACGACGCATGCTACTGCCCCCACGCCCCACAGTGGCACTCGCACAGATCCCAGGAGGGTGGAGGCAGTGTGTGCCAGGTAACAACGCACACTGGAATCATGTGTTGGGCGTCCAGAAGGAGAGCAAGGGAAGAAGGATCCAAAGAGAGGTCGAGTCGACGACGGCAGTGAGATGGAGTTCCACTGGGACTCACACCGCGTGGAAACGGAGAAAGAAAGGGGTAGGAAGAACCCTGAACCAGCCAAATCCCTTGAACCGGACCAACCTAGCTGAACCAAGGAAAACCCAGCAGAACCTGGATCAGTGCAGACCAGGGAAGAAGGAGATACGCCTCTCATAGGCCACGTGGTGACACGTGATTGGCCAGAAAAAGGTAATAATTCAGTAAATTCTCATATCTTCATTAAATCACAGTAATGAGCTCGATTATCATAAAAATGCAAAAAAGGTATCGTTATTCTCAAAAAAATTAGTAGAACAATATGAAACCATAATATCAGGATTTTGATGATTAAATATCTGCAATATCATGTAAGATATGTAATGCTTATTTAATGGATAATAAATAGCAAATGATGACATAAAATCATGGAAAAATATCAGTAAGTCCATAATTATGTATAGAATGCATATGATGTCAGATATGGTCATGTTGATGCACGAAATTATGTAATTTGATTAATATGTCTCATTAAGGCTAATAACACTAAAGATGATGCAATTAATACATGCATGCTCAATAAATGATGATATTTATAGAAAACCCTCATATCTATAGCTGGAAGATAATATATAAATCTGAGATTAGTTACATACAAGAAATTCATGTTACATAAAGATGAACCTTGATACATGTTATGAAATCCTAATTTTGGTTAATGGTGTAACCTAGGGTTTATTAATGTGCACAAAAAGGATATGGAACCTAATGTTTAGATGATGAACTTTGATAATGAGATGTAATTTGGAAAATGACATCAGTGAGATAATCATAAGATATGAATACAAGTAATCATGAGGATATCATAATGAGATAGGAAAACCCTAAAATGGATATAAATAGGGTTAATGATGATGAGAACCTGATGATCGTATGTGATCTTATCTTTATCAGGGTTTGACCTGGGATACATAGTTGACATGAGGAATATTATGATTAAGTTTATCTCTTGATCAAGGTATGCCATTACCTCTTACTTGGCTTATTATACATTATGCTTGTGTTATACAGTAGTAAAGACTTGGCATACAGTATTGATTGAAATGATTGTCTTGTATGATATGTTGCTTGAATTTCCATACGTATTTCTATGAACACATCAAACATAATATATCTATTACATTATATGAAAGCACCAACTCTATGGCAGTGTGCTTGGAAGTGACCGAACTCTTTGGTAGTGGTCACGTTGTACATATGGAAGCACCAACTCTTTGATTGTGTGCTTGGACCCAACTCTTTGGTAGTGGTCACACTGTACATATGATCCAACTCTTTGGTAGTGATCATAAAGGCCTTAATGCATTCAACTCTCAGGTAGTAAATGCATGGATGATATAATGGAAAATATGCCTAAAAGATATATGTTCTCTTTTGTTAATAAACATTCTTATTCATGTATGCTTTTGTTATATTCTTTTGTTACTGCCAAGTTTAGTTTTATCTTATTGCCAAGATATGATTAGAGGTATATAAAAGACACGTAGGCGTACCTAGTACAATATTCTTGAATATTGTGCTGACGTGTACCACATGTATTCTTTTGTTTAGGTTTGTAGACATATGCTCTTGAGGACCAGGATAGTTGAGAGTTGTGTGGCGAGCTGATGTATAGGTGGACCTGTTGTCTTAAGATCTTATAGTTTAGTGGTATTACATATATATGTATACGTTTGCTGTTCAATATGTAATATCAGATGTTGTAACAATTCATGTTGTAATTATATGTTGAATGGTGAACATATGTTGTATCGTTTTATTATTGTTCATGTGCATGTGCTACTGATTATTTCCTTATGACGTCCTCTGATTTTCTTCTTCTTATCCTAGTGTGTTGTGATCAAATTGGGATTCTCGATGAGGTGAGGGTTTCAATTTGTACGTCACATATCATATTATGTTTTAGAAAATCCGGGGACATCACAGACATGTTGAGGAGCTTAAGGGATAAGCATAAAGATTTGTGGATGATCTTGAGCGAACATAGGTTTCACCTAAATAGGTATGCATGTGAGTTTGATCCACCTTAGAGTGAGAACCTCTAGTAGTGAGGTTGTTGTAGGGTTAGCTCTAGAGAGAGAGAGCCAGACCTAAGCAAGAAGGTTGGAAGCTTAGACTCTAAGAAATCAGGAACCCTGAGAGGTTGGGTTGTCCTAGGTGGATGGATGTGGTTGCCTCGTGCATGATCCCTAGAGGTTGTTGATATCTTGGTTGCCTTATAAGGGATAAAACCCTAGAAAGGGAAAGAGACTTCTTGAACCAATCTATGGAAGTAGTAAGTGCCTGCATCACCTTTTAAGGATAGGAAGAAGAGTTCCTTAGACCCTGAGAAGGTATAGTATCAAGTTGGAAGGCCTCATACCTGGTTGGTTCATGGTTGGAAAGCTGAGTATGCAGTTGGACAACTCTTATAGAGAAGTGAACCTAGGGTTTCTGTACCTAGGGTTTCTATACCTGATGTTCATGATGAGTTTTGAGTTTCTTTAGATTCGAGCATGACACTCCTCATGTTTAGAGGAATGGAAACCCCTTGGTTTAAGGTATATGTTTGATGAACCTCCTACTTATAGGTTGGTGACATGTGTATGTATGATGATGGTCCAATATGAAGGAATGAGAACAAGTATGATCTATCATGGAGACCTAGCATGGTTAGTAGGTGGTATGTTGGTTAGCTATGTGCCTTAGTAGCTTGACTGGGTTAAGCATGCTCATGTTGATGCAAACCCTACACATAAGGACATTTGTGACCTTTGTTGTTATCAAGATATAGTTTCCTCCCCTCCTAGGAGAGGACCCTTTTGTAGGGTATGAATCATCTTTAGTTGAGTTTGAGGTAACCTTAAGAGGTCTCATAGAGTCTTGAGAAGCTAAGTGGAGAGTACATAGTATGAGAATGAACCTACAGGCCCATAGATAACCATCTCTAAGTGCTTGTGGATGTGTTACCATGGAGTTTAACCAGTATGGGGCCTGACCGAGGTAGGCAGGTCGCCATGATCACTATTGAAGGATGTAAGTCAGACCACGAATGACAAGAGAGATGCTAAAAACTTGGGTAAGGATTCAAGTTGGATATGTGCTATGTTATAATCCTAAGTCTATTCTAGGGTTAGGTAGGGATGAGACCGATGGGAGTAGGAGTTGCCTAATTCCCTAGTTGCACATGACCATGGAGTCGGGAGGTAACGACTATCATTGTCTAAGGGCTATGGGTTAGGAGATTGATCACCTTCATGAACTCGTGGGACCCACAGGGCAAATGAGGAAGGCACTCTCTTAATGCATAAGGGAAGAGGGATGACCCCAAAAGTGTCGGCACCCTACATACCTAGAGGAGATGACCAAGGATGGTATGATGACCCAAGTGGGTTCAAGATCAGTTATTCATGGAAGTAACTTTGATATCGATATGATCATGATGTAGAGACATTTGTTGCACGTTTCAACTTAGATTTGTAGGTGTACTGGAAATGTGGTATGTACCATCTCTACTCTTGGAATGGGAAGAACTCTATATTTGGACTGCAGCAAAATGCTTATTTCCTCTCATTATGGGGATGAGAGATAGGGAAATATGCATACCATACACCAAGGACAAAGATGATGTGAGTGGAAACGTTGCTATGATAGAGATAATAGCATACCCTTGTGGAGTGTATGATATGTGGATGGTTTACAAACATCAATAGAACTAAGGTAATCATCCTAGGAGGATGTTTTTATCATGATCTATGTGGAATTTATGAGTTATATATGTTTGAGTTTGATAACAAAGAGGATGAGGTCAGAGTTTTCTTGATGAAGATAGACTTAGTGTTTGACATAAGATAATAAGTGGAATACCTAGAGGTGTATGCCTTCACTGTTACCTAGAACATAAAGATGAAAGGAGGTAATGGATGCTCTTGTTGAAATGCAGTTGCCTAATCTAGCTAGTAGAAGGGCTAAAAGAGGTGGCTAGGTGAACCCTAAGTAGTGGGATATGTTTGGCTAACACTCAGATGTAACAAGATCTGTTGATCGAGATGGTAGATGCTTGGTTAGCCAGCCTAGGGCTTGATGTGATAGAGGATGGTTGTAGAACCTTAGATGCACTTATCTAGAAAAGAAGGTGATGAAACCCCTACTAAAGTGGTTTAGGGTTTCTGAGGAATCAACCTTAAGGAATCATGCCATACAAGAGATCATGATTTTGAGTTGATCATACACCCTGGTACTACTAAAATAGTAAGTTGCAGTAGTACTGTGGATATCTAAGATGAAGATGCATGTGGCTTGTCGCCATGCATGCCAGGAGGTGAAGGAAGAACACCAGTAACCTAGTGAGTTGATATAGAGGATAAAGAGTCCCCGAGAGGGGATGGGAGTTCATCACTATGAATGTTTTGGTAAGTCTCACATGGACCAAGGAAGGTCAAGATGCAATATGGGTTATGGCAGATCACCTTACCTAGATGGCATGATCTAAGAGAAAGAGAGAATATTGTCGGGAGATAGATCCGGTTAAACCACATGTAAGTGAGATGGTTCAACTACACGATGATGCGAGTTCAAAGGTTCTTGAGTATGACATATAGATTCACTTCCATGAGATGAAAGTAGATACATGAACAAATCAATGTTGGTACAGCGTATCACCCCTAATTAATGTTCATATGATCCAGACTAGAGGGTCTGATGAGAGCATGTGTGCTCGCTGAGGGTGATATATGGGGACAGTTGTAGTCCTATGAAAGTTTGGATGATAGCCACCATAGCCAGTATCGGGATATAAGAAGCTCGGTAAGGGAGGTTGTGTCGGTCACTGCTTCATTAAGATGATGTTGGTGAAGGGACCTCACGAAGGTCAGAAAAGGACCACAGTGTGTGCGGATGAAGTCACTTTGATCGTGAAATGGCTGAAAGAGAGCCCAAGGGTGACATGAGTTGTGAGCTGATGCAAAGCAAACTGGCATGCAGTTCACTGTGAGAGAATATGTGATATGAAAATCTGACCCCTCTGAGCAATAGCTGAGAAAGCTGAGTCCCCGATGCATGGGTCCATTTGAGATGGATTGGTGGAGTTATTTTTGTTTGACCTTACCCCTCAGGATAATGTGATGTGTGATGAGTTTCATGTGTCCAATTTAGAGCACTATGTGAGGTACCCGAGCCATGTGTTGAGCATTGAACCTAGTGAGCCCCAAGGGAAGCTGAAATGTCCTAAGTCACCTGTGAGGATTGTAGATGCCAAGGTGAAAGAACTCAGAGAAAATAATATGTGATGATAAAGGTTCTTTGGAAGTTCCATGGATAGGGTAAAGCCACATAGGGGAAAATGACGGATATGGAAAAGTCTTATCTTGAATTGTTTGTATGCTTGATGGAATTTTGAGGACAAAATTCTTATAAGAGGGGAAGGATGTTACAACCTCGATTTGCATATGTTTTCATAAGTGAAATGTAATGATTTTATGAATATGTACTTAATTGAAAAGGTTGTATGCTTTTCTTCAAAGGATGGATTTCTTTGCAAATATTCCTTTGGATACGAATTTCATGATTTCTATTATTATGTTAATCCAATAATGGATATAAAAGAGAAGAAAAGAAGAAAATTCCAAATAATAAAGAAAGATACAAGATTATGAATATTAAGCAAAGTATTTATGAGAAATACATAGAAATTTCTAGAAAGTGGCATTAATGGCCACAATTGAATAAATTTCGTTTACATATGATTTCTAATGGAAGAAATAGGAAAAGAGGAAAAAGGAAATAAAAGATAAAGAGAAATCCTTGAAAAGAAATCTTTTAATAAAATAATAAGTAAGATAATGAGAAATAAAGGATGTGGATGCATCTGGAAGAATAATAAGTATCCTTCAAAAAGGAATTTATAATTCCTAGCATTTCTTGGGGTCCAAGGAGTCCCAATGGAGAAGGTAAGAATAAAAGGAAGGAGACGACCATAGGAATCTTTCCCTTCCTTTCCTTTCTAGTCTATAAGAGTTGAAATTTTAGAAACCCTATTACACTCGTCTATATAAGTGTTAGGATCTCATGCATCCAATATGGGAGTCGGCACACATGGCTATGATATCACCCTAGCAACATATTCAAGGTTCGTAGAGAAGGAGATGTGTTGTCTGGCATTTCTTTTCTAGCCCTATCTTCCCTAGTCCTAACTTGGTTCATCTTCATGCTATGAAGAGTGTGGAGGGAGTTAGGGACCGTCGATCGTCCTTCCCATGATGGCTGTGAGAGAAAAGGATGCCAACGCCAAGGCCAAGAGATTCGCCGCCAGTGTTAAAGATAGGTCCAAGTGGGTTCTACAAGAGGACATAGGTTTGGTGGTGGCAGTGAAGGACAAAGGCCAGGTGGTCGGTGTCCCTGGACATGCCGCATAAGGCGTCAGGACGCGGAACCTTGCCAGGCGGTGCTACCCTTGTCGAGCTTGATGTCTGTGAGAAAAGAAGACGTTAGGAGGGAGAAGTTGTGGTTGGCCTCACTGGAGTAGGAGATGGAGATGGTACCTGCCATCGGAGTTGACAACATCCGCCTGTGGAACCTGCGCCGCGCTGGCGAGCATGTAAGCAAACAAGGTGGGCGGAGATAGTCGAGCCCCTGCTAGTTGGTCAGTTGCGGTTTGGTAGCGGGGTCTGTTGGGAGGAGGTTCACAGGAAGGGAGCATGAGTCCAAGGGGATCTATTGGGCGGGCGAAGCCGAGAGCGGCCTACGGAAAAGGCTGGTCGCTAGTACCTCCGTCGATCGCGCTCATAGGTTTGGTGCGACTGATCGCAGAACGCAAGGAGAAAGAAGGTTATGAGGCAAAAAACCCAAGGGCCCCTAGTAGTATGTGTTACCATCACGGGCAAAGAGGTAATTTTTTTCTTTTTAGTTGTAGCTGATGAGAATAACAAAAAGAAGTACTAAAAGCTGATGTGGCATTATCTTATTGGTCTGATTATCCTTAGATTGTAAAATTCATAATAAGTGCTAGGATGCTCTGATCAAAATAAGTTATATATGAAAATTGATTAGGAGAACACGAGGAATTCAATAAAAATGGTTTTAGAACCTGAATCTGATCATAGTTCGAAAAGTATATTAATTTGATAGAAAATGTATTAAAAGATAATTAGAAACCCTAATTGAGTATAAAGGATGAACCTTTGAGGTTTAATAGGTTAATTTGAGAAGTATTAACCTTTTGAATCGTAAAGTAGAGTTTCAATCTGTTTTACATGAAAAGTTGACTAATTTAGGGTTTTAATCTATGTATGAAGGATAATACATGTAGAAACCCTAATTTAGGGTAAAAAGGGGAAAAACCATGTTTAAATCGAATTATGGAAATATGTTACAATATAATGATCCTAAGCCTCTTAGGAGTGATAAGATGAGAAAGTTTAAGGTTTTTATGTAGTTTTTTGTATTAGGGTTTATAATACCAAAAGTGGAGGCAAAAACCTACTTGCAAAGGAAACCCTGAAATTGGAATAGAAATCCTAAGAAATAAGATGGGTTTGGATAAATCTTGATAAAAGGAAATTTGTATATTTATTTCAGGATTTCTATGCATGCTTGCTTGCTTGGTTGGGTTTGTTCTACTTGATTGATTCTGTCTCAATCTCTACTTGATTGATTCTATCTCAAAAATATGCAATCACAGGTATGTGGTTACGCTTATGGTTAATCACTTTAGTTTCACGGCTATTCTCGGATGTTTTATCAGTTGCCTGAAAATAACTACTTGGATTACTTTTATTTCATGCAACTATAAAGTGACTATGATTATCACCATAAATATGTATACATGATGGGCTCAGATCCTGGTCCTCCTCTGTGGCTTTGCTAATGATGAAAAGGGTAACCTAGTACAGGGCCAACTTGTTAAGTATGACATCAAGTTATCATGAGTTAGAAATTGGGCTACCCACGTGTAGTGCCATGAGACCCTTTAGCACACCATGAGTTAGGGAGTGGGCTACCTATGGGTAGTGCCATGCGACTCAACCCTAGAAATTGATTCACCTGTTAGGTAGAATCATGAGGGGTTTAATGGGGATCTACCACAAGGAAGGTAGCATCCAGGTCCACTACAGGGATAGCGCAGAGGCTAGGGTATGGATGGATTGAGAAGTTATGCTTAAAACATAAAGTCATTTGTTAAATCATAATTGACTGCAATATGTTGATACAGTTAATTGCACAATTATTGTTTCCCCCACATACCAGCATATTCATTTATGCTGACTGATGTTTTGTTTGTTGGCATTTTAGGTACAAATTGAAAAGGATAAACAGTAAAGTGGCATATTGTGAAATTAAGAAATAAAGTTAAGGAGGATTAGTTATAATAGAGTCCAATTGTGGATAGAAGTTAGATATCCAAGTTTTTGAAAAAGGTACGCAAAGTTTTACTTTATTCCATCTTTCAGTGTAGTACTGGTAGAATTTAGTAATTATTACTGATTATTAGTCGAACTTATAATCTGAGAAACTGGGATAATGTCTCTAACCTCTTGGTCGCCCTTAATTGGGGGTTATCGGGAGGTGGGGTCATTACATTTGGAATCCGAGCCCTGGTTCCTCATTTAATCTTTAGTAATTATTAAATTTTACAAATTCCATAGAACCGAGGGAGTTATTAGAGGATTTTCCGAAAGACAGAGGTGTCTAGAAAAGGATCACATTTGGGAGCTGGAAATATTTTTCTCCCAACCGCTAGTCGGAATACGTAGACTCCTAGATCTGTGTGACTTCCTGGCCAATGTCTTAGGATCTAACTCAAAATAAGATACCTTTAGGACTCTCTCATCTATTTTTGTCCCTTCTCCACTCTGATTTTGTTAAGATTTAAAGGTTTAGGGTTTTTCTCTCTCTTCCTCACCCTCTTGAGGATAGGGTATGTATGATAAGGTTAAGGAATCCTCCACCAAATTAATGAAAAAGCATATGAACAAGATGGCATGGACATAAGCTTAATAGTTTAAGTGTAAACTAAAGAATATCTGCATGCTTAGGTCATCTAACATGTGTTGTCATGCCCTTAGGTGAGATCTGAGGCTAGACCTTCTTGTCAGGAGGATGGGTAGAGTTTGTCTTGGAGGAAGAGACCTCCATTAGAGGTAGAGACATGGCACGTCCTCTAAGGATGATGCTAACCCTAACCCTAAGTGGTAGTTAGAGAGAGATGGCATGATGAGTTAGATGCCATGGTCGACCATGTGTGTGGGTTGACATGCTTTTGGTTTTGGATACCTATGAGAAATATGAGCTATGTGAGGTTGGTTGACTTAGTGCCTTTTGGGTGACGCAACCCTGGTAGGGTCGTGCATGTTAGGGTGAAGGATAACTCCTTCATTGATGAGGTTAGTGAAGAACCTATAGAAACCTTATGGGCTGATATGAGCATGGTATAGTATGCACCTTGAGTACATCAGTAGTGCTCACAATAGGTTGAAACCTATGCCAGAAAGGGCATGTTGGGGAGCTTACGAGATAAGCATAAAAAGCTATGGATGATCTTGAGTGAACATAGGTTTCACCCATATAGGTATGCATGTGAGTTTGATCCACCTTAGAGTGAGAACCTCTAGTAGTGAGGTTGTTGTAGGGTTAGCTCTAGACATAGAGAAAGGCCCGAGCAAGAAGGTTGGAAGCTTACACTTTGAGAAATAAGGAACCCTAAGAGGTTGGGTTGACCTAGGTGGATGGATGTGGTTGCCTCATGCATGATCCCTAGAGGCTGATGATATCTTGGTTGCCTTATAAGGGACCAAACCCTAGAAATGGAAAGAGACTTCTTGAACTTATCTATGGAAGTCGTAAGTGCCTACCTCACCTTATAAGGATAGGAAGAAGAGTTCCTTAGACCCTGAGAAGGTATAGTATCAAGTTGGAAGGCCTCATACCTGGTTGGTTCATGGTTGGAAAGATGAGCATGTGGTTGGACAACTCTTATAGAGAAGTGAACCTAGGGTTCTTGTACCTAAGGGGGGAAGTAGTGTACCTAATGTTCATGACAAGTTTTGAGTTTCTATAGATTCGAGCATGACACTCCTCATGTTTAGAGGAATGGGAATCCCTTGGTTTAAGTTATATGTTTGATGAACCTCCTACTTATAGGTTTGTGACATATGTATGTATGATGATGGTCCAATATGAAGGAATGAGAACAAGTATGATCTATCATGGAGACCTAGCATGGTTAGTAGGTGGTCTGTTGGTTAGCTACGTGCCTTAGTAGCTTGACTAGGTTAAGCATGCTCATGTTGATGTAAACCATAGACATAAGGATGTTTGTGACCTTTGTTGTTATTAAGAGATAGTTTCCTCCCCTCCTGGGAAAGGACCCTTTTGTAGGGTATGAATCAGCTTTAGTTGAGTTTGAGGTAACCTTAAGAGGTCTCATAGAGTCTTGAGAAGCTAAGTGGAGAGTACATAGTATGAGAATGAACCTACAGGCCCAAAGATAACCATCTCTAAGTTCATGTGGATGTGTTACCATGGCGGTAACCAGTATAGGGCCTGATCGAGGTAGGTAGGTTGCCATGATTGCTAAGGAAGGATGTAAGTCAGACCACAAATTCCAAGAGAGATGATGAAAACTTGGGTAAGCATTCAAGTTGGATATGTACTATGTTAGAATCCTAAGTTTATCCTAGGGTCAGGTAGGGATAAGACCGATGGGAGTAGGAGTTGCCTAATTCCCTAGTTGCACATGACCATAGGGTCGGGAGATAACAACTATTATTGTCTGAGGGCCATGGGTTAGGAGATTGATCACATTCATGAACTCGTGGGACCCAAAGGGAAAATGAGGAAGGAACTCTCTGGATGCATAAGGGAAGAGGGATGACCCCAAAAGTTTCGGCACCCTACAGACCTAGAGGAGATGACCAAGGATGGTATGATGACCCAAGTGGGTTTGAGATCAGTTTTTCATGGGAGTAACTTTGATATCGAGATGATCATGATGTAGAGGCAGATGTTGCACGTTTCAACTTAGATTTGTAGGTGTACTGGCAATGTGGGATGTACCATCTCTACTCTTGGAATGGGAAGAACTATGTATTTGGACTGTAGCCAAATGCTTATTTCCTCTCATTATGGGGATGAGAGATAAGGCAATATGCATGCCATACACCAAGGATAAAGATGATGTGAGTGGAAACGGTGCTATGATAGAGATAATAGCATACTCTTGTGGAGTGTACAATATGTGGATGGTTTACAAACATCAAGAGAACTAAGGTGGTCATCTTAGGAGGATGTTTTTATCATGAGCTGTGTGGAATTTATGACTTATATAAGTTTGACTTTGATAAGCAAGAGGATGAGCTCAGAGTTTTCTTGATGAATAGAGTGTGAGATAAGATAATAAGTGGAATACCTCGAGGTGTATGCCTTCACTTTTACCTAGAACATAAAGATGAAAGGAGGTAATGGATGTTCTTGTTGAGATGCAGCTGCCTAGTCTAGCTAGTGGAAGGGCTAGAAGAGGTGGCTAGGTGAACCCTAAGTAATGGGATATGTTTGGATAACACTCAAATGTAATGAGATATGTTGATCAAGATGGTGGATGCTTGGTTATCCATCCTAGGGCTTGATGCGATAGAAGGATGGTTGTAGAACCTTAGATGCACTTCTCTAGAAAAGAAGGTGATGAAACCCCGACTAGAGTGTTTTAGGGTTTTTGAGGAATCAACCTTAAGGAATCATTCCATACAAGAGATCATGATTTTGAGTTCATCATACACCGTGGTACTACTAAAATAGTAAGTTATAGTAGTAATGTGGATATCTAAGATGAGGTTGCATGTGGCTTGTCGCCATGCATGCCAGGAGGTGAAGGATGAACACCAGTAACCCAGTGAGTTGATATAGAGGATAAAGAGTCCCCGAGAGGGGATGGGAGTTCATCACTATGAATGTTGTGGTAAGTCTCACATGGACCAAGGAAGGTCAAGATGCAATATGGGTTATGGTGGATCACCTTACCTAGATGACATGATCTAAGAGAAAGAGAGAATATTGTCGGGAGACAGATCCAGTTGAACCACATGTAAGCCAGATGGTTCAACTAAATGATGATGTGAGTTCAAAGGTTCTTGAGTATGACCTAAAGATTCACTTCTATGAGGTTGAAGTAGATACATGAAGAACACGATGTTGGTACAACTTATCACCCTTAACTAATGTTAGTATGATCCATGCTAGAGGGTCTGATGAGAGCATGTGTGCTCGCTCAGGGTGATATATGGGGACAGTTCTTGTCCTATGAAAGTTGTGATGATAGCCACCATAGCTAGTATTGGTAGATAAGAAGCTCGATAAGGGAGGTTGTGTCGGTCACCACTTCATTAAGATGATGTGGGTGAAGGGACCTCACAAAGGTCAGAAAAGGACCACAGTGTGTGCAAATGAAGTCACTTTGATCGTGTGATGGCTAAAAGAGAGCCCAGGGGTGACATGAGTCGTGAGCTGATGCAAAGCAGACTGGCATGCAGTTCACAGTGGGAAAATATGTGATATGAAAATCCGACCCCTCTGAGCAATAGCTGAGAAAGCTGAGTCCCCGATGCATGGGTCCATTTGAGATGGATTGGTGGAGTTATTTTTGTTTGACCTTACCCCTTAGGATAATGTGATTTGTGATGAGTTCAATGTGTCCAATTTAGAGCACTATGTGAGGTACTCGAGCCATGTGTTGAGCAATGAACCTAGTGAGCCCCAAGGGAGGTTGAAATGTCTTGAGTTACCTGTGAGAATTATAGATGCCAAGGTGAAAGAAATTAGAGAAAAGAATATGTGATGATAAAGGTTCTTTGGAAGCACCATGGATAGGGTAAAGCCACATAGGGGCCAATGATGGATATGGAAAGGGCTAATCTTGAATTGTTTGTATGCTTGATGGAATTTTGAGGACAAAATTCTTATAAGACGGGATGGATGTTACAACCTCGATTTTGCATATGTTTTTATAAGTTAAATGTAATGATTTTATGAATATGTACTTAATTGAAAAGGTTGTATGCTTTGCTTCAAAGGATGGATTTCTTTGCAAATATCCCTTTGGATAGGAATTTCGTGATTTCTATTATTATGTTAGTCCAATAATGGATATAAAAGAGAAGAAAAGAAGAAAAGTCTAAATAATAAAGAAAGATACAAGATAATGAATATTAAGCAAAGTATTTATGAGAAATACATAGAAATTTCTAGAAAGTGGCATTGATGGCCACAATTGAATTAATTTCATTTACATATGATTTCTAATGGAAGAAATAGGAAAAGAGGAAAAAGGAAATAAAAGATAAAGAGAAATCCTTGAAAAGAAATCTATTAATAATAGAATAAGTAAGATAATGAGAAATAAAGGATGTGGATGCATCTAGAAGAATAATAGGAAAAGAGGAAAAAGGAAATAAAAGATAAAGAGAAATCCTTGAAAAGAAATCTTTTAATAAAAGAATAAGTAAGATAATGAGAAATAAAGGATGTGGATGCATCTAGAAGAATAATAAGTATCCTTCAAAAAGGAATTTGTAATTCCTAGCATTTCTTGGGGTCCAAGGAGTCCCAATGGAGAAGGTAAGAATAAAAGGAAGGAGACGGTCATAGGAATCTTTCCCTGCCCTTCCTTGCTAGTCTACAAGAGTTGAAGTTTTAGAAACCCTATTATACTCATGTATATAAGGGTTAGGATCTCATGCTTCCAATATGGGATTCGGCACACGTGGCTATGTTATCACCCTATCAACCTATTCAAGGTCCGTACAGAACGAGATGTGTTGTCTGGCATTTCTTTTCTAGCCCTAGCTTCCCTGGACCTAACTTGGTTCATCTTCATGCTATGAAGAGTGCGGCGGGAGTTAGGGATTGTCGCTCGTCCTTCCCATGATGGCTGTGAGAGAAAAGGATGCCAATGCCAAGGCCAAGAGATTCGCCTCCAGTGTTAAAGATAGGTCCAAGCAGGTTCTACAAGAGGACATAGGTTGTGTGGTGGCGGTGAAAGGACAAAGGCCCAGTGGCTGGTGTCCTTGGACATGCTGCATAAGGCGTCAGGACACAGAACCTCACCAGGTGGTGCTACCCTTGTCAAGCCTGATGTATGTGAGAAAAGAAGACGTTAGGAGGGTGAAGATGTGGGTTGGCCTCACGGGAATAGGAGCTGGAGATGGTACCTGCCATCGGAGTTGACGACGTCTGCCTGTGGAACCTATGTCGCGCTGGCGAGCATGTAAGCAAGCAAGGTGGGTGGAGACAGTCGAGCCCCTGCTGGTTGGTCAGCGGCGGTTTGGCAGTGAGGTCTATTGGGAGGAGGATCACAAGAAGGGAGCATGTCTCCAAGGGTATCTATCGAGCGGGAAAAGCTGAGAGCGGCATGTGGAAGAGGCTAGTCGCCAGCAGCTCCGGCGGCCACGATCGCAGGTTCGGTGCGGCTGATCGCAGAATGTAAGGAGAAAGAAGGTTATCAGGCAAAAGACTCAAGGGCCCCTAGTACTATGTGTTGCCATAAGGAGAAAAGAGGTAATTTTTGCTTTTTAGTTGTAGCTGATGAGAATAACAAAAAGAAATACTAAAAGCTGATGTGGCATTGTCTTATTGGTCTGATTATCCTTAGATTGTAAAATTCATAATAAGTGCTAGGATGCTCCGAACAAAATAAGTTATATTTGAAAATTTATTAGGAGAACGCGAGGAATTCAATAAAAATGGTTTTATAACCTAAATTTGATCATAGTTCGAAAAGTATATTAATTTGATAGAAAATGTATTAAAAGATAATTAGAAACCCTAATTGAGTATAAAGGATGAATCTTTGAGGTGTATTACGTTAATTTGAGAAGTATTAACCTGTTGAATAGTAAAGTAGAGTTTAAATCTATTTTACATGAAAAGTTGAGTAATTTAGGGTTTTAATCTATGTATGAAGGATAATACATGTAGAAACCCTAATTTAGGGTAAAAATGGGAAAAATTGTGTTTAAATCAAATTATGGAAATATGTTACAATATAATGATCCTAAGCCTCTTAGGAGTGATAAGATTAGAAAGTTTAATGTTTTTATGTAGTTCGTTGTATTAGGGTTTATAATACTAAAAGTGGAGGCAAAACCCTAATTGCAAAGAAACCCCTAAAATTGGAATAGAAATCCTAAGAAACAAGATGGGTTTGGATAAATCTTGATAAAAGGATATTTTTATATTTATTTCAGGATTTCTGTGCATACTTGCTTGCTTGGTTGGATTCTCTCTACTTGATTGATTATATCTCAAAAATATGCAATAACAGGTATGTGGTTACACTTATGGTTAATCGCTTTAGTTTCACGGTGATTCTCAGATGTTTTATCGGTTGCCTAAAAATAACTGCTTGGATGACTTTTATTTCATGCAACTATAAAGTGACTATGATTATCACCATAAATATGTATACATGATGGGCTCAGATCCTGGTACTCCTCTGTGGCTTTACTAATTATGAAAAGGGTAACCTACTATAGGGCCTACTTGTTAAATAGGACATCAAGTTATCATGAGTTAGAAATTGGACTACCCACGTGTAGTGCCATGAGACTCTTTAAAACACCATGAGTTAGGGAGTGGGCTACCTATCGGTAGTGCCATGTGACTCAACCCTAGAAATTGATTCACCTGTTAGGTAGGATCATGAGGGGTTTAATGGGGATCTACCATAAGGAAGGTAGCATCCAGGTCCACTGCAGGGACAACGCAGAGGTTAGGGTATGGATGGATTGAGAAGTTATTCTTAAAACATAAAGTTATTTGTTAAATCATAATTGACTGCAATATGTTGATATAGTTAATTGCACAATTATTGTTTCCCCCACATACCGACATATTCATTTATGGGGACCGATGTTTTGTTTGTCGGCATTTTAGGTACAAATTGAAAAGGACAAACAGTAAAGTGGCATATTGTGAAATTAAGAAATAAAGTGCAAGGAGGATTAGTTAGAATAGAGTCTTGATGTGGATAGAAGTTAGATATCCAAGTTTTTTAAAAAGGTATGCAAAGTTTTGTTTTATTCCAGCTTTCAGTATAGTCATGGTAGAATTTAATAATTATTACTGATTATTTGTCGAACCTATGATCTGAGAAATTTGGATAATAGCTCTAACCTCTTGGTCTCCCTTAATTGGGGGTTATCGGGAGGTGGGATAGTTACAATGACTATGGTCATACCCTGACAGGAGAACAGTTGAGGACATATCTCAGATGATATGTTTTTCAGGGATGGTTGTCACCATACCCTGTGAGGAGAACGGTTGTGGTCGTATCTCACTAGTGTCATTCCTATATACCAAGGCGGACTAGGCTAGTTTGTAGTTTGACTTTATATGTTACTGCGGCAGACTTAGACTGACTAAGGGTGTGGGAGTTCATAGTATTCTATCTCTCCTAGATCTTTTATGGAACAAATTTTGACTTAGCAGCAATCAATTGGAGAATGAGTGGTATACCTCATATCCACAGGGCATAATAAAAGATGTAATACATCAATGTAGTATATTTTTTCTTAGAGTTAAATACGCTTCACATTGGATGGCCCTTTGCCTTGTTTCTTATATTTTTTAGTTAATAATAGTTGTACATGTTATTCATATTCCTTTTGAGAATATATGATATTCTTCTATTCACTTGTATCTACTTCAACTGCCTAATCTTTGTTATCAGTTTTACTCACATCATTTAACTAAATCTGCTCATCCTATTATTGTTATTATCTATCTCCTCTATATCTATCTGTGTTAATAATAGTTGTTGGTGGAAAATTGCAAAGTGAAGTCTTGCCTAGTGGAAGGAAGGTGGTATTATTCGAATATCAGAGGGGCTGAGAAGGTTATGAGGATTTTGAAGTGCTTTCCTGTCGGTGTTCTTAAAGGGAAGGATAAAATTACATTCAAGAAGTGTGATGTTTTCAAGGTTAGAGATGTGTGGGAGATCTTTAGAAAATCCAAGGATCGAGTTTTGTGGTCGAAGTGGATTTGGAATGGTAAAGTGCCTAGAAATTGGGCTTGTTTTCATTGGAGGTTATTCCTTCTGCGATTACCTAGTTCTGAATTCCTTAAGAAGGTGGGGTATCACCTTGCTTCCAGATGCCCGCTATGTTAGGAGAATGAGGATGTCACTGAGCATCTTTTCTTTCACTATTCATTTAGTTCTGAGGTTTGGGAGAACTACAAGCAGAAATTTGGGGAGAGGCCAGACTCTGCTGAAAATCTAATTAAAATTCAAGGTGATAAGAAGATGGTTGTGATTGCTGTCCTTTATCAGTTATGGGTTGAAAGAAATAGTAGAATGCTAGCTGGAAGCCAGCGCAACCCTGTCAACCTGTGGAAGAAAGTTTGCAGCGACTCTTATAGTATTCTACAGATGGGAGGGGCTTTGGGTTGTGGCAGCTAGTTGTTTGTTCTTTTTTACAATAGTCTTTGTTTTTTGTTTTTTTGATAGGTGCTTTGGTGTTTTGTTTGGCAGTTAGGATGGTAGCTTGTTTTGCATTGTGTGGGTGTCTTTCTTTGGTGTCTTTGGACACTTTGTCTAGGGTCTGGTTTGGGGTGTTTTTGGTTGTTAGGTTTGTAGTTTTTTTGCCCTTATGTGGGCATCTTTCTTTGGTGGTCTTTGGACACTCTGTCTAATTGGTGGAGATTTATATCTCTCACTGGGATGTTGGTCTCATCTAATTGGTTTCCACATCTTTTAGTTGTTCATGCACGGTGAGGTAGAGATCATGCAGTTGAGGAAGAACAACAAGGAGAGTAGTAGTTGTTGAAGGTTGGATATGCTTCTAGAATTTTTGTAGTAAAGTCCTATGTGTTGTCCCTATGCTCTCAAGTCCTTGGGGAGGTTTTGTAGATTTTGTACATCTATACGATGTTTTGGCAGTATGCCATGGTTGTATATGTATGCCTTGTATATATATGAACAAGTTATCTTTGTAATAGGTTATGATAAATTTTCCATTGAACAATGATGTATATACCTTTTGTGGTATGACATGTGATACAAGTGGCACAATTTGTGGACTTGGATGTAATATATTTAAGCTTGTTAATATATAAGTGATCAATTTTAATTTATTGTGTTTTATGGTAATTTGGATGTTTAGTGTTAATTCCTCACTTTGATTTGAGTAGTCTTATTTTGGTGTGATCGGTGTGTCACAATGGGTCAGGAACCCCCTCTCTCCTACATGTTTTCTTTCATTTTCATTTAATAATTTTTGTTTTGAAAACCCTAATTTAGATTATATTCCTCTAGCAGTCTGGATATAAATTTTTCTTACATGCATTAATCACAAATATGGCTAATACATCTCCATTTTTCTTCATACATGCATGTTCACCCATTTTGCATACATCTACTTTACACTAACATTAAAACATGTTGATTTTTTGATATACACCTTTGTTTAAGTTTGAATCTTAAAGTGAATTTAATTTTTATGCTTACTCAAAAATTGGGTTTTTACTAGCAACTACTCGTAACTGAGTCAGTTTAACCAAATTGCGCTAGTTTTGGCCTCATATTTTTGTCTACCCTTATCCTGGTAATCTGACATGTCTCTATGCCTTTTCAGCCTTTTTGACCTACTTTTTTATCACTTTCCATCCATGACTCTGACCTTCACAGTTAGACACGCATGCGAGACAAGACAACACTAAAATCAACCCAGTTTCATTAAATCCTACTAGAGTTATGCACTAAATCCTTTATCTTTATATGACATGACCACCCTACTACCTCAATTGTCATGAGACATTTCATAGAGTCACATGTCAAATCCTTGTCGCCTTAGCCTCTTGATAGTTGTCTCTTCTGCACACCATTTTTTACAAGACTAAATATACTTGATTTTGACCAATTGAGTTAGTGTTGTCCACCATTCATGTAAACTTGTCCGATTTCTTTCAGACAAATATCATCAATTGAAACATTTTTCGGATGATAGGCTTTTAGACTAATGTGATTTTGACCCATTTTTTTTTATTTCACTTCTCTCCCCACGCTTAGTGAAATCAAGATAGTTTAGTTGAAAGCAACTCAGTTTCCTCCCCTTCATTGGGAAGATGACTACAAAGGGGTGATAATCAACTCAATTTTTCTCATCCCTATAGCCATCTTCAATCTGTGCATCTACATCCCACGTTCCCTACATTTTTGTTGCCTTTTCATTCATGCTGCAGCCAATGGACGACAAGGCCTAAACCTTAGCAATTAACCATGTTGGTTTCATCAACCCCGACAATAGTTGCCAAAGCTGCCACTACTTGGATGGATCCCGTTTCTCTCTAACATTTTGTTTCCTATAAACCTGGTGTTGGTTCACCAACAAATCCATGTCACATAGTTGATCCTCTTCAACATCAGTCTCTCATTGTGGGGACCAACTACAACCATCGCTACCAACAATGCAAAAACCATCATCAATCCATACTTCACTAACGATACATCAATTGTTACATCATGCATCAACACTCATAGACTCTCACGCTGATGTGAAGCGGGTGTTTCCAGTCTCTTGTGAAATTGACCCGATTTCTTTGAAACTAGCCTAATTTCATTGAAAATTCACCACACATCCACCCCACACCATCAATGACGTTAGTTGTTGATTGGGTCTGACTTCAGAATGATCACACTACACCAACCACTTCACATTGCCTCCTCATTCTATCATTGCTCTCTTATTCCACCGCAAGGACAACCATCAATGCACATTGTTGAAACCCACCCGATTTCAAGGAAGTCGACCCAATTTCATAGCTCGTCAACTACCACAGCTCCTCTTTTGACCGTGCCACAATAGTGTTGCCTTATCTAGGAATCCAATCAGGGTTATCAAACTCGAACAAGTTTCTTAAGGATCTTCCCCAAATCTCACTTTTCTTCCAAACATTGTCATGGACACATAGAAGAAGGGGTTCAAACGACAATAGAAGGTGGGTTTCGAGGGCCAAAGGAGAATTGTCCTTAGTAGGAAGCCAATCCTTTACACTTCCCAGAATACGACCCCAACTCTAACAGCTGGTGTACTATAATACTACGAGCCAGGGGTCATGCACTCCTGAAATGCTATGTATGACCATCATTGGAGATCAGATGGCATTTGATCGAATCAAACTAGCAGTGTGTCTCGACCTTGCCCGTGGACACTGGAAGTGGAGACTCAAACGATGAGGTGACGGAAGCAACTTCTTATGCCTTCTCATGCCAACACTACAAGTCTGACCTAGATGTGTTATATGGACATCACCCACAATCTTCAGTACAGATTCTGAGATGCACATGATCAACAAAAGTTTGATTGTCCTCCAAACAATAGAGGGTTTTAGATGAATGGCGAGCACAATTGCACTAGTTCTCATCATCACATAGATCTATCTTGCTTGGAGACCACCCTGTATGATCTTCTCATAGAAAGCCATCCATAATTCCCCCTCTTGAGGTGGGAGTAGAAGAGGAACATTGATAAGCTCAACAATAGGAAGGTTTTCTAGCAAAATACAATGATGCCACCTTCCTTGACTCTCTTTGGAGCCACACTTACTTATGGTATCTCATGGTTAGTGGGTTGGACATCATCTTATATGTTTACTATGATTTGTAATATGACTCACTATGATCTCTAATATACATTAGAGAAATTGAACGATGCAAATAATGAGCCTATACACATCCGCATGTTGAACATATAGTGGGAATTCACTGTGAAACATCTGAATGGGTGGTTGGTGCGTATCTATAGAGGAGTACATCAGGATATTTAAGGGGTAGCTAGAAGGTGGAGATCCAAGATTCATCACCAATCTTACCTGGGGGATGCTGACTGAGGAGAAGATGTACCCTTTTAGTCATGATAAGGTCACTCTTATCGATAACCTGGCTCTCTGCTATGTGGTCTGAGTAATTGTCAACTGTGTTTTGGCAAATCAGGGCAGCTAGGGTGTCTTCATCCTAGCCTGCCTCTACCTCCTATTTTTTGACGTGGTAGGGAGGAATGTCATCCATCACCTTCACAAAAGAATTAGCAGACAACATAATTACATACCCATGGGAGGAGGCATCACCTGCATTGCACAACACCTTGGAGTCGAAGATGACCATTTTGTGCAAATGGCAGACTAGATGATGCAACATTAGAGGATGTACATGGAACACCATAGCCACACTGGCATGATCAATATCTGTGATAGAGGATTAATATTTATCTTTTCCCATGGTCACGATGACATTCTTCTTCCAACAAAGGACTACTTTTCATGTCAGTGTTTACTCATTGTTGTTGATGCCTTATATGTTGAAGTCAATGCACCTCATGCATACGGGATGTCAAGATCTTCCTCTTCAGCACCACATGTACCAGATTTTCCCAATGATGTGAAATTTTATGGGGCATAATACCATGACATTCCTCATCAACAAAATGCCACATTGTGAGGGTGCTCAATATTTCTATTAGTAGTTTCCTCCACTACCCAAGATGCAACCATCTTTCTTCGACATGGGAAACCTCTATCAGATGTTCTTGGATATGTAGTAGGACTTCCATACCTATGACATGGAGATTGGACATTGACTTGACGACATCCAACAGGAAGTTTAGAGGATTAGACACGACTTTGATAGTCATTGTAGAAGTTGTTGAACAACTTCAAAAGGGCATGCAATACTTTAGAGGAAGGTTTGACATTGTATAGTCATCTTTGCCACCGCTGACTACCCAATGGTAGTAGTAGATGTTTCTGATATATTTTAGAACACCATTTACATAGGCTTCTCCACCACCCTTAAGAGCCCCCTACATTCAAGCTCTATCTACATACACTCAAGCCAAGTTCCTTAATTCTAAGACCCCTCTAGAGAAGAATTTGTACCATCTTGAGTGCTCAAACTCCATTATTGACTTCATGAAATCCTCAACATGGCAAGATGAGTTGGGCTCCATCTTTGATGACCTCCCCTGAATAGAAGCGCAAACGTCAACCTTAACCTCAATTCTTAGGCAATGGGTTCTTTTATTAGTTAAAACACATATCACCCTTGATATCTTAACTCTAGGATTTGATGAAGGACGAGAAAAATTTCAAGCTTGAGGTGGCATGGAATTTTTTCCCTTCTATCTTTTTGTTGTTTCTTCCTTTTGTCTTTCTTTTCATTCTTGCATGTTGACTTTTCTTGTTCCTACATTTAGATAATATTAAAAATTCTCTAACTTTATTAATCTTCTTAGTAAGATTTTTTTTCTAAACTTGTACTTTTCCAATTAAGGCTATGTTTCACAAATCGACAGTTACATTTTTATCTTTGACTCTAGTAGCCCAATATTTGTTCTAAATTTCTTGATGTGTTGCTTTTCCTAGCTCATTGACTCCATCTTTGAGTTCAAGGATCGATTTAAAGTTATGCACCATATCCCAGTTTAAAAATGTATGTCACCTTGATTCCTGTTGTGAATGACTAACTCAAGATGTGTGATCCAATGGATCGAGGTAGGGTTTGAACAAACTTTGATCTACAGATCCATGAATCAAACTATGCTCTAAGGATCCTTGAACTACAATATATATCTCAGTTGTGTTATCAAGAAAATGTTGATGAATTTTGAGTTTTAATCAATGGATTATTCTCCCTTGATTATTTACACTCCTTCCTACACTCTATTGGGTCAAAAATAGAAAATTTAAAAGCATGCAAATGTGGTATGGACGCCCACAAGACCTAAAAATATCAGTAGATATCAATACCCTTGTCTCTAAATTTAAATGCATCGAATAAGTGTTTTTTTTTTCTTTTTTAGTATAGTTTAGGCTGGTTCCTATAGGGTGTGCTATTGTGGTCTCAAATATGGACATGCCACTACTGATATTTCCATCATGAAATCTCATTAAAGAGTCTTTTGAAAGACCTAGGAGACCTATGAGATCATCCCAATAGAATGTCTTGTTTGTGTGCGGTACAAGGAGTTTCTCTCACTACATTAGGCCAACTAGCTCGTACTATAGAGACCATTTCTCACAAGATGGACCATCCTAACATAGATTGAGATCCTTAGAATTTGTTAGAGTGTTTTTTTCTTCATTCATACCAAAATAAGGGGGAGGTGTGTTAATCCTAATTTGAACACATGAATACATGGTGATAGCTCATTTCTCACCTTCACTGATCACCTGTTGCATAAAGTTATTGTTCTTCAACACTCAATATTATGGTTGAAGCACCCATGAATAATGTTGTGAATTCACTTAAGCATGCACATGTGCCCCTTCAATCTTCCTTTAGTATGGATCTCTTTAATGGTGGGGGCTTGTTCAGAAACAATATAGATAAGGAGATTCATAGTTTTAAACTATTTTTTCTAACATCAACATTTATCACAAGCTTAATTTGGATGTTATTTTTGTTCTTTGAGTTAGTCTATCTTGAGGACAAGAAAAAGATTAACCTTAGGTAGTTGATAACACCCAAATATAGGCATTAATGCTATAGAATTAGTTGTAGTTTCGTGCATGTAATATCCTTGATATGCCCTAATAACCCTAGATACTTATATTTTTGTAATTTGTCTTTTTTTGAAGATATAGTTGCTCAAATAACAAATTTTGGGATTTGTGGGCACCGATTTTAAAAAAAGTATCAATTCCATTGATCCATGTTGACAAAAACTAGCATGGTTTCCCTAATATATGGTTGAGTCAGACCCTTGCACAACATAAAATCTTGACACTCCTTCCACCATTTCTCATCAAAGGATAGCCTACACAAGTCGACCTATGGACCATCAATCGTTGGTCACCTTTGATGCCAAAACATCAACCAAAGGAATGCATCATTGGTCACCTTTAGATGGTACAAAACCAGGTCGGGTTCAATGAAGCTAGTCCCATTTTACATTTGTCTCCCATTGACTCTTGCTTATTGGAAGACACACGAAGGACCACTCCGATGGCCAAAATCGATGGTCATCCTTGATGGCCCGTTCCGAAGGTGGACTATGGTGGGTACCTTTAATAATAATAATTGATGGAAGTAAAACCCCAACAACTTGTTGGAATAATATTGACCTAATTTCATGGAAACCCGACATGTTTTGTCCCCATCTATAGAATTTCCACTAACTACTATAAATACCCATCCTTGGCCACTAGGATGAGGGTCAAATTTATTGGTCCCTAGACCTCCGTGTTAGAGTTCAAGGTCTAAGAGGGCTAAGAATATTCATCCCACGTCCCTTTTGGTGGTTTTCACCCATCATCCATCAACCTACACCATCTCCAACTTCCACTCACTTCCATCGACCTCTATCTCCATCTATCAACATCGGTTGTTATTTGGGATGAAATCAAAGAGAAATGATGCCAAGGAGTCTAACAGATCAAGAATGAAGATTCAAAAGAGGATATATAGTTAATCTTGAGGCTAAGGAGTGAGATCCACCTCTCCTCTATGAGATAATATCTTTCTCTTCCATTTTATTTCTATGGATCTTCTTTTTTCCCCATCAAACGATGTATATCCATCTTTGTTTGGTGCCAACTAAGCTTGTATATGGATAGTTGATTTCCTTGTAGGATATATAGCCATTTTTAGGCGTGTTTCTATACATTGACTCTAAGAATGAAGTTAATATTAAGATCTAGAATGTTTCTATTCTAACTTCTCTATTTGGTTGTGATTGTTGGTTTGGTTGATCTCTTTCTCTCACGAACTTTCATTATTTCTAACATCAAAATATAAGTGGTAAAAATGTGTAGAGAAGGTAGTTTGGACCAAGATTCAAGAAGTAGAAGTCCAAGGGAGGATCTACTTGGAATCTGAGGTCGGACAGGTTTGACTTTGTGCATCAAAACTGACCCATATTCATCCAAATCATGTTGATTTCATCATGTTCGGATTACTAGTAAATTTTATACTAATCCTAATGCTCATATTTGTTATGGACCTGAGAGGTATTCTGAGATAGTTAAAGTTATATGTCTATGATCCTTGAAAGATGTTTTTGACTTCTAATGGGATTTTGGTCACACTTCATGAGAGCGAGTGGGATGACCCCCATTGGAGTAGCTACCATGGTACATGCTTGGTTGCAATTCTAGTTACTTGCTTGGGTGTTCCCGGGTTGTCTACACTTGAGAATGAGGTGCATATATTTCCTAGTTCATGGTTACAGATCATCGAACTCCTTCATATCTGTAGGATTTGTGCATAGACTTCATTGGTTGAAAACATTGACTGCACTTTATGCAACATGCCACTCAATATATTTGTTTATAACAAAATTCTTTCATGTTGAGGGGTACAATGGGTCTTATACTAATTTTGTATTTCCAAACAAACATTTATCAAAGCATTATAATTATGTAATGTAGTTTGGGTATAACTCCTTCTACTGACATACCAACTAGTGGATATTTTATATTTAATGATTCATCTTTCATTTAATTATATATATATATATGTATATATAATCTCCTTAAAATAAATGGGCATACTTCATTATAATAAAGGTAGAATTGCAAATGATGTTGGTTGTTCTAGATCATCACATATTTATTTTAAAACTCAATCAAGACGTGAATCAAATGGATATTTGAATTATAAAATATTGAATGAATGAATGTCTACATAAATATTTAATCAGTTAGAGAGATATGAATGTTATGTTCATTGAGCAGTTTTGCAATGTCGAATGCATGTATGTGCATCCATTAAATGAAACAGACAATATGGGTAGTACTTTATTGTTGTCTCAAAAAGTGAAAGAATTCATAATAAGACTTATTTCATTTCTAATATATAAATGTATAAATAGATGCTTGGCCTATATTTCTTCATAATGACATAAAGATGTTGCATGAATTTTGTGGTTAGTGATAGTCTTGGCTGATTGGAGTACCATTAAAAGGGAAAATACGAGATGTTGTCATGGTTAGGATTTATCCCTAGGTGATGATGATTATGATTTGATGATATAATTTATCCAAAAGAATGAACTTGGTTTTAAAATTTTCTCTATAATTTAATGTAATAAACATACTTATATATACATTCTTTTCATAAACTGCAAAAAAAAGTGTGTGTCTTCTTATCAATAAGGGGAAAAACTAGGATAGGCACTAAAATCAATCCAAAAATATGTAAAACATCACTATTATTATCTATGTCAGAATAGGCAATCCATACACTAATTGAATAATGGTATTTCTTCATCATCTTTTGAGAAATTTTTGGCATTAAATATTAATGATATGACATTAGTTTGTTAATATCAAAAATTCAAAAAATGATTGTACAAAAAATAAGTTGCAGTGTCCAACCAACATTTAGATTATTGTGCTCTAATATCACCAAATGGGGGAAAGGAGAAAAATAGCATGTACATGAAATATATGTTTTGTATGTATCTCTTGAGGATTTTCTCTCTTAGTGTTTCAAAAGGGTTTGACTTCTAGACTGTGGCAAGATCTTATTCATATGGAGTATAAGGGTATACGTATAGAAAGGGGTAATGTAACATCCCAAATTTTTAGAACAAATTTAAAATTTAGAATGGGGTTTACTAAATGATAATAGTTGAGGGGTTTAAGTTAAAAAGACCATAAAATGGATTTTTTCTTAAATAATAATGAAGTTAGACAACAATATGTGGCTCAATCCACCTTTTATATGTGATACATATGGATTATGCACTCAAGGAAATAGATGTTGGCTCCCCTCACCCTTTTCTCTTTCCTAACCTTGAAAATATTTAAAGAAAGTGAAAGAGATAAATCAAAGATTTGCAAATTCGAAAATATACTTTGTATAACTTAAGAAAGAAGTAATCCTTTTTCCTTTTTATGCTTTTGATAAGAAGAAAGAGTCACTAATCCCTTTTCTCTCTCCTACCTAAAAGTTTCTAAAAAAGGAATAAAATATTTGTGATATGAATTTCTAGGAGATGAATATTTTTTATCTCAAATTTTGCCTCTAAAGGAACACAAAGGAGAAGAGTTATCCAATTATTTCACCCATTAATGCAATAAAAACAAGTGGAATATTATTTATAAAATTAATAGACAAAACATAAGAAAAATAGAAATATAATTATATGAGAAGGATATAGATACCTTCTTGGACATGTGATCCAAATTTGGTAGCATATTGACCTAGTTTAACCCTCCAAATTAATTATACAAGTTCCCATGGTTTTGAAATTGTTTATAGGATATATCATTAATGCATTGATTAGAATATAGTTCCAGAATTTATTAACTGTCCCATGCATGCACCTAATTTCCTTTTCTTCCACACAAATGGGTCCGTCTGATATTAATCTGATGGCGACAGTATCATCCTCTAACTTATGTTTCTTTTGAAGGACTAACAACAATCGAGAACTTTCCTTTCCTGATCGAATTCTCCCTCTTCTTTTAATGAGTCAACAAGATTTCTTCTCCATTAAGTCTGACTCCCTCCTCCATTTCATATAAACCCAAATAAATACCCTCTTGTGCCCTAGGAAAGAAACACACAAACTGACAACCAACCCTCCTCTAGCCATGGACACACAAAAGTCATCTATGCCACCCTCATACCTACATGAGGCAACTTTAAGCATCGCTGTCCTCCACTCTTCCCTCCTCCACCCTAAATTGAATCACTAGAAGCCTCAAGCTCTAGGTCCTACTCAGTTTCCATCTCGGGCGATCATCGACTTGCTTCAGCCTTCTCGGCCATCAATGGTGCAATTGTCCTCCTAGTAAGAATCGTAGACACTCCCTCTTCAGTTTACAATTGTTGGTTTACTCCACCTTTGCTTCAACCTATGTACCCTGTATCCATGCTTTGGACTCTCTTTGGAGGTTCATCGTCTGACCACTCCAGTGCCCCTCCAATCACACAAACGTCTTGGATGGATTCAATTCACCTTCACAATTGTTTTCCCATCTGGAGAAGATGCGCTTCAGTATGATTTTCCTAGTCTTCTTACACCTGATCATGTATCATATTCCATTGAATCCATGGAGTTTGTACTCCAATACATGCCAGAGCCCCTCAATGGTTGGATTGTCTTCACTAGGTGATGCGAGGTTCACTGACAACCTCAGCTTCAAGGGAACAAGTTGGTGTTCTAGTGTTTTGGTCACAGTTTGTATCTCGAGTACGCAGACTGCAAAGAGGAAGAACCTAGGTCATGTAATGACCCTGGTGTCCCCTCTATATTGATCAAATAATCTTGTATGCAAGGGCAGTTAAGGGTTTTTCCTGCCTTGTCTGTATTTTATCGCTGAACAACATGGTCGAGTTTCCCAACTAATTAGGCCAATGTTGATTGGTCTAATTCAGGGCCGACCCACCTCATGGATGAGCCATTGGGTTTGGATTTATACACATGGCTTTTTCTTGTTTTTTGATTGGTCTGTTCTTTGGAAATTTGAAGTATATTGATGCTTTGTCAGAAAATCTTGAATAAATAGTCATTAGAAAGGGCTTTCGGAGTAGAATCAGGCTTTAGGGTTTTCAAGCTAATATTGATCTTCCTGATCTGATGTTTTATTAGAAAATCTAATTTGACCCATAAAACCCTAATTATGTATTACATGTATTTAATATGTTCTAATCCAACCTAGTTTTTCTAATGTAACTTTATTTATCAATAATACTAAACTTAATGCACTGAAACCCTAATTCACTCTAAAACAACCTAGGATCAATACACTATATTGATTTATGATATTAAATAATTATGAGCACATGTATAGAGCCTAATCAATTATGGGGAAGGTTTGAACTATATTTTACTCAAAGATTAGAGAGACTATCTTAGGATCATCTTTTCTCTAAGGTAAATGGGTCATGCTACTGAGCACAAGTAATTATGGTTGTTTGGATGTTAAGTATAGAGTAGACATTATGATTTCAAGTTAAATGTTTTAATCATGCTCACTATATCACTACTTCTTCATTTTTATATGTTATGTCCTATGGTTATAATGTTCACTACGATTAGATTTTATGATTAATGACTCATGAAATACATGTTAATATTTCAGAGGGAGAAAACCCATCATGTTAAGAGATCATGTTAATTTGGAGAAATCCCATCATGTTAAGTCCAAGGATCATGTTAACAATGATGTTAATGTCATGATAATGATCAAGTTAATTGAAAGTAAAATAGTTGTTATATGGTCTTGAATCATGGACCTCAAGGGGTCGTCAAGGTCTTTCCTAGCATCAAGGGCTTTCTTAGCAATCATGTGCTCCTAAGGGGGTGCCATACATGGATGCATACATTTAGTATTCAATTATTCATGTTAATAATGATTAAAGAATGATTAAGTTAACTCATGTCAAGTTTTCTTACATGTCAAGTATATTTACTTTTCTCATATTGTAGCATGCCAATATTGTTTAATGATGTGTTGTTTTTCCCCTTCGCATGGCTGGGGACACGATGTCCCCAGGAATTGGAGCAAGTAAGGACTCAGGAGGAGCAAGAAAGAACTAGAAGACCTTCAAGAGATAATTGGTGGGGTGACATCCATACTAGGTGATCCAATCATTTACACATGTCTACCTTTAGGAATAGTTTTCCATGTTTACAAATATTTAGATATGTTATTGAACTAAATCATAGTTTCCTATTCAAAGAATAATGTATGAATCTCAATGGTCATTTATGTATTTATTTTCTATGATCTCATAAATTTGACACCCTCCTTCCAGATGAAAGCTTCCTCTCAATTATATTGTATATTAAAAAGGTGGGGTGTTACATTAATGGTATCAAAATGAATAAATGGATGGCCACCCAACAAAAACCAGATTCATGTGTTCTAACCCTAAGTATAGAAGAAGTAGGTGAAAGATATTAGAAACCAAAGTAGAGGTCTAGGCAGAAGACAAAAGTTTTGATAAGGATTAGGGTTATGCGCCTAGAAGTTTTGAACTTTTATGTTAACTCTATAATTGTACATATCATGATCTCTCATTTTCCCATGTGTTTGTAGTATGGGACATAGGCTCATGGGTTTGTACAGAGAATGCTATGTGCATAATAATGCTTGTCTGGTACTTTCAAGTGCATGTGGTATGGGACATGTGCATGAGATAGGTACTAAGATAAGTGTGATAAGATAAGTCACCTCTGAATATATGACCAGACGACTTGTATCTAAAGGCAACAAAGAAAACATGAGTTGTGTTACAGGTTTGATACCTATAGTCACCTAGACCTAATCAAACACATAGTTAGACCAAGGATGCATACAAAGAGTAGATATTTGATAAGCAAGTAAGATCCATGATAGAATCATAACCCCTAGAAAAGAGGTAAGAGAGGTCCTTTGTTATGTCAATGATGATGTGAAATACATTCATTAGCAGTATACCCACCATGTTGACAATGTTTTACCATGAGGATGAGACTTTGAGATGATATTATAAATTAGTGTACATAGAATATGTAAAACCCTAAGGTGGGTAGTACCCTAGAAAAATTTTGAGGACGAAATTTATTTTAGGTGTGCAGAATTGTAACATCCCAAATTTTCAGATCAAAACTTAAACCTTAGAATGGATTTTACTAAATAATAATAGTTGAGGGCCTTAAATTAAAAGACCATAAAATGTAATTTTTCTTAAATAATAATGAAGTTAGAAAACAATATGAGGCTCAATCCACCTTTTATCCATGATAAAAATGAATTATGCACTCAAGGAAGTAGATGTTGACTCCCCTCACCCTTTTCTCTTTCCTAACCTTGAAAATATTTAAGGGAAGTGGAAGAGAAAAATATAAGATTTGCAAATTCGAAAATATACTTTGTATGAGTTAAATAAGAAGTAATCCTTTTTCCTTTTTATAGTTTAAATAACAAGAAACAATCACTAATCCCTTTTTCTCTCTCCTCCCTGAAGGTTTCTAAAAAAAGACTTAAAATATTTCTGATATGAATTTCTAGGAGACAATTATTGTTTATCTCAAATTTTGACTCCAAGGAACACAAAGGAGAAGAATTTACCAATTATTTCAACTATTAATCCATTAAAATCAAGTGGAATTAACATTTACTAAAATTATAGACAAGCATGAGAAAAATAGAAATCTAATTATATAAGAAGGATCTAGATAACTTCTTGGGCATGCATGTGTTCCAAATTTGGTACCATTTTGACCTTCTTTAACCCTTTAAATTAATTAAACAAGTCCCCATATAGTTTTGAAATATTTAATAGGATATATCATTAATGCATTGATTAGACTATAGTTTCGGAATTTATTAACTATCACACTCCTACACCAACTTTCCTTTTCTCATGCACAAATGGGCCTATCTGATCTTAATCTGATGGAAACAGTATCAACCTCTACCTCCCATTTCTTTCGTAGGTCTAAAAATAGTCGAGCACTTTCCTTTCCGAATCAAATTCTCCCTCTCCTCTCAATGAGCCCATAAGATTTCACCATGAAGTCTGAGTTGCTTCCCTATTTCATATAAACCCTAACTCATACCTTGTCATTCCCTACGAAAGAAATGCCCAAACTAGCAACCAACCCTCCTCTCACCATGGACACATATATGTCATATTTTCCACCCTTGTAACTACATGAGGAAACTTTGAGCATAGATAGCCTCCACACTTCCCTCCTCCACCCTCAAATGAATCACAAGAAGCCTCGATGTCAAGGTCCTACTCAATTTCCATCTGCAACGACCAACGACTTGCTTTAGCCTTCTCGGCTATCAATGGTGCAATTGCCCTCCTAGTAAGCATTGCAAACACTCCTTCTTTGGTTTACAATTGTTGGTTTACTCCGCCTTTGCCTCAACCTTTGTACCTTGTAGCTGTGCTTTGGTCTCTCTTCAGTGGTTCATCATCTGGCCACTCTGGTGCCCCTCTAGCCATGCAAACACTTCTGATGGATTTAGTTTGCCTTCATGATTTTTTTCTCACCTTGTGCACATGCAGTTCGGTATGGTTTTCCTAGTTTGCTTCCTAATGATCATGTACCCAGTTCCATTAAAGCCATGGAGGCATCCATGGAGTATGTACTCCAGTACATGCAAGAGCCCCTTGATGGCTTGATTGGCTTCTCCAGGTGAGGTGAGGTTTGCTAACAACCTCAGCTTCAAGGGAAAAGCTTGGTCTTCCTTTGTTTTGGTCACAGTTTACGTATCTAGTAGGCATGCTCACGCCATGGTCACAGCTCATGAAGAGGAAGAATCCATGTCATGTGATGACCATAGTGTCCCCTCTATATTGATCAAATAATCTTGTATGCAAGGGTAGTTAAGGGTTTTTCCCCAATTCTTCAGTCTTTGATCGCTGAACAACATGGTTGAGTCTCCCAGCTAAATAGGCACCTGATTGGTGCAACTTAAGGCTGTCCCACCTCTTGGTCGAGCCACTAGGTTTGCATTTATACACATGGGTTTTTCTTGTTTTGTAATTGGTTCGCTCTTTGGAAATTCGTAGTAAATTGATGCTTTGTCAGAAAATTTTGAATAAATAGTCATTGGTAAGTGGCTTTTGAGTAGAATCTGATTTTGAAGTTTTCAAGCTATGAATAGTCTTTCAACTCTAGTGTTTTATTAGAAACCCTAATTTAACCCATGAAACCCTAATTATGTATTAATTATTTAATACGATCTAATCCAACCTAGTTTTTCTAATGTAACTATGTGGACCAATAGTCCTAACCTTAATGCACTCAAACCCTAATTCACCCTAAATCAACCTAGGATCAATACAATGTATTTATTTATGATGTTTAATAATTATCCACAAGTGTATAGAGCCTAATCAATTCAAGGGAAGGTTTGACCTAGATTTTAATCAAAGATTATTGAGACTATCTTCGGATAATCTTTTCTCCAAAGTAAATCGGTCATGTTGTTGAGAAAAAGTAATTATGGTTGATTGCATGTAAAGTATAAAGTAGACATTAACATTTCAAGTTTAATGTTTTAATCATGCTTAATATATCACTGCTTGTTGATTTATATATGTTATTTTCTATGGTTATAATGTTCATTATGATTAGAGTTTATGATTAATGACTCATGAAATTCATGTTAATGTTTAAGAGGGAGAGATCCATCATGTTAAGAGAACATGTTAATAGGGAGATATCCCATCATCTTAAGTTTAAGGATCATGTTAATGATAATGTTAATGTCATGATAATGATCAAGTTAATTTGAATTGAAATAGTCTTTATATGCTCTCGAATCATGGACCTCAAGGGGTCGTCAAGGGCTTTCCTAGCAACCACATGCTCTTAAGGGGGCTTCATAGAAGGATGCATACATTTACTATTCAATTCTTCATGTTAATAATGATTCAAGAAAGCTTATAGTTAACTCATGCCAAGTTTTCTTGCATGTCAAGTATATTTACTTTGCTCATATTATAAGGTTCAAGTATCATTTACTGATGTGTTGTTTTTCCCCTTTTCATGGTTGGGGATGTGATGTTCCTAGGAATTGCAGCAAGTAAGGACTCAGGAGGAGAAAGCAAGGACTATAAGACCTTCAAGAGAAGCGATCCAATCATTTAGACATATTTACCTTTATGAATAGTTTTCAATGTTTAGAAATGTTTAGACATGTTATAGAATTCAATCATATTTTTCTATTCAAAGATAAATGTATGAATCTCAGTGGTGATTTATGTATTTATTTTCTATGATTTCATAAATGTGGCACCCTCCTTCAAGATAAAAGCTTCCGCTTATTTTTGTTGTATAATAAAAAGGTGGGGTGTTACAGGTAATCATTGCTTCTTATAGGTGGGGAAATGAAATGGATTCCTCTTATTAATTAGAGGATTCCTTGTATATAAAGATGGAGTGACCAAGGCTTCGCTAGTAGGGAGACACCACCACCCCTATACATAAGGAGTCTTAGATCTAGAGGAATAAAGGTTCAAGATCCTTTATATTGGCTACAAATGACCCATTAGTCTTATCCACCCCTAAGGATTGGAAGCACATCATCAGTGTCATAGGATTTCACTTCTTTGTATAGAATGGATATCAAGATTGAAGATGGTAAATTGGTTTTGTCTTGAACTTTAGGATCTAGGTTGCATATAGATGGAAGTGTTGTCTCATAGGTTTTCATTGACTTTAGAAAGTTAAAATAGTTAATATACATGTGTTGGTCGTTATCTATGATCTTACTCTTGAATTATGGGGCATGATAAAGTTTGAATGTATATGAACTTATCTGAAATTTCTTAGTCCAATCAAAGTAGCATGGCTGGTAAGATATCAGTAAATCACAATGATGGACCCAACTTTGAATCATCGAAAGTCTCTCTCTGAATGGCATTTCACATTGATTGGGTGTGGGATGGGGTGACAGGATCAAACCCTCTCATACCTCGAGCTTTTTCCATTCCAGATTGCGTCTAGTAGTGGCCCTACCTGGGGTGGGTTCTCTTTTAAATAAAAATTATCTGATATTTCTTCTATGTTTTGATTAGTTGAATAAATTATGGTCAAGATTTGATTATGCTTTGATCCAATTTATCATGGTTTCTAGTTGTATCTTTTTCTTTCACTTTAAATTCAAATTAATGATGTCCCTATTCATTATATTCGTTTCAATATGATTGGCTACCAAATGTGTGTAAAAAAATTGAGCTTTTTGGTCATGTTGAATTTTTATGTGCTATGTATGTTCATGATATCCCTCCAACATCCAATTATGAAAACATCCATGTGAAACAAGTGGTGGAACAAAACCAATATGCATTTGATGTACACCCAATTAGGTGTTTAGGGATATGCCTAGCTCTGATTCAATCTCATATGGAAGTGTTTAAAAGAATAATGTTATTTAAATTGTTAAAAGAAGAGATAATTCATTTCTATTTGTTACAAAAAGTATTAGAGGCATTTATGAGAGGGAAATTAACTTAATTGTCTCTCAAATGAGTAACGCATTTAACAACCTTGAATTATAAATAAAGAACATACGGCCAACAACATAACGACTCAACTGATTAGATGACTACTTTTCTAACCATTTCCTATTGGAATTTGAGGGCCCTATAAATAAAATAAAAGTCAACCAATGGAAAATTAACATATTAGGAATTCATATTCTTATTATCAATGAAACCAAAATTAGAAAAAAAAACAATATCTATGGAACTTCCTTTGAAATCTCTTTGAGGACTATAAATATGTTTCTAATCATGAATCCCATCCTCTTAAAATATTATTATCCAATGGAAATCTCAATATATTATCATCATTAAAGCCTCAAAATCTAATTAATATATTCTTATCTATGTTTTAATTGGAAAATTTGGATTTCATGATTACAACTATGTATGGGCTTGACCATGAAATTTATAGGATGCATCTCTAGAAATATATTGGTGATGCATCTAGTACCATTTATTATCCATGGATGATCATGGGAGTTTTTTATTCTATTAGAAACAATAAGGAGAAGAAGGAAAATTACTACTTCAAAAAAAATCAATGGATGAATTTGATTCGTGTATTCTTAACTATGGGTAATTTGAGTTCTTTCAAAGTTCCATACTTCACTTGGGATAACATTCAATATGCTCTGGTTTATTGATTGTATTGGAAATTCGACGAAGGAGAGCTAAGTAGGTATATATGGATGGTGGGGGAGCTACTTGTGTGTGTGCTTGTATATTCTTAATTGTTTAAGGCCATGGACACTTGGAAAGATACTAGAACTTCAACTTTTTCTTTTTCTTTATCTTAAAGTTTCATATACTTATCCCTAAGTACCCAAACAAACCATTTTCTCTCCACCACTTCCCTCCTTCTATGAACCTCATTGTTCCTCTGTGCTTCTATGAATTTCCTATCAAAGGAAGAAGAAAGTGGGTATCTTCTTGGAAAAAGAATCTAGGGTTGCAATTGACTTCCTTTAATGGTTTCTAAAGCTCCTTCCTAGTGATATTGACCTAAAAGGGTAAGTATTCCCTTATTTCCTCTATTTATTTATCTATTTTTCTTCCTCATATACTTCTCCAGGTCGAAACCTTGTTGTTCCATGGTGGAAGTCGCTCTAAAACTCAAGAAACTATTCTTCTTGTATCTTCTTCTAGGGTTTTACTTCTTTGTGGAGAAAAGTTCCTACTTGACCAAGTCCAGATCTGAAACTAGGGTTTTCTTGCCTGCCTTGCTCGAGATTTTTATTATTTGGGATCTGACCTACTCTATAGAGGTGAGTTTTATAACATTATTCACTTATATTGCTTGTTAGAAGCTTGTGGGTTCATGTCTATGCTTTGATGTGATGAACTAAGCATAGAGAAACCATTCATGTTTACAATTACGAAATTTTGTGGTGTTCCCTATTCTGTTCCAATTATATATGAACCTGTAAACATGTGTACGACCTTTCTAAGGTGTAACATGATCTGGGATAGGTTGATAGCGACAACCTATGGTTCTAAGAACAAAACAATTGACAGTTCAAATTAGGGTTTTCAAGCTATTTCCTTGACTACTACATAACTGATGGTGAAACCATGCAACAACCAATGATGTTGCTATTTTGACAACTGATGGTCATAATCAAAGGTGTAAAATTATGGTGACAAACTATGGTCACCCCTCTTAGGTCAGGTTTTAGCTCAATTAAAAGTTTAATGATCAACCAATAAGTACCCTATTGATGTTATCAATAAATGATAATGCTAGCTTAATATTTGAGGCTAATTCATGAATATAGTGTTGATCTGACAACCTATGGTGAATTAATGGTCACTCATGATGGTGGATCAGGTCTCCACAACCTATGGCGAGTTAATCTTATAGTTATAGCATCAATTAAGCCTTAGACCAATGGTTTCTTGGGTCACTTGTTGCAATGGTCGAACCTATATTGTAATTGATGGTTTTAACATATGAACTTGACCCAATGGTCAAGTTCTAATGTTTATTCCTCCAATAAAGTGGAATGATGGATAATGTAATATGTTGGTCCTAATAATCTAATTTAAATGATTTCCTTTATATGATCAACTTAAGGAGCTTACTTGTTAACAATGGATGGCTTGTTTTAAATGAGCAATCGATTGTGGGTTTTATCCTACTCCCAAAAGAACCCTTATCGTTGTTAATCAAAGAATGTCTAGGATTAAATGGTGACTTTTATAGATCACAACTCAATAACATCATAGATTATTCATTCAAGGTGTTTATTTATTTACACTACCAATGGTTTTACCTATTCCACATCCAACGGTTGTGGGTTAATGCTTGAGGCATGTTGGTATGGTTTGAGTGATGTTGAAACCGATAGAGGTTTGCCCTTATTTATGTAGTCTTAACTTTTCACTCATATGAATAGAATTGATAATAATCATGTTTTGTTCACATTCAACCGTAATGGCACATAACTTTATACACCTTAAACCTAATGCAATTTGGTGATGGTGATTAATCATAATCAACCTTCATTGAATAATTAATAGAATAATGGAGTACTCTCTTGTTGTTGTTGAAGCCCTAGTATGCTATAACCTGATGGTTACACCCTAATTTATGTGTGGGTATAGACTTGAGAATACTATGGAATGTGATGGTGATGCTTCACCTTATGCATCCATGATCTAATGGGGATGTCATGAGATAGGGTTTGGGTATAAGTGATGATTAGTAACATTAATATAATTTATCTTGTTGAACCTAACTCTAATGCAAATAGATAAAGATGAGTATTCATGTTTAACATTATTATATGACGGAATGATGGTGAAATAAACTCATTAATATGATCATAAACTTAATATGTTAATTAATGGTTATCATAGCCACATGGTTGATAATTTCTTATGCTAAACATGTGCATTATGAATATGATGATGGTTAATCATATCTAGATTCCTTGCATGTTGATGGAATAAAGGAATGTTCTTAATGTTAATCTAACCATGTTATGATTGTTTATGAATATCTCCAAGCTCATTAATGAAATATTGTGTTGATCTAGTGTATTATATGTAAGTGATGTTGTTGAGCCTTGTTATAAGGCATGCAAAGATAATGATGATCTTATATGGAATAGTATGATGGTCTTAATGACCTTTAGGTATGGTTGAGGCCTGAATGAGGTGTAATCCTCTTGTGTTGATAAGGGTTGATACCCTGTGATATTATGAAAAGGATTTATATCTTGTGATAGTATGATGACTAGTGTAATCTTATGAATGACAAGTGAATAGTACCATGTGATGATGAGATGAGAAATTATGATTCACACATTTTATATCTTTTGAAGTTGTAATATTTATATGATTGATATAAGTGAATTAGGGTTTCTATGTCCACTTGTTTGATGCAGCCTTAATTCACCCAATTGGCATAACTAATCAAGTGCGACTCTAATCATGTAGTGCCCTGCAACGTAGAGCCATCTTTAGTGTCTTAACTTGCTGGATGGTGAAACAAGTATTCCTAAGGGAAACTCTGAGTGCATACTATTGAGTATGTTGGGGTAGAAAGTTGAGGATATATCCTTGTCATTCACAATGAAGGTTATGGAGGATGGCTATGGTCATGTCTCAGACATTTAATGTAATTGAGGACAAATGCGGTTGTACCTCAGATTAGAGGGTTTTGTATACCCTGGTTTTTAGTGTTGTGACCTATACCAAGGGCGGACTAGTGGTTAGCAGCTTGACTATATGTCACTATGGTGGCAACTTTGACTAATATGTCACTACCTTTTTACTCGTACTGACTGAGGTGAAAAGATCTTAGGATACCTACACTCCTAGATCTTGTATGAAATTGAATAGCCCTTCACAGGGGTCGGTTGGACTTTGGTGGTACGTCTCAAACTCCCCAGGGCATAATAAAAGATGTAATATAGTAGTGTAGCATATTTGTTTAGGGTTATACATGACATTTCACATTGGATGATAACCCTTGATTGTTCTCTTTACATAAAGACGATGCTTAGTGCAATTAAGAGATAGTAGATATATTTATGTTGTGGATATGCTTAAAATTGTAGATGTGTACATATAGTATCAATGCTTATGTTGATAACTATACTACTACTTCTGATTATAATCATGATGCTAGCTATCTCATGTTGTTAGTTATGTTTAGCATGCTAGTCATGACTTTGTAACTAGAGATGCATATACTGCTAATCATGCTTATCCTAATAGTTGTGTTTATGTTGTTAGCTCTTCTTATGATGTTGATATGTTCAACCTGTTAGACCTAATAATGTTGTTAGCTATTCTTATGTGGCTAGAATTATTCATAATGATAGAGATTCTATGTTACTAGACTTGCTCATGATGCTAGATATGCATATGCTACTGAATTTCTTATATTGTCAACATGATAAAGCATGATAGTCTGGCTAATGATGATCGCTATTGTCCGCACCTTTATGATGTTGATATGTTCAACCTGTTAGACATGATAATGTTGTTAGCTATTCTTATGTGGCTAGACTTATTCATAATGATAGAGATTCTATGTTACTAGACTTGCTCATGATGCTAGATATGTATATGCTACTGAATTTCTTATATGGTTAACAAGATAAAGTATGATAGTTTGGCTAATGATGATAGTTATTATCCAGTCCTTTATGTATTTTGTTAATCATCATTGTTGTTGTGATTATTTGTTATATCTGATTAAACTTCTTAAACCATTTAATTTCTTAAAAATGTTGTAATCAATATCTGTTGGACAGAGTTATATCTCTCGCTGGGACATGGGTCTCACCCTTGTGGTTTTCCACATTTTTTAGGTAATTGACAGTGATGATAATAAAACCATGGAAGTAAAGAGGAGCAATAATAATGGATCTTTGTGAAAGTTGAATAGATGTCTAGTGTGTCTTAGAGTAGTCCCTATACTCTCAGGTCCAGGCAAGAAAAATTTGTGTATGGTGTTTCAAACGAATCAGAATTTTGTTAACGTGTTATTACTTGTTTTGGTGGCATATACAAATATTGTTCTCATGTGTATATATATTTTGGCTAAGGCGATATAACAATTTGTATCAAATTATTGTCATAGTATGGATACAAGAAAAATCTTTGGCTCTTATGCAAATGTTTCTGTGCGGGTCTTGATGTTGATCGGTTTTAATTTACCCATATTTTTTGGGTATGCGGTTATTTAGTGATCGATTTTGTTTTAAGTTTTGAGTAATATCATTCAGTGGAAAGGGTTCTCACAAGTTGGTATTAGAGCTTTAGGTTCACTGAGTCTATAGGGACACTAGGACTTAGGACTAGGATGATGTCTAAGTTAAGAATATGACACAAAAATACGGTGCATACTGCCTAATCTCAATACTTGGGTGCCCTGGCCAGGTATTCAATTATTAAAGAAATGGTAAGTATGGAACTCTTAGATTGTTATCTTATTTATTACTCTGATCAAGTAGTCATTTGGAAACAATCTAAATAGCATTATGAATCAGAATCATGGTGTAGATAACTCAATATTACCTCAAGAGAAGATGAGAATTACATTATTAACTATCAAAACTTGAATGTTTGGTAGATATGAAATCTAAATCCGAATACGAATAAGAAAATGAGGAGTTCCTGAAGATGTTATTCAAGAATATAATAAAGTAAAAGACAGATAAGTATGTGCTTATAAAGTGAATCAAGGTATGAAATCAACATAAGATGGAGATAACTCCTATAATAAGTAAAAATGAGAAGATAAATTGGAGACAAAGGAATAAGGTGGAACTTGAGTTAATCTCAGACCAACCTATGTGTGTAAGAAAGTGTTAATGTAAAATCAGCATGACATGTGAAAGAAATTAAGGGTGATGATCCCTATTTAATGAAGAAAATGTGAAATATGGTGATTTACCTGTTGATAAGTGGTTGAAAAACATAATAAAATAAGAGAACATACCCAAATATCATAAATAGTCATGAAGGAAGGAGTAATGAGATATGTTAATCATGATGATTCCTATGCTAATGGAAAGGAACCCAAAATGAAAAAGGTAAAATGATACATAAGAAGTTCTAACCTGCATAATGAAAATAGAATTGGTTACCTTTTTTGTTGCATCCAACTCACAAAAACATAATTAACTAACGCGGAAGAGATCACTAAGAAGAGGATTACCAAAAATCACTAAAAATTAAAACCTTTTTACCAAGAGATCCATCAAAGGAAAAACATTCTCACATAGAACCAAAGAAATACATTTACATTCTGGTTTAAAAGTACATGTCTTGTATCATCTCTTTCTATGAATTACAAGCATCAACTGTCCTATTAAACTAAACACAGGCAGTATAAAATCTCGAGGCAATAAGCCAAAAATCTCGAAAGCATTAAATACTACTCCGAGGACCTGAGAGTACAAAGACAACACATAGGACTCTATGCACATCTATACAAGGCATATCAGCAAGTGTCTCCACCTGAGACTTCACTACTGTCCCTGTTGCTGTTGTTGATGTCCTTCACTTACTGAAGGATTCCTGCCTCCTCGTCCGCGTCCACCTAAAATGTGGGTCCAACGTGGGTGAGACAATTGTAAATTGCCCTAGCGAGAGATATAACTCTCTGCCAAAAACATTGTTATTGTAGATTAATAAGATAAATCTGAACAGAAGAACCATTATTGTTTAACAGTAGTTACTTCATTGTTTAACAAATTAGAACATTATTCTTATCTAAAGCATTGCAGCTATAACTTGATAGAGCAGCATGTCACTTATCCATTAAAGAATATGTATAACATTTATTCACTATAGAATTATAACTGCAACATATATTTTCTTCTGGCTTAGATCACATAGCTAATGCCTGGCATTGTCTTTGTGGAGTCATGTCCTATAGCCATATTCTTTAAACAAAGTATTGGGATCCTAATCCCTCATCTCATCAAGTACATTTCCATCTCTTAACAAGTTCATCGTCATGATTATTGATGGAGCTTCCACTTGCGTGGAATTTTGTGCACCAACTAAAAATCCTAAAGATGATAAGTCTTTAGGTTTAGCCTTGCATATACTAGATAGAGAACTCCACCCACGTATGCTAAGATACATGGAAGTCTTATCGTAGTATAGTTAAGGGTCGAATCCTCAGGACAACGGTCTTGTTGCAAGCAACAAGATGGAAAACGTTAGAATTTCACTTAGTCACTTGATAGTAGGCACTTAAATCGAAAGTTTGGTTTTGTTATTTTAAACTAAGAACATGTAAAGTAAAGAAAGCAAGTAAATCTAAGGAGTTAAACAATGATAAAAGTCACTAGAGGGTGATCGGTTTTTCACCGCCACTACACATGGATCAAGACATGCAAAGCAAAACATAACCTGCAAAAAGAGTTTAGTCAGTTAGTATCTTTGTAGACTTAGTTTCCTTTCGGAGAACTAACTACGAGAAGTGCGGGAATGTTTCAATGCCAGCCATTCCCGAACAAATGGTCCCCTACTTTGCATCATTCCCTTCGCAAAGCGTGTTCCTCGACTTATCAAGGTTGCACTTTCATACGTCAACTGATTCCATTTCATAGTATGAAAGTGCAATGAATGATAGTGAGTTTACTCCACTTCTTGAGTGACACTTCTAGATACTGAAACAGATGCATGTTGGATACATGAACCAAGAACCAACATACAAACGAGTTTCGAATCTAATAGTACAAATGTAGACAATTCATACTAAAAGATAAAGGATAACACAAGTTGGAGATCAAGCAACATGCATTAATTAAACGTTTGATGTTGAACTGAAAGTTAAAAACTCTATATTACAAACTGTGGATTACATTTACATGATATGAAAAAATGGGTAGCGGGGCTACTCCCCGCACCCTAGTGAAAGAAACTACTCGCTCATGACTAGGACAAATAAGGAGGCAAGAAAAGAGAGAGACAACATCATCCCCATAAAGGAGAGAGGAAAGTCAACCCCTTGGAGAGAGAGAAACGATCCACCAGCTTCATAGGTTGTGCGATGACGAGATCTCCCTCTTCTCACCTTCTTTGGCGGAGAGGGAGAAAGTAGCTTCGAGATGGAGTATGGGTCTCAGACCGGCAGCCCCAGGGCAGAGGATGGATGTCGTATGTGCTCTGGAGTGATTGAGGCAGCCTTTGGACGTATGAAACTTCCCCTCTTGGTGGAGGACCCTCAGGGTCTTATTTATAGGCCTTAAGTGAAGTCCAAACGGTTTGGAGACCGTTTGGACCTCAAGACCGTTTGGACTTTGAGACCGTTTGGACCTTGAGACCGTTTGTCTTCATGCGGTCTCGGGACCGTGTGACTCCATGCGGTCTCAGGACCAGTTGGCTTCATGCGGTCTCAAGACCGGTTGACTCCATGCGGTCTCGGGATCGGTTGACTCCATGCGGTCTCAGGACCAGTTGGCTTCATGCGGTCTCGAGACCGTGTGACTCCATGTGATCTTGGGACCGGTTGGCTTCATGCGGTCTTGAGACCGTGTGACTCCATGCGGTCTCGGGACCAGTTGGCTTCATGCGGTCTCCAGACCGTGTGACTCCATGCGGTCTCGGGACCGGTTGGATTCATGTGGTCTCGAGACCGTGTGACTCCGTGCGGTCTCGGGACCGGTTGGCTTCATGCGGTCTTGTGACCGTGTGACTCCATGCGGTCTCGGGACCGATTAGCTTCATGCGGTCTTAGGACCATTTGAGTCCATGTGGTCTTGAGGCTGATTTAGTCTTTTATGATTTTTTTATGTCTTTTTCTACAAATATAAAAGGGAAAAGTTAGTCTAATAGTATATTTACAATAAGAGGGAATTTTCATAGATTAAGTATAATTTTAATTTAGAAAGAGTGTGGAAAACTAAAGAAAAGACTAAGATAAACATCCAAAATTGGAGGTTATCACCCCCCCTAACTTAGAGTCTAGCTTGTCCTCAAGTTAAATAGAGCTGAGGCATGTAATGGCGAGGTGATTTTATTTAGGATTTCCATACTCTTGCTTCAATTCTCAACCTGAGTTCTCCTAACGTCATATCAGGACTTATTGCTTGCCTTGACTCCTTCAAGTTTCGAGAGTTGCTTGGGTCTCATGTTCCTTCTGTATCTCGTAGCTCGCATCGGGACCAACTTTATTTTGTGCATGTTGTTAACTTCAATCAGCTTTATACCTCTCTAAAAGACCTACTGGAAGCTAGAGAGGGTATGAGGGTTGGCTAAAGGCTTGAAGTGTAACTCCCCCTTCAAGTGGGGGAGGGGTTTTCTATGCTTTTAGGATCTCACTACCGGGCACGACACATCTGCCTTTGTGAGGGTAGCTAAATGTACCGGCCGGGTGAGTCCTTTATAAGCCTTTCATATATTTAGATACCTTAGGGTTTCACTACCGGGCACAACACATCTGCCGTTGTGAGGGCAGCTGAATGTGCCGGCCGGGTGAGACCTTCATCGGTTCTTTATATAGATCCTGATTTATGGCACAACTCTCATAATTTTATTCAATTCTCTGGCTTTTATTCGAAAACTTGTAGGCTTGGGTTTTGGGGTTTTCTTCGGGAAATTATTTTGGGCGGCCAAGCCTCTTTTATTTTGGAGAAAGGAAAGTTTTTCTTAGAGTTTTTCAACATGCACTTATTTGGTTTGTGGTCCACTTGCAGAACTTCTTGATTTGGAAGTTTCCTGATGCCCCTCTCATCCTTGAGAGCCTGGCTTATTTCTGTCTTAATGTTGACCTGTGGAGATTCAGATAAAGAAGTGAAGCAAAAGCATGAAAATCAATAGTGGAGGGACTTTATTAAATCGCCATTAAATGTCTAAGTGCTATTTACTTTTGATGACTAACATGATTCTAAGGTTAGTTGTGGGTGACTTTATTCCAAAAGAATTAAGTTAAAAAGAATTGTGTAAAGAAAAATAAAAGAAGAGGAAACATGTACTAACAGAGAAAGGAGAAAAATGGAAAAAGAGGGATTTAGAAATGATACCTCGCCCTTGTATAATGTACCCTCCCTAACTTATCACACACTTTGTCCTCAGAGTGTCAAAGTGATAGGTTGAGAAGTACGATGACAAGGGTTGCAGGCTAAGTTAACTCTGAATTTGCCCCTGGTGATTGAAGTAGATTTGCTACGAACTGTCCTCGTAGAGCGTGGTAATCCACGTCAGTCATATCTTCTACTGGTCTTTGAAGAGCGATGATGGTGTACATCCAGTAGAGGACGTGGAAGCTGCAATTGTTTGATTCTCGGATTTGTTGGGGACATTTGTGGCTGAAGGTAGGGTGATGAAAATGCTCGTTGTCGTAAGCCCTTGTATGCTGACTTAGAAAGGCGATTAATTTGTCAGCGCATTCCTTCGCCACTACCTCTGTTGGCATCCTTGGTGTCACGACATAGCTCTTCTGCCATGGATTGTACTGGCTATCAGAACTGTTGTATATTGTAGTTGTTCCTTCAGGTAGGTTTGTTGCCAGGAGCATCCAGTGCTCATGATAAAGGAAGGGTAACATGATGAACTTTGGTGTTGTGTGCTGTAGAAAGGAGATCAGTGCTTCAGTTGTGTCGAAGTTCTTGAGCTTTAAAAGATCATCCTTCATGTATGGGGATGCCATATATGTAGTTGGGTTATTTTGGCCGAGTAGAAACTGATAAGTGGCCATTAAGCTTACAGCGAGGGATCCTTTAAACTGTATAGTCTCTCGAAGCGTGTCTGCCATAACTAGAATGTCCCTAGACATGAATATGAGCTCATCCTTCTCGGCTGAAAGCCGTGCCATAATGAGATGTAGTTCGATGTCTGAGAGACCTTTGCAAGCACTGTGATCGAAGTCAGGAAAGGTTGGTTCTATGGCAGACAAAGGATCGATGTCTCTTTTACTTTGCTCGGAAGCTAAAGCCGACTCCTTGGGTTTATCCAACTCTTCCAGAGTTTGTCAGAAAGGTTGCCTCTACGGGCGTTGGACAGCTAAAAAAAGGTACTGAGGGATGTCACCTGGTGCCATTGTCGGGTCCTTGAAGAACCTTCTATCACAGATGAGCTCCATGGCGTAACACCCTCGCAATGAGTGAAAATCTTCAGCAGCTAGGTCAGTAAATGGGATTTCTTGGTTCAGCGCTTGGATGTGACGTATGGTGCAGAAAGTGCAGTCCCCAGATCCCTCGGCAGCTTGAACTTGAGGGTTAATTATTTGGAACCAGGGCTGGCTCCAGTCTTGGCGGAGAGATGGACGTGCAACCCAAATTAACTTAAGCAGCCGGAAGGGTATACATCTCGCTTCACCTGTTACTTCACCAACAAAGTTTATTGTATCGACGGGTAGCTCAGCGCCGCAAAACTTATAGACCTTGGCATTCCGAGCTTCGGTGTCGACAATCATAAATAGTCAATGATCCGAGACTTGAAAGGGCACAGTGAGATAACGTGCCCGTCGTGCTAAACTGGCACGCAGCCACTCGATTGATTTTGCTTGTATGTCTTTGTATAAAAGGCCAACAGACAGAGCAGGCCAGGCGTTGAAAACTGGTTGTTTCCTCTTAGAACTTCTGTACATTTCTATACAGTTGGCGAGAAGGACACGGAAGATTGCCATTGTCATCGTGGACCGAGGTCGCAGGATGTTGTGAAAGTCTTCTCGTGTCATCTTGCGCTTAGTTCTGGTGTTATGATAGATGATTTCTTCCCCTGCCTTTGCATCGTCCACAATAGTGTTCAGTATAAAAATGTCCTGAGCATCTAATGTGGAGATTGCCGCCATATCCGGGTCATGCATTTTGTGCGGTAGAGGTGGTGGCGGGGGAAGCTCCTGCGGAGGGGGGGAAGCAGGTTGTACCAAGGCTTCTGCATGGCCTTGTAGGTCATCTTCCGAGTTGGAGGTAGAATCAAGGTCTTCATCTGTGTCTAAGCTTACTCATTTTGCCTCGTCCTGGTCATGGGGGGAAGGTGCTGACGTGTCGAGCACGGAGAAGGGTGGAGCGGTTGTTGTAGGTGGGTTGGCGCTGGTTCCTAATATACGTTGATGGAACTCAGTGAAAGTCGCGTCTTTAGCAGCCTCCCCGATGGATCCTAGAGCGGAATAATCAAGGAATTGGTCCCCATATGACATATTTACATTTTTGTTGTGGGGGGACTTGTGGTGATGTCGACCTTCTTGTTGACCTTTGTCGCAACCTTACTGAGAAGGTTCTGTTGCTTGGCCTGGGTCCTCTCCATCCTCAGATATATCACCTGAGGAGGTGATATCATTGTTCAAATCAGTAGAGGAGTCAGAGTCTTCGTCTTTGTCACTATCACCATCTTTGTCTGCCGCTGCCTTGTCCGCTGGCTTTTTACTTGCGGTCTTTTTGCACCGCCGATGGGTGGCTTGTAATTCATCGAAAGCCACTTGCAGATGCTCGTGTGTTTCGTGCAGTGCGTCGTGGTATTCTTTGAGGTCGTTATATCGGCCCTCGGCGGAGAGGAGACGTGCTGTAAGATATGTAACTTGAGCACGTAGCTACTGGATTTCATTATTAGTTGACTCCTCTTGGCGACTATTTAGTTGTGTGAGGGTGCTGCTGATGGTGTCCAAGCGCGTGCTCAGAACTTCTTGTTGTTGCTGGAGCTCGCGAAGAGTCTCGGGCAGAGGTTGAGTCTACGTAGAGATCTCATCGACTTGCTTTGTCGTCGCTTCTTGCTGGCGCTTCGCTACAAGGACCAGTTCCTGCAATTTGTTGTAGTGGTTGTTGATGTGCTCAACTTGCTTAGCCACCTCAGCTTGTCGTTTCTGAAAACCTTGGAGGATGTTGGGCAAGGCTCGGTTTTGTTCGTCGATCATGGCCACCTGTCTGGATAAACCCTGCACACAAAAACAATAGAATGTAATATGTTAGAAGGATCGGTGAGGAGGTTTCAGACAGCGTCGAATTGACGTCTGAATTCCTCACCGATGTTGGAAAAGGGGACCCCAGAAGCGGAAGGGTGGGATGACAAGGGTTTGTGTGGGATGGTGTTAGTGTCTTGCGGAAGAGACACTGATGGTGCCCCGAGCTGCGTGGTGACTATGGGTGGAGTCACCAGTGGTGTCGGGGTGGTGGTTGATGTGAAAGGTGGTGGTATCTCAGGTGAAATTGGTGGAGTGATAGTGAAGGGGTAGAGACTGTGGAGGTGGATGGGAAAGTGGTAAAGTCGGGCATAGGGGTGGAGAAGGGAGAGCCCGAAGGGAAAAGGGGTGAGGAAGAGGATGTGAATGGTTGCGTGGATGAGGTGAAGAAGGGAAGAGTGGTGGATGTCAGAAAGGTGGAGGGTGGAGTGGTGGTGGTGGTTAGCTGATCATTTAGACTCTTAATGAAAGAGTCGATTGATGAGGTGGTTATGTTTTCTTCGTGGAGGGGGTCGGCCTGTGGATGTGGTCTTGATGTTGGTGTCCCCGACAACTGCTGTGCCTGCAACTGCCTTTTGGAAGATCATTTGACAGGTATTTTTTATGGTCGAGTTGTCGGGGCTGTGATACTTAGCTCCGTCTGTCCCTCTTTTTCTTTCTTTTCGGTTGCTTTAACCGAAGCTAAGAGTTGTGTAAGCTCCTCGTCAGAGAATAGGAGCTTTTCTGTGCCATAGCTTGCGAGCTCCAAAAGTGGGAGGAGGGTTCTTGATGACTTGACTGTAGGGCAGAAGACATAATGTAGTTTTGCATCCTTTTCCTTAATAATGAAGGAGTTCTTCAAAGTTTGTTCATTAGTAAGGATGTCACCCTTTATTTGTGTGAAGCGAGGTAGGCGTCTGTCCATCTTGAGGTATTTTATGATGGATGTGACATGGCCCCCCATGCAGATTTCCTTCGCCAGGGCATAAGCTGATCATTTATGGATCATTTGTCGTCCAATGTTGACTGGAATTCTGTTTAGAATGGACCAGAGAACAAAGAGATCCGAGATTATAACGTTCCCTCCCTCTGTCCTGGGGAAGAGTGCGCCAGCGAGAATTTTATGTAGGGTGCGCACAAACCCAGAATGTATGTTCGATGCTTTGCACATCTTAACATCATAGGTGGGCAGCCCAGTTAGAGATTTCCAAAATTTGTACCTATTGAACTCAGGGTGCTCAGTTTCCACAGCCTTGGCTTTATTCAGCTGCTCCTGGTTGTCAATAAAAACTTCGTTCAACATGTTTTCTGTTAAGACAACCTTGTTGCCGAAGATTTGGGTGACCAGCCTTCTGTCACCTCCATCCCATGATCTATCCATGATATCTACGGGTTCTTTTGTAAGAAAGGTGAAGAATTTAGTAGTGGGTTCAGAATAAGAGATCTCAGGTACTAAACACAGCCTGGCGAGGTTGGCTTTGTCTAGTATGTTGAAAATTTTGTCATGGATCCCCATCTTAAGTAGTACGCTGGAGCAAACATACTTAGTGGGTTTTAGAATTTTGTCAACGGAGGGGGTGGTATGTATGAAGAGATTTTATGGTGGTAGTGTTGTGGTGGTGAGAATTGAGAAGGTGGGGGTGGTAACAGGGATGGTGGTGGTAGGTGTTGCAAGGGGTTGGTCCATAGCAGAGGCAGGGAAAACTTGTTTTCTTTCCCGTTTCTTGGAGGACTGTCCGGTTGCAGTTTCCTCGACCTTACGTTTCCCCTTTTGTTCTTCAGCTGGGGATTCCTCCTCGAAATTAGGCTTGTATTCCTAGCCTTCATCAGAAGAAGAAGAAATCATGATTTCTGCTTCAAGTGCCTCAGCTAGGCACTTGTTGAGGCGATCAAGATCGCACAGGACTTGCATCATTTTGACATTTGGTGGCGCCTTTTCAGTCCTGTTGGAGTCATCTCTGATCTTCTGGAGTCTAGCTTGTTCTGCCCTCAGTTGCTCATTGGTCCAGATTTGAGCGTCTTCAGATTCGATGGCCTCCTTTGCTGGTGATGCCATATCTGCAAAATGGGAAATCATGAGTTAGAACAACATGTTTAGAAACAATTTAGATTTTATTTGTATTTATGTGGTTTTATGTATATATATATATATATATATATATATATATATATATATATATATATTTAGAGATTATGGAAAGCTAAACAGTTTTAGGACCGTTTGGTCCCAAACGGTTTCAAGACCGTTTGGTCCCAAACGGTTTCAAGACCGTTTGGAAGGTGAAACGTCGGGTGACAGCCGGCGAAGGAGAAACGATGAAGGGAAGGCGGAGGCACCGACGACGAAAGCGAAGGCGGTGGCAGACAGAGTCGTCGGCGATTAAAATGAAGGTGACGGCGGAAGGAGTCGACGACGATAAAGATGAAGAAAGAGAGGATTGCGGTGAGGTCGGTGGTAATGAAGATGAAGGTGGCACCGACGTTGGAATAGGGAAAATGCTGTGGCGGCACCGGCAGTACGGAGGTTTGTGGAAGTTTGTTGAAGTCGTTGACGGTGGTAAAGAAGTTTGATGAAGCAAAACGGCTGGCCAGGTTGCCGTGGTGGCTGGACTACCTTGCAGCTATTGGCAGAGATGACGTCGGAGAAGCAAAGAGCGGTGGTGCAGAGGTAAGGTCGCCGTGAAGGAGCACGGAAACCAGGTCGTGGGAGCAGGGGAGTGCAAAGGCAATGCAACATCTCTGTGTGAAAGCTTGAGAAAACTCGAGAGTCGAAGAGAGAAGAAGGAGGGGGTAGGGTTTATATTTATAGGGAACGGTTTAGAGACCATTTGTATTCCAAACGGTTTCGGGACCGTTTGGCTCCAAACGGTTTCAAGACCGTTTGGACTTCAAACAGTTTCAGGATTGTTTGGCTCCTAACGGTTTCAAAATTGTTTGGCTCCAAACGGTTTCAAAATTGTTTGGCTTCAAACGGTGTCAAGACCGTTTGGAAGGGTAAAGGAATTTTTTTATGTTTGTTTTGGTTTATGTATATTTTTTATGTTATTTGATTTTGCTTATTTTTTGTTTGTTTTGGTTATATGAATTTTTTTTATATTTTCATAAGATAAACCTAGGGTAATTTAAAACAATGGAAAGTAAAGGAAGAAACTGAAATCTTGGGTTGCCTCCCAAGCAGCGCCTGGGTTTTACGTCGCTGGCTCGACGAAGCTGTGACGTTGTTATGTTGATGGCGTAGCGTCTTTGATTTCAATGGTTTGTCTTGGCATTTTGTCTTCCGGAGTGTAGTATCTTTTTAAATGATGACCGTTGACCGTCCTTTCTCCTCCATTGTTGTCGATAATAATGACAGCTCCAGTTGGATAAATATGCTTTATGGTGAAGGGACCGGACCATTTTGTTTGAAGTTTTCTGGGAAACAACTTGATCTTGGAGTTAAAAAGGAGTACTTTGTCGCCGACGGCGATGTCTTTTCTCTTGAGATGACCGTCGTGCCACATTTTGGTCTGCTCCTTATAGATTCTGGCACTCTGATAGGCAGTCATTCGGATCTCTTCTAGCTCCTGTAACTGAAGTTGTCTATTCTCTCCTGCACTTTTAAGATCGAAATTTAGTGTTTTGATGGCCCACCAGGCTTTGTGTTCCAGCTCTACTGGAAGATGACATGACTTCCCGTACACCAAACAGAACGGGGTTGTCCCGATTGGTGTTTTATAGGCCGTTCGGTATGCCCAAAGGGCATCAGGAAGTTTGGTGGACTAGTCAGTGTGGTTTCTGTTCACTGTTTTTTCTAGAATCGCCTTTAATTGTCTATTTGATACCTCAACCTGACCACTAGTCTGTGGATGGTAAGGAGTTGCAACTTTGTGGTTGACTATGTACTTTTTCAGTAAGGCTTCAAAACTTCATTCTAGGAAATGGGTCCCGCCATCTGATATGACAGTTCTGGGGACTCCAAATCTTGGGAAAATAATATCTTTAAACAATTTAATAACTGGCTTGGAATCGCTGGACACAGTGGGTACAACTTCGACCCACTTTGAGATGTAGTCCACCACTACCAAGATGTAAGAGAAGCCATAGGAGGAAGGCAAAGGGCCCATATAGTCTACCCCCTACACATCAAAAAGATCAATTTCTTGCCACATAGTGAGGGGCATTTCGTCTCTTTTTGATATGTTGCCAGAAAATTGGCATTTGTTATAGGCTTTCACAAAATCGTAGGAGTCCTTTGCTATGGTGGGCCAGAAGAAACCAGATTGTAAAACCTTTATAGAAATTTTCTTAGCACTCATGTGCCCCCCCGTAGGTCCTGAATGGAAATGCTCTAGGACATGGGTGATTTCTTCTTCCGGCAAGCAACGACGGAAAAGTCTGTCAGCACAAAGGTGAAACAAGTAGGGTTCGTCCCAATAATATTGTTTTATGTCATGAAGGAACTTCCTTTTGTCATGGTAGGAAGCCGAGGGGTGGATAATCCCTGTGGCTAGATAATTGATGATATCTGCATACCAAGGGAATCCATGGGTGGCCTTCATAAGCTGTTCGTCTGGAAGAGAATCCGAATAGGGATTTTATCTTCATCTTCAACCTCGATACAGCTAAGATGATCAACTACAACATTCTCCACTCCACTTTTATCTTTGATTTCCAGGTCGAATTCCCGAAGCATCAGCACCCAGCGGATAAGCCTAGGTTTGGCATCTTGCTTCTAAATCAGGTATCGAATGGCGGAGTGGTCGGTATAAACGATGACTTTAGAACCAATCAAATACGAGAAAAAATTTTCAAACGCGTAGATGACAGCCAGAAACTCTTTCTCTGTGGTAGTATAGTTTTTTTGTGCTTCATCTAGCTTTTTGGATGCGTAGTAGATAACGTAAGGTTTCTTATCAATCCACTGTCCTAAAATAGCCCCTATTGCGTAATCACTTGCGTCGCACATGATTTCAAATGGCTGCGACCAATCTGGGGCTCTTAGAATAGGTGCGGAAATTAAAGCATTCTTGAGGGTGGAGAAACTTTGCATACATTCTTGATTGAAGATGAACTCAGTATCTTTAGTCAGGAGTTGGGTCATGGGTTTTGCTATTTTTGAAAATCTTTGATGAATCTTCTGTAGAACCCTGCATGACCCAAGAAAGATCTTACTCCCTTTATATCTTTCGGTGGTGACAGTTTCAAGATAACATCAATTTTTGCTTTATCCACCTCGATCCCTCTGTCACTCACCCTGTGCCCGAGGATGACACCTTCCGTTACCATGAAATGGCATTTCTCCCAATTTAGGATAAGGTTCGTTTCCTCGCAGCGTTGCAGAACTTGTCTAAGATTGATTAAACAGTTATCTAAGGAATCTCCATAAACTGAGAAATCTATCCATAAACACTTCCATGATGGATTCTGTTAAACCAGAGAAGATGGCGGACATACACCATTGGAACGTAGTGGGTGCATTACACAACCCAAACGACATTCTTCTAAAGGCATATGTCCCGAAAGGACAGGTGAAGGTAGTTTTTTCCTAGTCTTTTGGGTGTATGGGTATTTGGTAGAACCCAGAATAACCATCAAGATAGCAAAAATATTTCTGATGAGCAAGGCATTCCAGGACTACATCGGGGAAGGGTAGAGGGTAGTGATCTTTCCTCGTGGCTTTGTTCAGCTTCCTATAGTCAATACACATCCTCCACCCTGTTACAGTCCTGGTGGGCACTAAGTCATTTTTGTCGTTAAGCACGACAGTAGTGCCTCCTTTTTTAGGAACAACCTGGACAGGGCTGACCCACTGGGAGTCAGAGATAGGGTAGATTATACCAGCTTTAAGTAATTTGAGGACCTCCAGGAGAACCACCTCTTTGAGATTAGGATTTCATTTTCTCTGATGTTCGCGAGATGGGTTAAATTCTTCAACCATTGGAAGTCTGTGCATACACAGGGCTGGATTTATGCCTGTCAGGTCGGTTATCTTATATCCAATGACCTTTTTGTGCTTCTTCAGCTCATCCAGAAGCCTTTCTTCCTGATCTTCTGTAAGGGTAGAGTTGATGATAACCGGGCATAATTTTTCCTCATCTAAGAAAACATGTTTAAGCCCTGTGGGTAAAGTCTTCATTTCAGGGGCTTTCGGTGGCTCAGTTGCTTCTATAATAGTAACAACTTTAAGTTCTTCAAACGTGGTCGTTGGTGCTTCTTCGGCCTTTTCTAAATGTTGCATACACTATTGAACTAGTTCATTCGCTGAGAATACGACATCCGTATTGATTAGAACATTCTCTAGTTCGTCAGCTGGCTCGGATATTTCTAATTGTGACATTTGTTGTATTGCGTCTAAAAGAAAAACCTCCTCTTGGATACTGGGGCCTTTCAGGCTATTAAGGACTTGGAATTGAATTGCTTCTTTTCCGAGCCTAAGAATGATGGTGCCACCTTCAACGTCGATAAGCGCCCTGGCAGTAGCGAGGAAAGGTCTGCCAAAAATAATCGTGTATCTCAGGTCTTCTTTAATATCCATGATAACGAAGTCGCACGGAACATAGGCATCCTTGCCTATCCTTACTGGAATATCTTCAAAGATCCCTAGAGGTGCGGTTATGGTGGAATCATCTAATTGAATTGTCATTGCTGTAGGCAGCAATTCGGTGAAACCCAGACGTTTGCACATGGAATAAGGCATGATGGATATGCTGGCCCCTAGGTCAGCTAATCCCTTTTTGGTAGATGCATTCCCAATGCAACATTGAATTCCGAAGGAACCTGGGTCCTTCTTCTTCTTTGGCATTTTGTTTAGGATGATGTCAGAGGTGGTCTGGGCAAGCTTGACAGTTTCTTGCTCCTCGGTGATATACTTCCTTGATAACAAGGTTTTGAGGTATTTTGCCCAGGCCGATACCTCGGAAACAGCATCAAGGAGCGGGATATAGATGTACAGTTTCTTCATCACCTCCTTGAATTTCTGAAACCTGGTGTCCATCTTCATTTCTCGCAGTCTACCCGGATACGGGATTCTTGGTTTATATTGCAAAACTTCATGTTCTACGGACACTTGTTCTTTATCTTTGTCCTTTGTGCCCTCTGTGGGCTTCTCCATTCCTTGTTGCGGGCTCTCATTCATCATTAAAGCAGGTGTATCATCATTATCAAGAGTGATCTTGGTATTTTCATGAAAAGTGTGCCCAGATCTCGTGGTGACAGCATTCAACTATTCATGCCTATTCTGTCCATGCTTAGGATTTGATTCAGGCTGCCCTGCAAATGTGCCTATTGGAGGCTTCAATTGTGCAGCAATCTGGGCAAGCTGGGCTTCTACTGCTTTTTGCCGCGCTTGTTGATTAGCGAGCATAGTCTGTTGGGATTGCAGCATCTGCCTTATCAAGGACATTTCATCTTCAGGCTGAGTAGGAGTGTTTTTTTGAGGAATTTGTTGTTGTCCTTGTTGAGGTTGTTGTGGTGGCATCGCTAGCTGAGGTTGCTGCAACTGAGGGTGCAACTGTGGGTGTAGCGGAGGATGAGTGTACTGATAGTAGGCAGATTGGTTCCTGGGGTAGTTAGCCCTAGGGAAGTTATTCCTGGAGTTCCCTTGATTTTAATTGAAATTGTTTGGGAATCCAGGTGGTAACCTACTAGAGGATCCCCCCTGCGTCTGGTGCTGAGGATTTGCAGTTCCAACAGGGTTCCCATATTGGAATCCTAGGTGATTCCTCGGCTGATTAGGATTGTAATAGACTTGTCCAGGGATAGATTGGATATAGTTGACTTGTTCTGGTAGTTTTTCTTCAGACTGGTCAGTTATAGGTTCATATGGTTGTGGTGGTGGATGCAGATCCATCATCACATTATAAAGCATACCACAGGAAAGGGTTGGATGGTCAGAAGCATGACAGGCCTCACAGGTTCCTGTGGCGGCCTTGACTTGTTGAACTAGAGGATTTTTCTTCTTATCAAACTCTCCAAGAGAAGTCTCGAGAGCTTGTTGTTTGTGAACTATGGTTTTCAAGGCTTCAGCTATTGGCTTCATCTCTATTGATTCTTCATCTTTGTAGACCTTGAGGACACCTTTTCCAGCTGATCGTCCCCAGTTGGACTGATTTTCAGCTCTGAGTGTAACAATTTTCCAGGCGTCCTCATAATTCTTTCTCATAAAGTTTCCTCCAGATGAGGAATCCAAAAATTGTTTGATATCATCACTTACTCCCCGATAGAAGGTTTCTATCAATTGGTTCTTGGAGATTCCATGATGAAGGCACTTTCGCAAAAACTCCTTGAACCTTTCCCATGCTTTAGCAAGTGATTCTCCGGGAAGTTGAGAGAAGTGATTAATCTGCCCCCTGATCTCATAAGTCAGTGAGGGGGGAAGAACTTCTCCAAGAACCTTTCTTCCAGTGGAGCCCAGGTGGTGATTATTGGCTCCCTGTCAAGTGAATTGTACCAGCTCAGAGCTCTCCCAGATAGAGTGAAGTGAAACAGATGAAGCATTATTGCATCAAAAGTGACTCCGACTTGCGGAACCAGGCGGCATAGTGCTTTAAACCTCTTCAGATGATCCATGCAATCATCCCCAGAACCTCCATAGAATGAGATGCCTTGCATGATCTGGATCCATTGGGTCTGAATCTCGAAGTTGGGAATATGGATGATCGGAGGCCGGACCGGATGGTTATCTTCATAGTTCTTTGGGACAGCATAATCCCTCAGCAGCTTGTTCCTTAATTCCAACTGAGCATCTTGGGTTGCTACCTCATATTCAGCTCTGACGTGGGCCTATTCTTCCGCACGAATCTCTGCTTGAATCTGGGCACGAGTATCAGCGATGAGTTGTGCTCTTTGAGCGGTGATGGAGGCGTTGACCCTCTCCATCACCAATGCAGCCTGGCGTTGATCTTCAGCCATTTGCCTGGCTCTTTGGCGATTGAGTCTAATGTGACGATGGAAGCTTCTCTCTACCTCAGAGTCAAACTCTGGATCAGGGGAGAATCCGAGGTTATGCGATGATCACATACACGTTTTCTACCTGAGTAGAGAAAAGAGAACACCTTTTAGATGATGGTAAGGATATAATGATCTCAAGAAGATATAGATATAGGCTAATGATTAAAAGAAAGTGTAAAACCCTAACCAACTAGCAAGATACAAAATGAAATTAAAACGTTCCGTTGTCCCCGAAAACGGTGCCAATTTTTTAATGGAGCTTCCACTTGCATGGAATTATGTGTGCCAACTAAAAATCCTAAAGATGATAAGTCTTTAGGTTTAGCCTTGCATATACTAGATAGAGAACTCCACCCACGTATGCTAAGATACGTGGAAGTCTTATCATAGTATAGTTAAGGGTCGAATCCTCAGGACAACGGTCTTGTTGCAAGCAACAAGATGGAAAATGTTAGAATTTCACTTAGTCACTTGATAGTAGGCACTTAAATCGAAAGTTTGGTTTTGTTGTTTTAAACTAAGAACATGTAAAGTAAAGAAAGAAAGTAAATCTAAGGAGTGAAACAATGATAAAAGTCACTAGGGTGTGATCGGTTTTTCAAAGCCACTACACATGGATCAAGACATGCAAAGCAAAACATAACTTGCAAAAAGAGTTTAGTCAGTTAGTATCTTTGTAGACTTAGTTTCCTTTCGGAGAACTAACTACGAGAAGTGCGGGAATGTTGCAATGTCATCCATTCCTCAACAAATGGTCACCTACTTTGCATCATTCCCTTCACGAAGTGTGTTCCTCGACATATCACGGTTGCACTTTCATACGTCAACTGATTCCATTTCATAGTATGAAAGTGCAACGAATGATAGTGAGTTTACTCCACTTCTTGAGTGACACTTCTAGATACCGAAGTAGATGCATGGTGGATACATGCACCAAGAACCAACATACAAACGAGTTTCGAATCTAATAGTACAAACGTAGACAATTCATACTAAAAGATAAAGGATAACACAAGTTGGAGATCAAGCAACATGCATTCATTAAACGTTTGATGTTGAACTGAAAAGTTAAAAACTCTATATTACAAACCATGGATTACATTTACATGATATGAAAACATGGGTAGCAGGGCTACTCCCCGCACCCTAGTGAAAGAGACTACTCGCTCATGACTAGGACAAAGAAGGAGGCAAGAAGAGAGAGAGAGAGAGAGAGCATCATCCCCATAAAGGAGAGAGGAAAGTCAACCGCTTGGAGAGAGAGAAACGATCCACCAGCTTCATAGGTTGCGCGATGATGAGATCTCCCTCTTCCCACCTTCTTTGGAAGAGAGAGAGAGAGAAAGTAGCTTCGAGATGGAGTATGGGTCTCAGACCGGCAGCCCCAGGAAGGAGGATGGAAGTCGTATGTGTTCTGGAGTGATTGAGGCAGCCTTTGGACGTCTGAAACTTCCCCCCTTGGTGGAGGACCCTCGGGGTCTTATTTATAGGCCTTAAGTGAAGTCCAAACGGTTTGGAGACCGTTTGGACCTCAAGACCGTTTGGACTTTGAGACTGTTTGGACCTCAAGACCATTTGGACCTTGAGACCGTTTGGCTTCATGCGGTCTCGGGACCGTGTGACTCCATGCGGTCTCGGGACCGGTTGGCTTCATGTGGTCTCGAGATCGGTTGACTCCATGCGGTCTCGGGATCGGTTGACTCCATGCGGTCTCGGGACCGGTTGGCTTCATGCGGTCTCGAGACCGTGTGACTCCATGCGATCTCGGGATCGGTTGGCTTCATGAGGTCTTGAGACCGTGTGACTCCATGTGGTCTCGGGACCGGTTGGCTTCATGCGGTCTCGAGACCGTGTGACTCCATGCGATCTCAGGACCGGTTGGCTTCATGCGGTCTTGAGGTCGTGTGACTCCATGCGGTCTCGGGACCGGTTGGCTTCATGCGGTCTTGAGACCGTGTGACTCCATGCGGTCTCGGGACCGATTGGCTTCATGCGGTCTTGGGACCGTTTGAGTCCATGCGGTCTTGAGGCTGATTTAGTCTTTTATGATTTTTTTTATGTCTTTTTCTGCAATTATAAAAGGGAAAAGTTAGTCTAATAGTATATTTACAATAAGAGGGAATTTTTAGGGATTAAGTATAATTTTAATTTAGAAAGAGTGTGGAAAACTAAAGAAAAGACTAAGATAAACATCCAAAATTGGAGGTTATCAATTATAGATTATGGGTATTCAAACCCTTAACTCATCATAGAATACTTGTTACCACCTGTTAGGTAACTTAATACCTTCTGGTCATCTGACCAAGGTCATTATGATTCTTATTACACAAAGTATTCCACATAGTTCACAAAGCTCATATCACCTCTTATTACCCCTTAATAAGAAACAAGCCATATTATGGCTTATGAAATCCATAAGACATTTTCAATATACAGAGAATCACAGCCCATATCTGGCTATGCTCATCATCTCAACATACCTGCATGATTAGTACTCATGATAACAATCATATATCAGTACCATGCAATATAAGGGTTTTCTTATTACATTCATAACTCATCAATCTGTATTTGAGCTTCACATAGGATTACTCTTGTGTTAGGACTTCACATAGCATCACCTTGTATTAGGGTTTCACATAACATTACCTTATATTAGGTTTTCACATTGCATTACCCTGTATTAGGGTTTATTATAACTCATTACCCAATTTAGGGTTACGATGCACTATTCACATCAGAATAGGGTTCATCATGTCCTTTTACCCAATTTAGGGTTTACTGTAACATTACATAACATCACCCTGGATTAGGGTTTTCCATAAATAACCATATAGGTTCTCAAGACCATGTTATTAATGGTCAAGTCCTATTTCATTGCTTCACACAGCTAGGAATCAATATGGATAACATAAGTATTCAATCATACTTATGTATTCTCATCATTCATCATCAAATGAATTATCAACACAAAGTATAAGTTTCTCTCTCATCTTTACCAGAATGTGATTGCATCATAGTCTATTGATTTGGATTAACCTTTTCATAAGGCATGTTAGCCTACACTCATCAAAGTGCATTACATCTGAATGTAACAACTGACATGACACACTTCATGTGTCACTCATCCAAATATATTGGATTTAAAATACATTAAGGTATATCACACTCGAGGTATTGCATGTGATATCTATCATATTTTTATGTATCACTTCCCTCCTCACCATTACATTACTTGAGTTCATCCACTTAGCTTGCATTAGGGTATTTCCCATCCTAATACTTTATACACCAGTTCATCACATTTTGATCATGTAATGTATTGGTCACAAGTCATTGTATTTAGAAAATACAACCATTTCTAATGATATGGACTCATCCTTGACTTAGGAACTATTGATATAAGGATATCCATTATCAACCTCTCTTGGTGTTACATTTGTCAATACATTAATCACTATTCCATTAAAAGGAATAGGATTTTCCATGTTTTTAAATTAAGGTTCACATAGCATCTCCCATCAATATGGGTTTCACATAACATTACTCTACTTTAGAGTTTCACATAGCATTACCTGAAATGAGGTTTTTACTTGACATCACCCTTAATTAGGGTTTCTCATGTCACACCCTTGATTAGGGTTTCATCAACCTTCTCAATTAAGATTTCATGATCTCTTTACAAAGGATCATACCCTGATTACTTATTATGTTCATGTTGAAAGTGTTGAGGATTAACCATTACATGATTGTCACTCATGTAGGGATTCCTCTTATCTCATCCTCTCTCAGATGGCAATTACTTCAATCTTAATTAGATTAGGTCCAAACAACTTGAATGAAAGGTTGTCACAACATATCAAATCATTAGTTTCATAAGCATCAAGAGTTGACCACTCCACAAGGTACTAATTACCCTAGTACCTCAAAGGTACAACCATTGTAATCACCTTTGATTTATATCAATAATAATCAATTAGTTAATTGACCTTTAGACACCTTGGGTGTTCAAATGGTTTGACCAATTGAAACTCAAATATTCTTGGTCACTTAGACCCCAAACGGTCTTGGTCACTTAGACCTCAAACGGTCATGACCAATTAAGTTCAAACGGTTTGAAACCATTTAGCAAGGTTGGTGCTTGAATTCGTTTAGACAAAACATATTGAAACTGAATGAACTTGGGTCTCCAAACGGTTTGAGACCGTTTGGTCCCAAATATTTTGGAGACCATTTGATCCCAAACGGCCTTGAGAACGTTTGGACTCAAATGTTCTTAAGACCGTTTGGTCCCAACTCTCTCGAATATGAATGGACCAAAAAGGGTCCTCCATCACTTAGTCAATTTAGGGTTTCAATCCTTGAACCATGTATCAATTGGACCACCCATTTATTCTTCAATTGAACCATTAAATCACCCTTCAATTATACCTTCAATTAGGATTTTGAACCCAATTGAACTAGGGTTTATAATCAAGACACCATCAATTAGGGTTTTGAAATCGAGGAACCATCAATGGTTGACATTGTGGAACTAATTCGATTATAGTCATTGAATAACCACTTAGCTATGTCATGACCTGACCTCAAACGGTCTTGAGGTCATTTGGATGACCTCCAAATGGTCTTGAGACCGTTTTCCCAATCCATCATTAAAATCTATGGAATTCTATTAGTGTTTGCATCATTGAATCAATCATCAATTGAGCTATTGATTGTATTTCAATGTAATATCATTGGATCTTCAACCATCCAATCATACCTCATCATAAACTTCCAAACGGTCTTGTTTGACCTCCAAACAGTCTTGAGGCTGTTTGGGTGACCTCCAAATGGTCTTGAGACCGTTTGGACTTAGTCGACCCAAAAATTGATCCAATTACTTAGGGTTCCACACTCAACCCAGTTAGGGTTTACATTTAAGGAATCATTCACAATGGAAATCATCAAGATCAAACCTATTGCAACCATTGGATCAGTATCCAAACACAACAACATATTTCCTCAAACGGTCAACCATTTCAAATGGTCAACCACCCCAAACGGTTTGGTGAAACTGTTTGGAACAAATGTTGAAACTGTTTGCAATAGATATTTGTGGAGGTGTGTTCTTATGATTATATCATCATCATCAAGCTATAAACCCATGAAGCTTTCTGTGATTTTCATGGTGATTGCATCAATCAACCAAATAAAATTTCTAAAACAAAGAAAGAATCAACAATTGATGAAGATATGGAATCAATAACAAAGTTCAAGGGTTCAAGTCATATAACCTACCTTCAATTGAGCTTCAAATCTTGGAGCTTCACGTCAACAATGATGGAAGAAGATTTTGTAACTCTCCCAAGGCTCGTCCTCAAGCTTTGGAGTGAAATGATTGGCTAGGATTGAAGATGGAGTGAAATAGAGAAGAAATCATGCATTGTTTTATGATTTCCACCATGAATTCAAGGTGAAAGAAGGTCAAGAAGCTTACCAACAGGTTGGGGGTCGTCCTTCTATTTCTCCATGCTCCCTTGGTCGTTTTTTCAAACAAGAAGTGAAAGTGGATTCGAAATTATCCCTTCACCTCAAAGATAAAGGAGCTTATATATGAATTTTATTGAAAATTCATTTAAGAGAGAGAAAGTAGGAATTATCTCCTCAACTTTCTTGCCATATGCCCCCTTCTCTTCCTTAGGGACGATGCTATCTTCTTTGCCTCTTATTCCTATCAATTATCCATGATTTAAAGGAAAACAAACTAAGCACCTTAAATCATATTATACTAATATCCATAAGTGAGTGGATATTTCTTTTTCTTATAATATTGTGAGTGAGTTATCCACTTCCTTTAGATATTTTCGTGGCCTAGAAAAGGCACAAATATGTTCACACTTGAGTGAAATCAACCATCTCGTTTCTGATTGAAGGCCCTTCAATTATTTTATTTATTTTTGCATTAAATGGAAGTAAAGTTCCAATTATGCTTAAATCTTGATTATTTTAATATCCATATTCTCTCTCCTCCAAATAGGTACAAATGAGACGCCCCTCTCATTATATTTGCTCTAAATGATGTCAAGAAACATTAGGGACCTTATTGAAGTGGTAATTTGCATATTGATCCCTAGATATTGGGTAATTTGCACATTACACCAAAATTGGGTTTTAATGCGCAGACATTGCTTTATCAGCTCTTTCTTGGTTTTTAGGCTATCACAAGCCATACATTTGCATCATCTTCATTCTCATGATGCTTCAACACATGAGGAACATTTTATCATGTACAATTTGTAAGTTAACCCCTCAACTTGGGTAATTTTCACTTTAGTCCAAAGCTAGCAAAACATTGTTTCAACATTATTCAAAATGGACTAAAATTGAAATATAAGTTCCTCTTGAGCCTTAATTACTTTTAGAGAGATAAGAGAGATCATATAATCAACCTCATTAAGCAAAACATCCAGGGTTAAGCATAACCCAGGTCAGGTATGTTACAATAGTGAAGTTGCCAGTATATCCTGGAAAGCTATTTAGTAGAGACACGAGATGTCCTGCATGTGGTCTCACACTGACCGAGATGGATGACGGCATGAAGTACGGCTCTTCCATTGACCTAGGTATGGAACCTATGCCTTATGTCGTCGTGTTCGGTTGGATTATGTGTGGTATACCTCATCTCGTCAGGGCATAAGTGTGATTGTAAAATGTAATCAGCCGTGTAGCATATTTGTTGAAGGATGAAATACAGAAATCATTGGTTGATATTACATTTCTTAATATATCCTAAAATGGATAAATGTTATACATGTTCTTCACATTCCTTAGATGATTTACTGCTTTATCATATATAGCCGTAATGCTTTAAAGGATGATATTTCTCTATTCTGCTTAAATAGTGATTTATCCTGCTTATTAATAATAAAGAATCCTCTGCTCAATTTATTTCTTTTATCTGTAATGATAATGTTGTTGGTAGAGAGTTATATCTCTCGATGGGACATGGGTCTCACTCCGTTGGTCCCCAACATTTTTAGCTGGAAGCGGACGAGGAGGTAGGGACCATACAACAGGGGAAGGACAACAACATCAAGGTCAACAGTAACATCTCAGGTGGAGATATTGATTCACGTGTCTTGTAGATATGATTCATATGTGTCGTCTATGTACTCTCAGGTCCTTAGAGTTAGTACTTAGTATTTTTATGATCGATCTGAGATTTTGGCTTGAATGCCTCGAGGTTTATGTTTCTTATGTATAATTTTGGCAAAGCAACTATTGTAAATATATTCCTTGAGAAGAGATGGTACATGGTATGTACAATGTGAACTATAACTTATGCAGTACTTTGGATCTCTTTGCAAAAGGTTTTAATTTTTAGTGATTTTAGTTATTCTGTTGATTATGGTTAATTCTGCAATTAATTACACAGTGACGGTCTGATTAGTTGTCGGGTTGTCACAAGCACCACGGCTCAAAATACTCAATAATGATAATATAACATCTAAGGAACATAATGTATGTGACAAATTGCAAAGAAAACCCCCCAATTGGGTAAATTGTAGAAAAGTCCAAAATGTACATAAAATTGCATAACTTTCCCAAACTGTGTCCAAATTGGACCAAATTCAAAACTTAAGCTTTTATTATGATTTAAAAGAATATCACAAGGTTATATTATGTCTCTAAGAATTAAATTATGGTAAATAAGCTTATTCAACTCATTAAGCAAGTTCAGGGACCTTACAACTATAAACCCCTAACAAGGATTTTGCCCTGAAATCGAAGGTAAACAAAGATGGGTACTTCCTTTGCACCTCACCCTATTACCTTCACATGGTTGCTTGCATATCATGGTGATGTCACATCATTAATACATATCTCATCTTGGGTCAGCATAAAAACCACCACCTAAGAAGACATTCTCAATATGGAATGTATAAACTTGTTGTGTCACCTATACAACTTTAGTAGTAATTTTTAGCTTTAAATACTAGCTTTCATCCTAAAATTATATCTATTATACCAAACATTACTCTAAAGTCATATTTGCTAGTGTTTTACCAATCATGGCATGTGTCACATACCATTCCTTGAAGCATAAAAAAAGGTGATGTATACATTCTCTTTTTTTTCCTAGATACACTAACACTGGAACACTTGTCAGTTCTTCTTCAGCATCAAAAGAAATGTTGATGCTGGCACCTATCATTCCATACAAGGAAACATCATTCCCAGTCAACCTTTTTATGTGTGAAACAACAACACTATCTTCACCTTACTAGGATTTACACAACCTACTTAGAAGACATATCATGATCCCATAAAGACATTTAATCAACCCCATCTCCCTCTTTCTAGACTTCTCACACATAAGTACAGTTGCTTCAACATTCTTAAGGTTTAGCAAAGATGTTGACCATGTTATTAACCATATCTGAAATACCTTGAGCTGTCATCATTCAAAGCTTGATATAACTTGTAAGACATTACTAGAACACTATGTTCCTTCTATTCATAAATTTTATTTGTACATTGGTTAGTCTAAAGAACATAACTCTAAACTCATCATGGTCATGTAAATTATGTCATCCAATCTAACTCTTATGCATTGATATTTGATCATAGTTTTATCTTAAAGTAACATGGTATCACATGTCTATTGATCAACAAACCATATATCCTTGATAGTGGTCTTGCCCAGCTATCACTGAACCATACACAGCATTATAGAATCACTTTTGGTTTTTCCTTCCAAATAACATTTAGAGGGTGATCATCAACTCTCTCTCCCTCTCTTTAAGGGAGAGGAATACCTGATATGTTCATTTAGTAAACATCTCCAACCTTCACATACTTCCCATACTATTGATACATCTTGGATACTAGGATTCAATACCTTGGTATCCACCTCATGTGCTATAAGGATCGCACATCCTTATCTCATCTACTTTTACCAACATAACAAATTTCAAGACATATAAGACGGGTCTTCCTAATTATCGGAAGGCTCAAAAGCAAACTCATCACAAACTTTATGATCTTGGAACCCATAGTCCAAGCAATCTTATGCTATAATAATCTATTCACCCTCATGTTTACATCTAATCCACACATACCAAGTGGCAATGATCCACTTGAAAGTTGTGCCCTTGAAAGAAAAGACATAAAGGGAAACACACTTCCTACATCATCACAACATAGTCCAAGGGTCACTAGCAAAAATGTAACATTCCTGACCAGGGTTATGCTTAACCCTAGATGTTTTGCTTAAAGAAGTTGATTATATTCTCTCTCTTATCTCTCTAAAAGTAATTAAGGCTCAAGAAAAACTTATATTTCAATTTCAGTCCCTTTTGAATAATGTTGAATCAATGTTTTGCTATCTTTGGACTAAAGTGAAAATTACCCAAGTTGAGCGGTTAACTTGCAAATTGTACATGATAGAATGTTCCTCATGTGTTGAAGCATCATGAATATGAAGATGATGTAGAGGTATGACTTGTGATAGCCCGAATACCAAGAAAAAGTTGATAAAGCAATGTCTGTGCATTAAAACCCAGTTCTGGTGTAATGTGCAAACTACCCACAATCTAGTGATCAATATGCAAATTACCACTTCAATAAGGTCCCTAATGTTTCTTGACATCATGTAGATCAAATAAAATGAGAGGGGCGTCTCATTTGTACCTCTTTGGAGGAGAGAGAATCTTGATATTAAAATAATCAAGATTTAACCATAGTTGGAACTTTACTTCCATTTAATGCAAAAATAAATAAAATAATTGAAGGGTCTCAAGACCATTTGGAGGTCAACCAAGACCGTTTGTAAGTTTTTTATAAGGTATGATTGGATGGTTGAAAATCCAATGATATTACATTGAAATATAATCAATAGCTCAATTGATGATTGATTCAATGATGCAAACCTTAATTGAATTCCATAGATTTTAAAGATGGATTGGGCAAACAGTCTCAAGACCATTTGGAGGTCATCCAAACGACCTCCATACCGTTTGAGGTCAGGTCATGACATGGCTAAGTGGTTACTCAATGACTGTAATCGAATTGGTTCCACAATGTCAACCATTGATGGTCCCTCGATTTCAAAACCCTAATTAATGGTGTCTTGATTATAAACCCTAGTTCAATTGGGTTCAAAATCCTAATTTAAGGTCTAATTGAAGGGTGATTTAATGGTTAAATTTAAGAATAAATTGGTGGTCCAATTGATAGATGGTTCAAGGATTGAAACCCTAAATTGACTAAGTGATGGAAGACCCTTTTGGTCCATTCGGTTTTGAGAGAATTGGGACCAAGCAGTCTTAAGACCATTTGAGTCCAAACGTTCTCAAGACTGTTTGGGATCAAACAGTCTCAAACCATTTGGAGACCCAAGTTCATTCAGTTTCAATATGTTTTGCCTAAACAGTTTCAAGCACCAACCTTGCTAAACAGTTTCAAACCGCTTGAACTTAATTGCTCAAGACCGTTTGAGGTCTAAGTGACCAAGACTGTTTGGGGTCTAAGTGAACAAGAATATTTGAGGTTCAATTGTTCAAACCATTTGAACACCCAAGGTGTCTAAAGGTAAATTAACTAATTGATTACTAATGATATAAATCAAAGGTGATTACAATGGTTGTACCTTTGAGGTACTAGGGTAATTAGTACCTTGTTGAGCGGTCAACTCTTGATGCTTATGAAAGCAATGATTTGATATGTTGTGACAACCTTTCATTCAAGTTGTTTGGACCTAATCTAATTAATATTGAAGTAATTGACATCCTAGAGAGGATGAGAGAAGAGGAATCCCTACATGAGTGACAATCATGTAATGGTTAATCCTCAACACTTTCAACATGAACATAATAACTAATCAGGGTATGATCCTTTGTAAAGAGATCATGAAATCTTAATTGAGAAGGTTGATGAAACCCTAATCGAGGGTGTGACATGAGAAACCCTAATTAAGGGTGATGTCAAGTGAAAACCTAATTTCAGGTAATACTATGTGAAACTCTAAAGTAGAGTAATGTTCTGTGAAACCCATATTTATGGGAGATGCTATGTGAACCTTAATTTATAAACATGGAAATATCATATTCCTATTAATGGAATAGTGATTAATGTATTGAAAAATGTAACACCTAGAAAGGTCAATGATGGATATCCTTATATTAATAGTTCCTAACTCAAGGATGAGTCCATATCATTAGCAATGGTTGTATTTTCTAAATACAGTGACTTGTGACCAATACATTACATGATAAAGATGTGATGAACTGGTGTATAAATTATTAGGATGGGAAATACCCTAATACAAGATAAGTGGATGAACTCAAGTAAGGTAATGGTGAGGAGGGAAGTGATATATCAAAATATGATAGATATCACATCCAGCACCTCGAGTGTGATATACCTTAATGTATTTTAAATCCAATATATTTGGATGAGTGACACATGAAGTTTGTCATGGCAGTTGTTACATTCAGATGTAATGCACTTTGATGAGTGTAGGCTAACATGCCTTATGAAAAGGTTAATCCAAATCAATAGACTATGATGCAATCATATTCTGGTAAAGATGAGAGAAACTTATACTTTGTGTTGATAATTCATTTGATGATGAATGATGAGAATACATAAGTATGATTGAATACTTATGTTATCCATATTGATTCCTAGTTGTGTGAAGCAATGAAATAGGACTTGACCATTAATAACATGGTCTTGAGAACCTATATGGTTATTTATGGAAAACCCTAATCCAGGGTGATGTTATGTAATGTTACAGTAAACCCTAAATTGGGTAAAAGGACATGATGAACCCTATTCTGATGTGAATAGTGCATCCTAACCCTAAATTGGGTAATGAGATATAATAAACCCTAATACAGGGTAATGCCATGTGAAACCCTAATACAGGGTAATGCTATGTGAAACCCTAATACAGGGTAATGCTATGTGAAACCCTAATATAGGGTGATGCTATGTAGAGTCCTAACACAGAATAATCCTATGTGAACCTCAAATACAGATTGATGAGTTATGAATGTAATAAGAAAACCCTTGTATTGCATGGTACTGATATATAATTTTTATCATGAGTACTAATCATGCAGGGATGTTGAGATGATGAGCATAGCCAGGTATGGGCTATCATGCTCTGTATATTGAAAATGTTTTATAGGACTTATAAGACTTAATATTCTTTGTTGCTTACTGAGAGGTAACCTAAAATTAGTGAACCCTGTGTGCCATATAATGTTTTAATTATTGAAATTGGTTATGGGTTTCATAAGCCATAATATGCCGTGCTGCCTATTAAGGGGTAATAAGAGGTGATATGAGCTTTGTGAACTATGTGGAATACTTTGTAAAATAAGAATCATAATGTCCTTGGTTAGATGACATGAAGTTGTAAATTACCTAATAAGTGGTAACAAGTATTCTATGATGAGTTAAGGGTTCGAATACCCATATTCTATAATCATGATGATGAACTTGTTATGAAATGGAAACGTACTTGATGAGATAAGGGATTAGGATCCCAGTACTTTGTTAAAAGAATATGGCTACAAGCCATGACTCCACAAAGATAATGATAGGCACTAGCTATGTGATCTAAGCCTGAAGAGTATATATGTTGCGGTTATAACTCTATAGTGAGTAAATGTTATACATGTTCTTCACATTCCTTATTGGATAAGTGACATGTTGCTCCATCAGGTTACAATTGCAATGCTTCAGATAAGAATAATGTTATAATCTGTTAAACATTGAATTAACTGTTGTTAAGAAATTATGATTCCTCTGTTTAGTTTTATCTTAATAAACTGTAATAACAATGTTTCTGGCGGAGAGTTATATCTCTCACTGGGGCAATTTTACAATTGTCTCACCCCCGTGGGTACCACATTTTTAGGTAGACACGGATGAGGAGGTAGGAATCCTTCAATAGGTGGAGAACAACAATAGCAGCAGCAGGAACACTAGTGAATTCTTAGGTGGAGACACTGGCTGATATGTCTTGTATACATGCACATTGAGTCCTATGTGTTGCTCTGTACTCTCAGGTCCTCAGGGTAGTAGTTAATGCTTTTGAGATTTTGTCTTAGTACCTCGAGATTTCATACTTCCTGTGTTTAGTTTAACAGAGCGATTGATGCATGTAATCCTCAGAGAAAGATGATACAGGACATGTACTTGTGAATCAGTATGTAATTAAGTTACTCTGGTTCTTTATGATAGAGTTTTCCTATGTGTGGACCTCTTTGTAAAATGGCTTTAATTTTTAGTGATTTTTGGTAATCCATTGCTTAGTGATTTCTTCTGCTAAGTTAATAATGTTTTATTCGAACGATGTGTCACAGCTATAGAGATACAGTGGCGGCTGCACTCTCTTCGCAATTAAGAGATCTCATGTTTATCTCACATTGATCTGACATTAATCATCATCGGGAGATTCATGATACATCCATCCCAGCACATATAATGAAGGATTGAGAAATCTTGTGTTTATCTCACGTCAATCCCACATTAGGATGTAAGGATATTTGTGCCCATTACCCCCACATATTCAAAAATATGCCCTCCAGGAGATCCCATGGGAAAACCTGTTTCACCATCACCAGCTATTGACGATGATGGATCTATGGCCAGGGCTCTACATGATAAGATTTCACTTGATTAATTAAGTGCATTGCAATATTCTTTTAGCATCATCCAAGTTTTCAAACATTTATTATTATCATATATGCTACAAAGAAAAGTGTAATACATCTATCAAGTACTCTTCAAAACTTTATAAAACATTGGGATCTCAATCCCGTATCTCATTACCGGGAATTCTCATCCCTTAACAATATCATCATCATGTGTACTAGATCTGGGTATTCAAACTCTTAGTTAATCACTAAACATTGTTATCACTTATCAGGTAGCTATTACCTCCAGGTCATCTGACCAAGGTATACATGATACTTGTTACACAAGCATCTCACATGGCTTACAAGTCACATTAAATATCATAGTTCATACCTGGCTATGCTCATCATCTCATAATACCTGCATGGTTAGTACTCATGATAACAGCCATATCAATTACATATCAACACCATGCCATAGAAAGATAACACCACTATTTCCTCATTAGGGTTAGGGTTTCTCATTCTTTATCAATTAGGGTTTCACATACCATTACCCTATATTAGGGTTAGGGTTTCTCATTCTTTATCAATTAAGGTTTCACATACCATTACCCTATATTAGGGTTAGGGTTTCTCATTCTTTATCAATTAAGGTTTCACATACCATTACCCTATATTATGGTTAGGGTTTCCATCCTTTATCAATTAGGGTGTCTTGATCACATTATCAAAGATCATACCCTAATTCATGCTATACACTTATTAAAAGTATCAATGTATGCACATTACATGTTTATTACATAAGTATGCGTTTCTCTCTCTCATCCTCTATAGGATGTTGATTACTCCATACTTTATCAAGATGGCTCAACCTTTCACTTAAAGTACTTGCACCTATGCTTATCATAGTGCATTAAGTTTATTACTTTCATAGGCATCAAATGACCATCACTCTAAATGTACTTTTCCCCTAAGTACTTTAGATATACTTCCATTGTAATCAACCTTGAGATGCTTTACAAATACTCATAGGGTTTTTTGATTTTACATAGTTTTGAGACTATTTGGTCTCTAAACGATTGAGACCATTTGAACCTTAAAAGGTTTGACACTCAAACGATCTTGATCCTCAAACAGTTTGGGATCTTTAAATCTTCAAACGGTTTGGAACCCCATTTTTTTTATCCTTCAAACGGTTTTGAAACTATTAGGGTTGAAATCGATTGGACCTCTAAACAGTTTGAGACCGTTCAACCACTCAAGGTTGAAACCATTTGGACTCTAAATGGTTTGAAACCATTTGGGCTATCCCAAGTTGAAACCGTTTGGATCTTACTTGGGTTTGAAACCATTAGGGTTCGTAAGTTTGAAACTAGTAGATCATCAGACCGTTTGATCCTTAATTTGAAACCATTTGATCTTAACTTTAGTTGGTGTCTAAATGGTTTGAAACCGTTTGGACTTTAAACAGTTTGGGACCATTTGATCTCTAAATGGTTTGAAACTGTTTGACCTCTAAACGGTTTGAGACCGTTTGGTCATAGAAAATCGAAATGGTTTGATAATGACATTCTAGAGGTGTGTGCTAAGATGATGTCATCATCATCAAGCTTTAGATTTTTGTTACTATTGTCCATACAACTGATGTATTTATTGATTCATCAATTACTTAAGAAAAATTGGAGAAGAAGGAAAAGATCATCATATATTGCAAGATTGAAATCAATAATAAAACTAATGGGTTCAAGTTATATAACCTCCCTTCAAAGTAGCTTCAAAGCTCCAAGCTTTTCGTCTTCAATGGTGAAAGTACATCCTTCAACTATCCAAGGCTCGTTTTCAACTGTTTTGATGCAAAAGATGGCCAAGGTTGAGTATTGGATGGAAGAGAGAAGAAAAGAAGTGTTGAAATTCGATTTCAACCATCAACCCAAGGTTGAAGATGGCCATGGAGCTTACCTTCAGCTTGGGGAACGTTCTCCTCCTGCTCCTAAACTTCTTGGTCATCGGCTAAAGAGAGGAATGAAAGTGGTTTCAAAAATAACCTTTCAAGTAAGGAGAAAATTGAGTACATATAATTGATTTTCTAGGAGAGAGAAAGTAGGAGGGAAGTTATTATCTTTGCTTTCCACATGCCCCCTCCATTTTCTTATTTTCAAAGCTATCTTCCCTTCCCTCAATTCCCTTTGCATTATCCTTGAATTAAAAGCAACCATTTAAGCTCCTTAATAATTATAATACTATTATCCATTTTAGTGGACATCACTTTTTAATTAAAAATGTAGTAGATATTTTTCACCTACTTAGAACTATTTTGAAGCCCCCATTGTGTTTTGGCGGCCATCCATTATAAGATTTCACCCATAACATTTTTAGTTGATGGTAACTTCATTTAATTTATATATTTTTGCTACAAAATAATTTTGGGTTTTCAATTATGCTTATTTCTTGATTATTTTATTATCAAGAGTATCATTTCTCAAATATGGTTCAAACAAGATGCCCCTTTCTTTTTATTTTATCTAAATGATACCAAGAGACAGTAGGGACACTCTTGAGGTGGTATTTTACATATTCAACCCTAGGTTTTGGGTAAATTATAAATTACACCCAAAACTAGTATTCAATATACAAGTATTATTCAAACAAGGCCCTTCTTGGAACTTAGGCTTCCACAAGCCATCCCTTAGCATAATTCTCATTCCTATGATGCTATAGTACTTAAGTAACATTTATCATGTAACATTTTTCAAGGTAACCCCTTAAATTGAGTAAATTGTACTTTAGTCCAAAACAAGCAAATATTGCTTCAACATTATTCAAATAGGACCAAAATTGAAACATAAGCTCTCCTTTAGTCTTAATTACTTTTGAAAAGATAAAGACAAGAATATAAATGACTTACCTAAACAAAACTCCTAGGGTTAAGGCATAACCTAGGTTAGGGATGTTACAATTATCCACCCCTAATAGGGATTTCTTCCTCGAAATCATCAAGAGAAAAGAGAAGGTTACTTCCTCCTCATCTCTTCCTCCAGTTCCCACGTAGTCTCTTTAATGCCATGATGATGCCAGAGAACTTCCACAAGAATTATGTTTTTCTTTTTCAACTTTTTGATTCACCTGTCAAGAATCATAATTAGTCCTTCTACATAGGATATATCTTCATTTAAATCTACCTCTACATGTTGCAATACTAACTCCGTATCAGGGTGACACTTTCTCAGCATGGATATATGGAATACTGGATGTAATCTATGTAGTCCAGGTGGCAACTCCAACTTATAGGCTACCTTTCCCATCCGTTCAGTGATTGGATAAGGCCCCATAAATCTAGGAGCTAACTTACCCTTTTTCCCAAATCTAAGAACACCTTTCCAAGGTGAGATTTTGAGATATACTATGTCTCCAACTTGGAATTCTGAAGGTCTTTGTCGTTTATCAGTGTATGACTTCTGTCTATCCTGTGCAGCCTTTAACTGTTGTTGTATTACTTTAATCTTCTCAATTGTCTGTTACACTAATTCAGGACCCAAAAGTTGATATTCTCTTATTTCATACTAGCACAATGGTGATCTACAATGTCTACCATATAATGCTTCATATGGTGCCATATCAATATTGTGCTGATAACTATTGTTGTAAGAAAATTCTATCAAACTCAAGTGTAGGTACCAACTTCCTACAAATTGAAGGACACATGCCCTAAGCAAATCGTCCAAGGTTTGTATAGTCCTCTAAGATTATCCATCTGTCTGTGGGTGAAAGGCGATACTAAACCTTAACTGCATACCCAATGCTTTATGTAGTCATTCCCAAAAATGACTCTTGAACTGGGGACCTCTATCAGAAACAATTGTGGTCGGAACTCCATGCAACCACACTATCTCATCTATGTAGATATGTATAAGTTTCTCAACAGTATAGGTTGTTTTGATAGGAAGAAAATGTGTTGACTTAGTCAACCTATCAACTATCACCCAAATGGAATCATGACTTTTGGTTGTTCTGGGTAACCAACCACAAAGTCCATGGTTACGTGATCCCATTTCCACTGTGGTATAGGTATAGGTTGCATTGTTCTTGTAGGCTTCTGATGTTCATCTTTAACCTACTGACACATTGGACACCGCATAACAAACTCAGCTACATCTTTCTTAAAATTAGGCCACCAATACATATCTTTCAAGTTGTGATACATTTCGGTGCTCCCTCGATGCATTGCATACATGGATGAATGAGCTTCCTCCATGACTAACTTCCTTAAGTCATTGGCATCAGGTACTACCATCCTACCATGGTAACAGGCTACCTCATTATCTGACTCATGAAAACCTTCCTGTTTCTCACTACCATACTCTGACCTGATCTACTGAATCATAGTATCAGCATATTGTGCTTCTTTGATTTGTTGTTTCAGAGTAGGTTTCACTTGCATTTCAGCTAACAGTCCAGCTAACAAGGATACTTTAATATGTACATTATTTTGCCTCAAAGAGACAAGCATGTCTCATTTAAAGCACACTAAAGAGTTCAACTATGCTTTTTCTATGATTGGTGACAATGATTTTCTACTTAGTGCGTCAGCCACTATATTAGCCTTTCATGGATGATAATCAATTGTACAATCATAGTCCTTGATTAACTCCATCCAGCGGCGTTGTCTCATGATCAACTCATGATGTGAAAAGATGTACTTTAAGTTCTTACGGTCTGTGAAAATATGGAATGTCTCTCCGTATAGATAATGTCTCCAGATCTTCAATGCATGAACCACTGCAGCTAATTCTAGATCATGTGTTGGATAATTTTTCTCATGTTTCTTAAGCTTTCAAGAAGCAAAAGAAATCACTTGTTTATCCTACATCAACACACATCCTAGACCGTTCTTAAAAGCATCACAAAAAACAATGTACCCCTTTCCTTGCTCAGGTAACACTAACACAAGCACACTTGTTAACCTTTCTTTCAACAACTGGAAAGAATGTTAACACTTCTCATTCCAGACAAAAGGAACCTCCTTCTTGGTTAACCTAGTTAGGGGTAATGCTATAGAACTGAAGTTCTTAATGAACCTCCTATAGTAGTCTGCCAGTCCTAGAAAATTGTGTATCTCTATTGGTGTCTTTGGCTGTTCCCACTCCAAGATAGATTCTACCTTTTTAGGATCAACACGGATACTTGAGGCAGATATTACATGTCCTAGGAAAGACACTTCTGATAACCAGAATTCACACTTGCTAAACTTGGTGTATAGCTTGTGCTCTCTTAGTAAAGTCAGGGCCTGATAGAGGTGTTGCTCATGTTGTCGAGCATCTCTAATGTAAATCAGGATGTCATATATAAAAACTACTATGAATTGATCAAGGAATGGTCACAAGATTTTGTTCATTAGTTCCATGAATGCAACCGGTGCATTAGTTAATCCAATCGACATAACTATGAACTCATAGTGACCATACCTTGTTTTGAAGGCTGATTTAGGTATGTCACCCTCCTTTATGAGTAACTGATGGTATCCTAGCCTCAGATCTATTTTAGAGAATATAGTTGCACCATGCAACTGGTCAAATAGGTCATCTATTCTTGATAGAGGGTATTTGTTCTTTATGGTCACTTTTTTAGCTGTCTATAGTTGATTCATAATTTCATAGACCCATCCTTCTTTTGTACAAAGAGAACTGGAGCACCCCAAGGTGAAGTACTCGGTCGAATAAAACCCTTTTCAAGCAACTCATGTAACTGTTTCTTGAGTTCTTCCATCTCAGCAGGTGCCATTCTATATGGTGTTTGAGCTATAGGTTGTGTACCCGGAATTAGATTAATCTTGAAATCAATCTCTTGGGGTGGAGGAACACTTAGAAGTTCCTTAGTAAACACATCCTCAAACTCCCTAACAATCGGAACTTCAGAAAGACTAGGACTCTCTTCTTTGGTATCTACCACATGTGCCAAGAATGCTTCACATCCTTGTCGCATCAGTTTCTCAGCTATCATTGCTGACACTAGATAGGTTGAAAGAATCTTTTTTCCCCCCTGAAAGACCCATGTATCACCATTGTCTATAAACATAGCTTGCTTAGAACCGCAATCCAAAACAACCTTATACTTTTCTTGGGTGTCCATCCCAAGGATTATGTCGAACCCATGCATCTCAAGTGGTATAAGATCCACCTGAATGCTATGTTATGAAAAAGAAAGAACACAGGGAGAACATAACTCCCGCAACACTACAGATCCAACTAATGTAGTTTCTAATAACAAGTTATCTGCTCTATGACTGACATTCATATTGCAGTCATGAATCACTTCTCGAGTGATAAAAGAATGCGTAACACCTAGATCAATCAAAATAGATACAAAGCAGGATGAAGACATATCAGAATGAAATAATTCCATCTGACCTGTCCCGACTCTTGTGTTGACCACTGCTTCCGACTCATTCATAGCATAGAATCTTGTCGTTGTTGGTTGTCGACCACTCACCCTATTGTTGGATGTAGATGAACCAGCTTGGGATTCCTGTCCACATCCTCATGTGCCACTTCTAAACTTTCTCTTCTGAGAGCCTTGTTGACTCTACCTTGGTGGTTGGGTTACACTCACATCTCTAGCTAGACAATCTTTCATCATATGTCCTGTCTTCCTACATTTATAACAACTTTTGTTCTCCTATTGTGGCCTAGATGGTCATGTTACTGACATTGATGCTGAGCTGTGGGCTCCCTCTAGTGGTAAACTACAACCTTTACCCTTGTTGGATGTCCACTATGTCTGAGTATTGAACCTCAGTGGTAGTGTTGGTGCAGAAAACCTTTGTTTATTAAAACTTTTGGACCACTATCCTTGAAACTGTGTATACACTTTCTTACTGTTGGCTTGATGTTTTTCAGTCACGGACCTTTCTATTCGCCTAACTGACTCCACAAAGGTGGCAAACCTCTCTCAATTCTCTAGAGCAGATGCAGGTGTGGTCAAATTAGCATTCAAACCCTTGTCAAAATGTTGAATCCTCTCCTCATCTATAATAGCCATGTACAGATAGAACCGTAAAAGCTCCATGAACTTAGCTTCATACTCACTAATGTTCATTGGTCCTTGCCTTATCTGCTCAAACTGAAAGAGATTTTCTCATCCAGGTAAGTCTTAGGAAAATATCTACTAACAAAATCTCATCAGAACTCTCTCCATTCAACCTCAACTCTTGGTCGTTTCTCTTTCTCAATGGCCCACCAGTGGCCAGCACTCCCTTTCAATTGGTACACCGCATGCCTAACTTCTCAACTTCTTGGATATTAAGAATTCTAAAGGCCTTCTCTAGCTCAGTCAACCACAAGTCTGCGTCTACTGGGTCAACTGTACCAGTATAATCAGTGGCTCCTACCCGTCGAAGCTGTTCCAAATTTTTCCAGCTCCATGTCTTTCATCGGGGACTGGTGCCCTAGGTGGAGGTGGGGGCATCCTATCTGCCATATGTGTCATTGTCACGATGAACTGCCCAAAGAGGGCATGGAAAGCTCGATTTTCTATCGAAGCTTGGTCAAGCTGGGGATTTTCAGGTACTAGTTCCTCTCTAGCCCGATCCCTTGCACCTCCTTCTGGTGCAGCAACACTGCTTTCAATAGCATGTTCTTCGTATGATCCAACCATCTTTAAGCTTTACTTCTTCTCCTGAGAGCAGAAGTCAATATCAGACAAATTGGAAGACACTAGAACATACTCAACGACCTTAATCCTATATTTGTGTAGACTCGGCGAACCTTAAGCTCTGATACCAAAACCTTGTGACGACCTGACAACAAATCAGAACGTCACTATGTAATTAATTGTGGAATTAACCATAATCAGCAGAATAACAAAAATCACTAAAAAATTAAAACCTTTTGCAAAGAGATCCAAAGTACTGGATACATTATAGTTCACATTGTACATACCATGTACCATATCTTCTCGAGGAATATATTTACAACAGTTACTTTGCCAAAACTATACATAAGCAACATAAAACCTCAAGGCATTCAAAACAAAATCTTTGATCAATCATATAAACACTCAGTACTAACTCCAAGGACCTGAGAGGACAGAGATGACACATATGACTCATATCTACAAGACACGTTAATCAGTATCTCCACCTGAGATGTTACTGTTGACCCTAATGCTGCTATCCTTCCCCTGCTGTATGGTCCCTACCTCCTCATCTGCGTCCACCTAAAAATGTTGGTGACCAACGGAGTGAGACCCATGTCCCAGCGAGAGATATAACTCTTCGCCAACAATATTATCATTGCAGATAAAAGTAATAAATTGAGCAGAGGATTCTTTATTATTAATAAGCAGGATAAATCACTATTTAAGCATAATAGAGCAATATTATCCTTTAAAGCATTACGGCTATATATGATATTTTAGTAAATCATCTAAGGAATATGAAGAACATGTATAGCATTTATCCATTTTAGGATATATTAAGAAATGTAATATCAACCAATGAATTCTGTATTCCATCCTTAAACAAATATGCTATATGGCTGATTACATTTTACAATCACACTTATGCCCTGAGGAGATGAGGTATACCGCTCATACTCCAATCGACCATGGCGGCGTAAAGCATCGGTTCCATACCTAGGTCAATGGAAGAGTCAGACTCCATGACCTCATCAGTCTCGATCAGTGTGAGACCACATGCAGGACATCTCATGTCTCTACTAAATAGCTTTCCAGGGTATAGTGGCAACTTCACTATAGAGCTACAGTGGCGGTTGCACTCTCTTTGCAATCGAGAGATCTCATGTTTATCTCACATCGATCTGGCATTAATCATCATCAGGAGATTCGTGATACATCCATCTTGGCACATATAATGAAGGATTGAGAGATATCATGTTTATCTCACGTCAATCCACATTAGGATGTAAGGATATTTGCGCCCATTACCCCCACATATTAAAAAATATGCCCTCTAAGAGATCCCGTGGGAAAACCTGTTTCACCATCACCAGCTATTGACAATGATGGATCTATGGTCAGGGCTCTACATGATAAGATTGCACTTGATCAATTAAGTGCACTACCATATTCTTTTAGCATCAGCCATGTTTTCAAACAGATATTATTACAACAAATGCTACAAATAAAAGTGTAATACATCTATCAAGTACTCTTTAAAACTTTATAAAACATGGGGATCTCAATCCCTTATCTCATTACCGGGAATTCTCATCCCTTAACAATATCATCATCATGTTTACTGGATCTAGGTATTCAAACTCTTCGTTCATCATTGAACATTGTTATCACTTATCAGGTAGCTATTACCTCCAGGTCATCTGACAAAGGTATACATGATACTTGTTACACAAGCATCTCACATGGCTTACAAGGCACATTAAACATCATAGCTCATATCTAGCTATACTCATCATCTCATAATACCTGCATGGTTGGTACACATGATAACAACCATATCAATTACATATCAACACCATGCCGTACAAAGGTAACACCACTATTTCCTCATTAGGGTTAGGGCTTCTCATTCTTTATCAATTAAGGTTTCACATCCCATTACCCTATATTAGGGTTAGGGTTTCTCATTCTTTATCAATTAAGGTTTCACCTACCATTACCCTATATTTGGGTTAGGGTTTCTTAGTCTTTATCAATTAAGGTTTCACATACCAATACCGTATATTAGGGTTAGGGTTTCCATCCTTTATCAATTAGGGTTTCTTGATCACATTATCAAAGTTCATACCATAACTCATACTCTACACTTATTAAAAGTATCAATGAATGCACATTACATCTTGATTACATAAGTATGAATTTCTCTCTCTCATCCTCTCTAGGATGTTTACTACTCCATACTTTACCAAGATGGCCCAACCGTTCAGTTAATGTACTTTCACCTATGCTTATCATAGTGCATTAAGTTTATTACTTTCATAGGCATCAAATGACCATCACTCTAAATGTACTTTTCCCCTAAGTACTTTAGAGATACTTCCATTGTAATTAACCTTGAGATACTTTACAAATACTCACAGGGTTATATGATTTTACATAGTTTTGAGACTATTTGGTCTCTATATGGTTTGAACCTTAAATGGTTTGACACTCAAACGATCTTGATCCTCAAACGGTTTGGGATCTTTAAATCAACAAACGGTTTGGAACCCCCTTTTTTGTCCTTCAAACGATTTTGAAACCCTTAGGGTTGAAACTGATTGGACCTCTAAATAGTTTGAGACTATTTGACCACTCAAGGTTGAAACCGTTTGAACTCTATATGGTTTGAAACTGTTTGGGCTATCCCAAGTTGAAACCGTTTGGATCTTACTAGGGTTTGAAAACATTAGGGTTTGTATGTTTGAAACAAGTAGATCATCAGATCGTTTGATCCTTGATTTGAAACCATTTGATCTTAATTTCAGTTGGTGTCTAAATGGTTTGAAACCATTTGGACTTTTAATGGTTTGAGACTATTTCATCTCTGAACGGTTTGAAACCGTTTGACCTCTAAACGGCTTGAGACCGTTTGGTCATACAAAATCCAAACTGTTTGATACTGACATTCTAGAGGTGTGTGCTAAGATGATGTCATCATCATCAAGCTTTAGATTTTCATTACTACTATCCATACAACTGATGGATTTATTGATTCATCAATTACTCAAGAAAAATTCGAGAAGAAGGAAAAGATCATCATATATTGCAAGATTGAAATCAATAATAATACTAATGGGTTCAAGTTATATAACCCACCTTCAAAGTAGCTTCAAAGCTCAAAGCTTTTCATCTTCAATGGCGAAAGTAGCTCCTTCAACTATCCAAGGCTCATTTTCAACTCTTTTGATGCAAAAGATAGCCAAGGTTGAGTATTGGATGGAAGAGAGAAGAAAAGAAGTGTTGGAATTCGATTTCAACCATCAACCCAAGGTTGAAGATGACCACAAAGCTTACCTTTAGCTTGGGGAACATTCTCCTCCTGCTCCTAAGCTTCTTGGTCGTTGGCTAAAGAGAGGAATGAAAGTGGTTTCAAAAATAACCTTTCAAGTAAGGAGAAAACTGAGTACATATAATTGATTTTCTAGGAGAGAGAAAGTAGGAGGGAAGTCATCATATTTGCTTGCTACATGGCCCCTCCATTTTCTTATTTCCAAAGCTAGCTTCCTTTCCTTCAATTCCCTTTGCATTATACTTGAATTAAAAGCAACCATTTATGTAACACCTCAGCCACAACAAAACACGATTACCTGCAAACCAGCGGATTACCGAAAAATCACGGAAAATTAAAACTGATTTACAACAAGTACCACAAGATGAAACATATAACATCTGAGCCAACACTTTGCATTTCATAGCATATTTCAGGGTGCTACCACATAATGTCCCATCATCTCATTACATGAAATAACTATTTGCCATGAAGCCTTACAACAGGATACATACTAAAAACTGTACATCGATCATTATACAAGAAACATCGAAAAGCTCTCCCGAAGACCTTAGTGTACAGGGATGACACATAGGACTCTACTGCTAGACACTATCTAAACCACCAGGTATGATACCTCAGCATATCATCCGTAGCCACAAGATCTTCATCAAGCCAGACACGTCCACCTAAAAAGGGTTGTTAACTAGCGGGGTGAGACACACAGTCCCAGCGAGAAACATAACCCTCTACCAACTTTATTATGATCACAGATAACTGATATAAACAGATTATACGAGCAGTATAATGAGTAGGGCTAATCTTACCAGCAATCTTACCAGGATATTCATGAGGCCTATAACCAGGTATTCTTTATGGAACATGATTGACATGATAAGATTTTATAAGAACTCATCACCTGATATAAGGTTCATACGATAAATTGTAGATTATAACTGGATCAACCGTACAAACAAGGCCTCAACCAATGTTCTGTATTTTCCCTAAGCATGATACTATACGGCTTGATTACGAATTATTATGCCCTGAGGAAGTGAGCCATACCGCTCAAATCCAAACTTCAGTTGTGAAACCCAAGCCGGTTCCATACAAGGTCAATGGAAGAGCCAGACTCCATGACCTCACCTCCTCATGGTTAGTGCATGATATCCAAAGTAGGACCGCAATCTCTTGCTTAAGTGGCCTCAGCCACAGGGTCAGCTCCCGCAGGCTACCCTTTCTCTAGCCCGCCTTGGTACAGGTCTCGCCGCTAGTATATCTGAGCCACGGGCCAGTTCATCGTGCTCCCTGAGCCATGAACGCATTCATGCTCTATCACATTGAGCCATGGGCCTGTTCACCATGCTCTTATACACATCTTGAGTCTACAACCAAAGTTGCACTCTAACCTCCTCATTTTCGGCTAGGAGAAACCACACATACTCAATAATATGCACTTCCAGGTTAACCCGCAGGAGAACCTGTTTCACCATCACCAGCTACTGACGATGATGGATCTATGACCAGGGAAACTATATGAGAGATTCATCTATAATTAGTTAATATATTTTAAGTGGATTGTTGGGGCAGTCAAGATATATTAAGCAACCATATATAAAACATGAACAACATTAGATTCATTACATTGATGTTATATTACTGCTGCTATTTCCATTTCCCTCAACAATCATCACATTGCCATGGGATATAAATCTCTCACATCATCTCATAGTGCTACTGCCTCTCAAGGATTCATCATTTCACATCATCATGGGATATCAATCCCTGAGTTCATCATATTACACCAGTGCCTCTCAAGGCATCATCAACATCATTAGGGAATATCAATCCCTCATGTCATTACTAGAGGATCACACCTCAACATGTCTTTCTCATCATACTGGTGATGTATGTTATCTCAACAACAAGACATATCATTATTACTTAGATATTGCACATATCTCAAGTGTTGTACAAAGCACAAAATCATATAATAACCATAGCTCTTATTTGGCTATGAATTCAATACACCTGCATGGTTAGCTTGCATAAGAAAGATATAACTGGATCACCAAACATAGAACATAGGTCTTAGAGAACATATTATAATTATCATGCTATCAAGAATTTAGGTGCGCAGGGTTGGAACAACACCCATGCTCATAGTTGTGTCCATAGTAATTTTAGAGAATCTATCATGCCCCATATCTCATGAACATGTCTTTGATTATCATGTCATCAATATTAAGGTTTATAGCATTGGAATATTCTTCCATCATTATGAACATATGCAGATTAATGTCATAACCGGTGTATAAATCAATACATACTATTGTTACCACATCATGGGTATCCCATCATACCCAATAAATTAAAACATATGAACATCATCCCTAAGGATTAACTTTAAGGATCATACACCATGATCCACCATCCAACTTAATCAGAAGTTCATCTATCATTAACCATATGTAACCACTATACAATGGTTCTCAACCTATCTTGTCAGAGCTCATCAGGATTCAAGGTGTAAGCTCAAGAAACATGCATAGGGTTATCGGGTTAGGCACAACCATCACTAAAGGTGTCGTCAACCCTCACCAAAAGCATATAGAGACAAAACAATCCCTCACTAAAAGGGAGTATAGTGAAACTAGGGCTATAACATGTATCGTGCATCCACATGCAAGGTGGTATCGAGAAACCAGGCGTCGTGTAGCACATGGGCACCATCTATTGTCCAAGACCCTACTGCCCAAGGTACACTACTTGTGATGGAGTGAACTTTTGAAGTATTTGGATACATGAACTAAGGAGTTGAGAATTTGAATGCCTTTAAGTATATGTTGTTATGTTTATGATGACATCATGTTCATATACCTCAATATGTGCCACTTTGGAGAAATTAATTGAGAGGCCAATCATTGAAGCATGTACCTCTATTTGGCAAGTAGGTAATTTAGGAAATTTTGGACCTATGTCTGAAGTTTCATGTTCAAATGAAGTTCCTAATTAATGATTAGATTTAGGTTGATGACTTTAGTTCTCAACGTATTAAAATAGATGGTGACACTAGTGAGTCTTGCGGCCAACCCATATATATGAGCAATGAGACATTGTTTTAGTGGCCACGGATTAGTCTTTAAGGAATAGTTAGCACGACCCTGGATCAGATGGATGGGGAAGTTTCCCAGCAGTTAAGGTGAAAGAGACACCCTGTTTCAGCATATCCCCCCCACGTCGTATACGTGGTTTGATAGAGGAAAGGAGCAAGCCGTTATAGTAGCCTCGTCAGGACTAAAGAACAGACTTGTGTGGGAGATCCATCTTTTCCTATCTCTGCTTCTTCTCAACAGTGAGGTGGTGCAAAACAGATGAATATGGGTATGCTACCATCGTGAGGGTGAGAGAGCAAGGAGGAGGAGGTCATCACCTTCTCGGCCTCTCCACCAGCAACGTGAAGCAAGAGAGAAAGTGAGCTGCGATGGGTCAACCATGGAAGATCGCTCGCCGGATGTATTCCTGGGTACAACATAGAGACGAGGGTGGAGCTTGGGCGGCCGACCGCCGCTAAAGATCTTCACCCAGGTGGTGGTGCCGGTACTTGCCCAGAACAGAAAATGGAGGAGCACAGCTGGAGCGTAGGAGATCGGGGCGAGAAGGAGTGTCTCTGCCCTGTTGATCGGTCGCCTGGGTAGATCACTCGAGGCGGCGCCCCCTTACAGACTGAGGAGACTTCGGTCTTTGTCCTCATCGTGCTCTGCTTTGCGGCGGCGCCCTGGTCAGAAGGGTGTGCCTGCTCGCTCGTCGAAGGTGGATCAGAGGGCGCAGCGGCAAATAGACTGCCATCGCGTGGGAGACAAATCAAGCAGGAGAGGGCGAAGAGAAGATCTGCGACTGAGCCCAGGGTTCCAAAACGAAGAGAGGGGATGCAAGGAGAAGCAGCATAGAAGCAAGGAAAACACAGCCTTTCTTCTCACTGGAGTAACCCTGAGCGGCGGCACTACGACAAGCGCACACGCAGTGCGATCGAGAGGTGGAGAACGCGAGGTCAAGAAGGAACGACTCGACGACTGATCGCATCAGGAGGTGTTGAAGAGGAGCAACCCTGACAGAGTCCTTCGTCGTTGATCCAGTTCATGAAGGTGGCAGTCACACACCTCCCAGACGGTGGCATCTGGGTAGCGGATGACCTGAGTCCCGCTTGGGGACTTCGTCTGGATCACGTGAAAAGAAAGGAGGAAGACTCCTTCAGCCGAACCAGGAGGGTCCAGACTGTTGAACCAGCCGGCTCATCCAAGCCATCAAGGCAAGAGTTCTACCCTCCATGGTGGCCACGTGGCAGCGCGTGGTTGGGCCAAAAAGGTAAAATGCCTAGTCTTTCAATAATTCATAGTAATTCGCCTGAATATCAGAATAATGCAAACAAAGTACCAAAATGCTCAGAACAATGTGTAGAACAATATGAAAGAATAATATTAGGATTTTGACGAACTAAGATCAGAGTAATCATGTAAGATGTAAAATAGTCTTTTCATGCATAATAAATAATAAACAAAGATCTAAAATTGTGGAAAAAGGTCAGTAAGTCTATAATAATGCTTCTTGTGCATCTAATGCCAGTAATCATGATGTTGATACATGAAATCTTGTAATTTACTCTATATGTCTATTTAGGGCTAATAACCCTAAATAAAATGCGATAAATGCACACATGCTCAATAAATGTTTAAATTTACAGAGTAATCTCATATAAGTATCTGGAACCTCAGAATTAAATATGAGATCCGGATGATAACCAAAATCCATGTTATACCATGATGTTTGTTCTAAATGTGATATAAACCCTAATCTCGGTAAATGGTGTAACCTAGGGTTAATTAATGTGCACAAAAATGCTATGGAAGATAATGTTCAGATAATGAATTATAATCTAGAAAAGGACATCAGTGAGATAATCATAAGATAAGAATGAAAGTAATGATAAGAATATCCTAATGAGATAAGAAAACCTTAATGGACACGATAGGGTTAAAATGAGATGCAAGATGATGAGAATCTGATGACAGTATATGATCTTGTCTTAATCAGGGATGAACAAGGATATAGTTGACATCAAAAGTATATGTGATGATTAGGTTTGTTCTTGATCAAGGTACGCTATTACCTCTTACTTGGATTATTATACAATATGCTTGTGTTATATGAGTAGTAAAATACTTGGCATATGGTATTGGATGAAATGATTGTTCCTGTATGATATGTTGCCTGATTTTCCGTACTTATGGTTATGAACACATGAAACATAATATATTGTTCCATTATATGAAAGCACTATATCTCTTTGGTAAGCGTAGTGCTAGTGAGTGATCTATCTCTTTGGTAAGCGGATCACATGTACAATGATCTATCTCTTTGGTAAGCGGATCATAAGGCCTGAATGCATCTATCCCATTGGTAGGCGGATGCACGAGCATATAATGGAAAATGAGCTTAAAATATGTGTTCTCTTTTGTTAATGAATATCTTTGTGCAAGTATACGCTTTTCTTATATTCTTCTGTTACTGCCAAGTATTAGTTTTATCTTATTGCCAAGATATGATGAGAGGTATATAAAAGACACGTAGGCGTACTCAGTACAATATTCTTGAAATATTGTGCTGACGTGTACCGCATGTATTCTTTTGTTTAGGTTGTAGTTTTGCTCTTGAAGATCCAAGATAGAGAGAGTTGTGTAGCGAGCCGATGTACAGGTGGACCTATTGTCTTAAGATTCTGTAGTTTAGTTGTAGTACATGTATATGTGTAAGTTTGTTGTTCAATATGTAATATCAAATGTTGTAACAATTCATGTTGTAATTATATGTTGAATGGTGAACATGTGTGTATGGTTTTATTATTGTTCATGTACATGTGCTACTGATTGTTTCCTTATGACTTCCTCTGATTTTCTTCTTCTTAGCCTAGTGTGTGGTGCTCAAATTGGGATTCTTGCTGAGGTGAGGGTTTCAATTTGGATGTCTCACATCAGATTAAGTTTTTGAAAATCCGGGGACGTCACACTACTTCATCGTTGCCATGACACCCATGGTACCCTATCGTCCAAGGTATTGTCAAGCTCAACACATGTACCGACCAAACCTCAACCCTAGGACCATCCAAGCTATCAAGTATGAACACATGTTGGGTAATCATCCAAGAGAGAGGCCATGTGACAGGCAACGCATATCGGCCAAGGTAATATATCTCATTGTGGGGTATCGGCCACACACTTAGCCCTGATGTCACCCAAACCATGCACACCTACACACTTATATAGTTCTAGGGTTGATGATATCAGACAACATATCAAGGGATCATCCATATCACCCATCCTCATATCCTTGTCGCTCATGGAGTACCATATTTGGCATCCAACATATCGCCCAAGGAATCATCACAACAAGAGTACCCCTATCGGTCAGCTTAGGGTTAGGGCAACTCTATCACTCAAGGCTCCATGTCATCCATAGGCACCATGTTGAACAACTCACTTAGAGAGTGTCGTGCAAGCACAAACCTCATGCCTGACACAAAAGCCCCTCAACCACGCACATAATGGTCAGGGAGGAAGCCATGGTATCACCCACCTAGGGTTTCATCATTCTAGGCTCAGGACTTCTCCATATCGCCCAACAATACCACCATGGTAAGGAGTCATATCGGGAAACATAATGTTCAAGGAAAACCCTAGATAAGGGGGGTATCGTTTAGGGAACCAAAAAGGTGTATCTTGCAAGGGTACAAGGACCATACCAAGATATCATCTTCAACCTCAAGTCCATGTCGTGCAACAAGGGTAGATCATCTATGTCGCCCAGGACAACCCTATCGCCCAAGCTAGGGTTGAAGCTCCATATCTGTAATGACCCTGACCTGGGTTATTAGGTAACCCTATTTGTTATGGCTAATAAAGTTTCTTAGAACTTTAATATAATCCTCTAAGGTGCATTGTTATCATGTGACACACTTATGTTTCAAGTTTGGTCCCGATTGAATGTTGTTTGAGCAATGTTTCTCTATTTTGGACCAAAGTGCAATTTACCCAAGTTGAGGGGTTATATTGCAATATGTCACATGTTGAACGTGCCTTATATGTTTTAGCATCATAATAGATAGAATTATGCAAGGTGGTGGCTTGTGGAAAGCCTAAATTCTAATTTTGAACTTGTTTGAACAATGTTGGTAACTTGTGCACCAATTTTGGTACAAATTGTAATTTACCCAAAATGTGGGGTTAATATGCAAATTACCACCTCTAGAGTGTTCCTACTTCCTCTATGTATCATTTAGAGGAGAGATAATGAATGAGACACCATGTTTGAGTCAATTATGAATGATGGTAATCTTGGTGATGAAATGACCAAGAAAAGGGTTGAATATGAAAGCTTAACTTGAGTTGTATCAAGTTGAAAAGCTTATATATGAGTTCCTATCGGCCAAGGAGCCCAAGGAGGTGTCCCATATCGTTTTTTGAACTCTTGGCAAAGTCCATATCGTTCAAGTAACCTCAAGGAGGTGAGGTGTGATGGCCAACAAGTTTCCTTAGAAAATGTGTATCGGCTTGATTTAAAATAGTAATTAAACCAAGATGACTTATCCAAATGGATACGTAATGAACGAATTTGCATCTCAAGATGATCCTCAACCATTTGGCAAGACAAGATAAATGTTTATGCATGCATGTACACGTGTCACCCATGCATGACACGTGGCACCTACTAGCTCAAAATGTTGACACCTCATTTTTGCCTTCCTTCATGAACAACAAGTATATACACCCCTAGTACACCCCTTGATGCAATTTTGCAAGCCTTATCACCCTCCTAACCTAAGGTATCGTGCATAGAGCTCCCATATCGTGAAGGGATTCTGTGTTATCGTGCATGGGCCTTGGGATATCGCCCATGGCAAGAGCATATCGCCCAAGTACGTGATATTGGCCATATAGGGTGATATCGGCCATAGACTGAAGTTTTGACTCCAAGTGAGTGTCATATCATCCAAGTGAGTGCCATATCGTGAAATAGGGGTGGCATTTTGTGCAAGGACACTATTGTATCATGCAACTGTGTTAAGGAGCAAGAAGGATCTCATACGTAACCCTAAGGTGAGGATAAGATCATCTTCAACCTTGGATTGAAGCATGAATTTAGGGTTTTGATCTTCCTTTCTTTTCTTCTTCACCAATTGCTTATCCATGCTGATTCTTTGCATGTATAGGAATTTTGAAGTCCATATTCAACCTTAGGAACGTGGAGCTTTGGATCTTGGATCTTTGAAGTCGATCTTAAGGCGGGTTATATAACTTGAACTCAACCATGTTATTATTCATCACCTAAATTGCTATACTTAAAGAATTACTTTTAATTCCAAAATTTCCTGAAATAGTTGGTGAGATTATGAGTTCTAGTAGTTTCTTAGACCTGTTGACATGAACTATAATAGTTATAACAAAGGTCTAGATCTTGAAGATGATGATATCACCGTATAAAAGTGATATCGGGTGCAAGCACACAAGAAAATACCTTTAACCCGATATAATGAAGCACCTACTTCACTTGAAAGATATGGATATGAATGAATACATTGTTGCATGATATGGGGGTGTAGTATACACCTCTTGCACGATAGGGAGTCAAGTATAGTCTCCATGCATGACACAAGGTTAATTGTATACTTGTAAGTTGACAAGAAACCCTAATTTGGGTAACCCGATATAAGTGAAGTGTAACAAGTGCTATGGCATGACATGGTTACATGATATAGTTGCACGACATGGTTTCACTACATGGTTGCATGATTGGGTTGCACAATACACAATCCTAGACGATATGGTAACCCTAACCCATCATGGCTAACCCTAGATGGTGACTATCCAGATAGGGTGATTGAATGTACTTACAACCTGATATGGTGATCATATGCACACTTATAACCCGAGATACATTGTAAAGGTGAGGGCAAGACACTCTTAGGAGTGATGAGGGTAACATCGAGTAATGGTGTGGCTAATATCTTGATAGGTGAAACACCTAGAGTGGTTGATAATGGACAACCTTATATTAACAATGCCTTGATCCGAGATGAGCCCATATCATTGATGATAGGTGGGTAATGTAAATGTGTGACTTATGGCCAATACACTACATGATAAATGCTATGTGTTAGTGCATAAAGTATTAGGATGGGATATACCCTAATACAAGATAAGTCGATGAAGTTAAGTAAGTTGAAAGTAATGAGGGAAGTAATACATCAAGGCATGATAAATACTACATCCAGCACCTCAAGGTTGATGCACCTTGATGCGCCTTAAATCCAATATAGTTGGATGAGTAACACATGAAGTGTGTTATGTCAATTGTTACATTGAGATGTAATGAGTTTAATGCACTTTGATAAGTATGGGCTAACATACCTTGAGAAAGGGTTAAGCCAAGTTAATAAGTATGATGTAATCATACCCTGGTAAGGATGAGAGACAAACTCATACCTTGTGTTGATGATTCATTTAATGATAAATGCTGAGAGGTGACAATATGTTTAATGGACTTGTGAGCCATGTGAATAGTTGTTGCCTAGTGAGAGGTGACAATATGTTTAATGGCCTTGTGAGCCATGTGAATAGTTGTTTCCTAGTGAGAGGTGACAAGATGTTTAATGGGCCTTGTGAGTCATGTGATTAGTTGTTTCCTAATGAGAGGTGACAAGATATTGATCTAAAGATTGATGTAAGAATTGGTAATGTTTAAAATAAACCAGGTAAATGGGAACCCTGTAACATAATAATAATAATAAATGGTTACAAAGGTAATAATGAAATCTTGGTTATACATGCATTATAGTCATAACCAAAATAAGGGATATGGTGCTTTGAATATGTTAAAATGAGACATGAGGAATATTTGTATTATATAAAGAATGTGGATGAGTATGATGGCTTGACCAAGGTAATGCCAAGTAATAGTGAAATGTAATCAGGAGTGGTTAGAGTCCACTGCCTGGCTGTGTAATCAGGATTGGTTAAAGTCTAATACCTGGCAGAGGCATGAAGCCTATAATAAATGCACAGGATTGGTAATAACCCAATACCTGGAATAAAGTCACAGGATTGACATAGATCAATACCTAGAATGCACAGGTTTGGTAATAACCCAATACCTGGAATGATGTCACAAGATTTACATAGATTAATACCTGGAATGCATAGGATTGGTAATAACCCAATACCTAGAATAATGTCACAGGATTAACCTAGATCAATACCCGGAATGCACAGGATTGGTAATAACCCAATACCTGGAATAATATCACAGGATTGACATAGATCAATACCTGGAATGCACAAGATTGGTAATAACCCAATACCTAGAATAATATCACAGGATTGACATAGATCAATACCTGGAATGCACAAGATTGGTAATAACCCAATACCTGGAATAATATCACAGGATTGGTCATAACCCAATACCTGGAATAATATCACAGGATTGGTCATAACCCAATGCCTAGAATAATACCACAGGATTGGTCATAACCCAATGCCTGGAATAATATCACATGATTGGTCATAACCCAATACCTGGAATAATATCACAGGATTGGTCATAACCCAATACCTGGAATAATATCACAGGATTGGTCATAACCCAATGCCTGGAATAATTGCACATGATTGTTAATAACCCAATGCCTGGAATAATATCACAGGATTGGTCATAACCCAATACCTAGAATAATATCACAGGATTGGTCATAACCCAATGGCTGGAATAATTATACAGGATTGGTAATAACCCAATACCTGGAATAATGTTACAGGATTGGCATAGTCCAATGCCTGGAATGGTTGCACAGGATTGGCATAGTCCAATGCCTAGATAGAATATGATGATGTATACTCACATGACTAGTACAATTCAATATCTGGTTACAATATTGGTGGAGGCCAACAGATAGAAATGAGAATGATTCATGGATGACATACCATGATGATGAGTATCACAGGATAAGCTTGAGATGTTGATATAGTATGATGGGTAAATGATATACATGTTCTTCCTATTCCTTATAAAGAGAATAGATGATTTATTACTCTATCATAGATAGTTGCAATGCTTTAAAATATGAGAATATACTAAACTGCTTATCGTCTGCTCAGTTTAATACTATTTAACTGTGATAATAACATGGTTGGAGGAGAGTTATATCTCTCGTTGGGACAATTACAATTGTCTCACCCCGTGGGATCTGCATTTTTTTAGGTGGACGTGCATGAGGGGGGTTGAGACCGTACTACAGAGAAAGAACAACATCAGCAGGGACAGCTCAGGTTGAGTGTACTGTCTGTCAGGTTTTATAGATAGAAGTCCTATGTGTCGTCTGTATACTCTCAGGTCCTTGGAGTTGGTTCTTACTGATTTCAAGAATAATATGAGATTTTGGCTTGAATGCCTTGAGGTTTTATGTTGCTCCAGTATGTGTTTTGATAGAGCAACTGTTATATGTTGTCCTCGAGATGAGATGAAACAATGTTTAACAATGTAAATCATGATATGTATGAGTTTTGGATCTTTTAGTAAAAGTTTTCTATACAAGGATCTCCTTCCAAATATGGTTTTAAATTTTAGTGATTTTTGTTAATCTGTTGTTTATGTTTATTCCGCTTAATTAGTAATGATTTGTTTGTCAGTTTGGCGATTGTTGTTACAAGTTTGGTATCAGAGCTTAAGGTTCACTGAGTCTACAGAGACATAGGACTAAGGTGTTGAGTCTGTGTTAGTGTCCTCCAATATACCCTATAGTGACTTCTGCTTATGCAGAAGAAAGGATAAAGTTTAAAATGACTAGAGAACACGAGGAACACATTGTTGAGAACAATGTTGTTGTGCCAAGAAAGGGTGTAAGGGATCAGGAAAGAAAAGAATGAGTGCCTGAGAATTCCTATCTTGACCTAATCAGGATAGAGAATCATGTTTTTATGCTCTTGTGAGGCAAGTTAGGACAACAATGATGCATATAATAGACTGGATACTAGCATTACAACCGAGATTACCAGTCCTCAATATAGAAACTTTGGGTTTTGAAAGGGTTCCTAAATGACATAGTCATGTCAGAACAGTGGAAAATGTGGGAAGAATTAACATATGGCAAGAAAATAGACTCTGCCATAAGTATAGATAGATAGTACATCTGTGATGGCAATGCCCAAGGAGGGGCAATAAGCTGTGAATTAAGGAAAGGTCTCTATAATTCTAGAGACATTTGCATAGTTATTCTAAAAAGCCAAAGTTTTTGATACCATCAGTACAATAAATGTCTAGTGTACCAGGGCAACAGCCACTAGGTAAAGGCAAAGGTCCTAACTTTCCACCTGTAAGAACCCATGGCTTAGTCTCTACATCAGTAATGAGACTGATAAGACTATGGTATGAGGATAAGACATGGACATGTTAAGCATACTAAACCCTTTTATTCAAAAAGAAGGGAGTAAATGACCCAACAACCGAGGTAGACTCGGCAAGGCTTATGAAAGTTACAACCTAATAGTATAAAAAGGCAAAAGAAACAACATGAAACAGCTAGACTCTATGTTTGAGTCAACCAAAAGTGGTGGATGACTGTGAGGGATGGTAGTCAGATAGAACTTTCTCATTCTGATATGTCTTCTCTAGATTTTATCATATAATCATAAGAAGGTAGTTGTTGTTGAGCTTCCTGTAATTAGTTCTATAAGGACATGAGGAAGAGATAAGAAGGATAAGAATGTATATTCGGTCCATTATTCTCTTGTATGTTTTGGAATTTCTCTCTTCATGTAGACAAGGAAGAGATGTAATAGAAACACCCAGAGAAAATCTGAGATACTAAGTAGTAAATTTAAAGAGATGTTAAAAGTATGAAATATAATATAAAACAAATGCATACTACCTAATTTCAGTTCTTGAATACCCTGGTCAGATATTCATCTATTGAATGCAAGGTAAGTATGGAACTCTTAGATTGTTATCTTTATGATTACTCTGATCAAGCAGTCATTCTGAGACAATCTAAAGAGCATAATGAAGTCAAATATGTGGCATGGATATTTCTAGCACATCCTAATTGATATATGGAGAAATCCGAGTTAATCATAGATCAACTGATAAACAAAAGAAGATGTTTAGTATAATGTATACCCTGGTCCTCAGACTTAGAGGTAATAGTTATTGATGAGAGGTAACAATGTTCAGTGATGGACTAAGGGTTTGAATACCCAGATCTAGTAATCATGATGATGATGTGATGTGTTTATGGAACATATAATGGGTACCAAGGTAAAGAATCCTAGTATCCAAGAACTTTCAATGATATGAGAAAATGGGAACATGACTCCTCATAAGAAGTAATGTTTGGTTACCTAGTGGGGACAACTCTAAATTTGTCCAGTTACATACTGTAGTATGGATACCATTTGTTAGGGGTTTATGCCCCGCATAAACATGCCAACATCAAATATGTTATGTGGAGACTTGATGATATGATGAATGAATGATATTTGTCTCCCTTTACCTGGGATTTCGGGGATGAAATCCTTGTTAGTGGTTTATAACTTGTAATGACCCTGACCTAGGTTATGAGGTATCCCTATTTGTTTTGGCTAATAAAGTTTCTTAGAACTTTAATATAATCCTCTAAGGTGCTTTGTTATCATGTGACATACTTATGTTTCAAGTTTGGTCCCGATTGAATGTTGTTTGAGCAATGTTTCTCTATTTTGGACCAAAGTGCAATTTACCCAAGTTGAGGGGTTATATTGCAATATGTCACATGTTGAACGTGCCTTATATGTTTTATCTTCATAATAGAGAGAATTATGCAAGGTGGTGGCATGTAGAAAGCCTAAATTCCAAGTTTGAACTTGTTTGAACAATGTTGGTACCTTGTGCACCAATTTTGGCACAAATTGTAATTTACCCAAATTGTGGGGTTAATATGCAAATTACCACCTCTAGAGTGTTCCTACTTCCTATATGTATCATTTATAGGATATATAATGAATGATACACCATGTTTGAATCAATTATGAATGATGGTAATCTTGGTGATGAAATGACCAAGAAAAGGGTTGAATATGAAAGCTTAACTTGAGTTGTATCAAGTTGAAAAGCTTATATATGAGTTCCTATCGGCCAAGGAGCCCAAGGAGGTGTCCCATATAGTTTTGTGAACTCTTGGAAAAGTCCATATCGTTCAAAGAACCTCAAGGAGGTGAGGTGTTATGGCCAACAAGTTTCCTTAGAAAAAGTGTATCGGCTTGATTTAAAATAGTGATTAAACCTAGATGACTTATCCAAATGGATAAGTAATGAACGAATTTGCATCTCAAGATGATCCTCCACCATTTTTCAAGACAAGATAAATTTTTATGCATGCATGTACACGTGTCACCCATGCATGACACGTGGCACCTACTAGCTCAAAATGTTGACACCTCATTTTTGCCTTCCTTCATGAATAACAAGTATATATACCCCTAGTTTCACCCCTTGGTGCACTTTTGCGACCCTTACCACCCTCCTACCCTAAGGTATCATGCATAGAGATACGATATCATGAAGGGATGCTGTGGTATCGTGCATGGGCCTTGGGATATCGCCCATGGTTACAACATATCGCCCAAGTAGGTGATATTGGCCATATAGGGTGATATCGGCCATAGAGTGAAGTTTTGACTCCAAGTGAGTGTCATATCGTGCAAGTGAGTGCCATATCGTGCAAGAGGGGTGGAATATCATACAGGGACACTAGTGTATCGTGTAAAGGTGTTAAGGAGAAAGAAGGAGCTCATACTTAACCCTAAGGTGAGGATAAGATCATCTTCAACCTTGGATTGAAGCATGAATTTAGGGTTTTGATCTTCCTTTCTTTTCTTCTTCACCAATTGCTTATCCATGGTGATTATTTGCATATAGAGGAGTTTTGAAGTCCATCTTCAACCTTAGGAACTTGGAGCTTTGGATCTTGGAGCTTTGAAGTCGTTCTTAAGGAGGGTTATATAACTTGAACTCAACCATGTTATTATTCATCACCTAAATTGCTATACTTAATGAATTACTTTTAATTCTAAAATTTCCTGAAATAGTTGATGAGATTATGAGTTCGAGTAGTTTCTTAGACCTGTTGACATGAACTATAACAATTATAACAAAGGTCTAGATCTTGAAGATGATGATATCACCTTATAAAAGTGATATCAGGTGCAAGCACACAAGAAAGCACCTTTAACCCGATATGATGAAGCACCTACTTCACTTGAATGATATGGATATGAATGAATACATTGTTGCACGATATGGGGGGTGTAGTATACACCTCTTGCACGATAGGGAGTCAAGTATAGATTCCATGCACGATACAAGGTCAATTGTATACTTGTAAGTTGACAAGAAACTCTAATTTGGGTAACCCGAAATAAGTGAAGTGTAACAAGTGTTATGGCACGACTTGGTTACATGATATAGTTCCACGACATGGTTGCACGACATGGTTACCTGACATGGTTGCACGATAGGGTTGCACAATACACAACCCTAGACGATATGGTAACCCTAACCCGTCATGGCTAACCCTAGATGGTGACTAGCCCGATAGGGTGATTGAATGTACTTACAACCTGATATGGTGATCATATGCACACTTCTAACCCGAGATACATTGTAAAGGTGAGGGCAAGACACTCTTAGGAGTGATGAGGGTAACACCGAGTAATGGTGTGGATAATATCTTGATAGGTGAAACACCTAGAGTGGTTGATAATGGACAACCTTGTATTAACGATGCCTTGATCCGAGATGAACCCATATCATTGATGATAGTTGGGTAATTCAAATGTGTGACTTATGGCCAATACACTACATGATAAATGCGATGTGTTAGTGCATAAAGTATTAGGATGGGATATACCCTAATACAAGATAAGTTGATGAAGTTATGTAAGTTGAAAGTAATGAGGGAAGTAATACATCAAGGCATGATAAATACTACATCTAGCACCTCAAGGTTGATGCACCTTGATGCACCTTAAATCCAATATACTTGGATGAGTAACACATGAAGTGTGTTATGTCAATTGTTACATTGAGATGTAATGAGTTTAATGCACTTGGATAAGTATGGGCTAACATACCTTGAGAAAGGGTTAAGCCAAGTTAATAAGTATGATGTAATCATACCCTTGTAAGGGTGAGAGACAAACTCATACCTTGTGTTGATGATTCATTTAATGATGAATGATGAGAGGTGACAAGATGTTTAATGGCCTTGTGATCCATGTGGATAGTTGTTTCCTATTGAGAGGTGACAAGATGTTTAATGGCCTTGTGAGCCATGTGAATAGTTGTTTCCTAGTGAGAGGTGACAAGATGTTTAACGGGCCTTGTGAGTCATGTGATTAGTTGTTTCCTAATGAGAGGTGACAAGATATTGATCTAAAGATTGATGTAATAATTGGTAATGTTTAAAATAAACCAGGTAAATGGGAACCCTGTAACATAATAATAATAATAAATGGTTAGAAATGTAATAATGAAATCTTGGTTATACATGCATTATAGTCATAGCCAAAATAAGGGCTATGGTGCTTTGAATATGTTAAAATGAGATATGTGGAATACTTGTATTATATAAAGAATGTGGATGAGTATAATGGCTTGACCAAGGTAATGCCAAGTAATAGTGAAATGTAATCAGGAGTGGTTAGAGTCCACTGTCTGGTTGTATAATCAGGATTGGTTAAAGTCCAATACCTGGTAGAGGCATGAATCCTATAACAAATTCACATGATTGGTAATAACCCAATACCTGGAATAATGTCACGGGATTGACATAGATCAATACCTGGAATGCACAGGATTGGTAATAACCCAATACTTGGAATAATGTCATAGGAATGACTGAGATCAATACATGGAATGCACAGGATTGGTAATAACCCAATAACTAGAATAATGTCACAGGATTGACATAGATCAATACCTGGAATGCACAGGATTGGTAATAACCCAATACCTGGAATAATGTCACACGATTGACATAGATCAATACCTGGAATGCGCAAGATTGGTAATAACCCAATACCTAGAATAATATCACAGGATTGGTCAAAACCCAATACCTGGAATAATATCACAGGATTGGTCATAACCCAATGCGTAGAATAATATCCCAGGATTGGTCATAACCCAATGCCTGGAATAATATCACAGGATTGGTCATAACCCAATACCTGGAATAATATCACAGGATTGGTCATAACCCAATACCTGGAATAATGTGGCAACACATCCCACTATCACACAGATAGTGAGGTGTTACGCGAAAACATACGGAAATCACCATAACCACATATTACCAAAACACGGGTTAATTAAAACTGATTGTGGAAAACTGATAAACTGAGGAACTATTACATTCCAGTCCACATCCTTCAAGAAAACAAGTAATATAAACATATACAAGCCTTGAAACTTGTCCACAGCTTAGAGCAATAGTTGTCTTGTCATCACATGAATTCATCACCTGTTTATACATACATAGAGGCCCACATCCGACCATCAACAGAACATACAAAACAACTACAACTGTAAATCATGAAACAACATCAAAACACCACCAAGGACCTTAGAGTACAGGGATGACTCTAGACTCTACTACAAAACATCCAAAACAGCAGCATATCCATCGCTTGCCTTCTATTGCTCTTCTTGCTGCCCGGCCACAACTCCGCGACCACCACCACGTCTAGCTCGAGCACCTAAAAAGGGTGTAAACCAGTGGGGTGAGACAATCGAACATTGTCCCAGTGAGAAACATAACTCCCCGCCGAAACTACAAAACCTCAGATATGTATAAAGTAGCTAACTGATAAAAGGTTATAAAAGAACAGTTATGAAATAAAGTTGTCTATGCCTAGAAACTTATCAGATGTAATCAAATATTACTTGTGAAAGATGATTAACAAGACAAGATGTATAAGTTCTACTACATATGAAGAACATATAAGCAACTGGTAGATATAATAGAGTTGACTACACAACAAGGCCTCAACAATGTTTCGTGTCTGTCTTAAGCAGTAACACTATTCGGCTGAATTACATATTATTATGCCCTAAGGAAGTGAGCCGTACCGCTCAGATCCAACCTTTGATTGCAAAACCTAAGCCGGTGCCATACAAGGTCAATGGAAGAGCCGGACTCCACGACCTCGCCCCTCATGGTCAGTGCACGAGTACAACACAAGAAGGATTGCAGTCTCATGTTGAAGTGGTCTTAGCCACAGGGTCAGGCTACCCTCTGCCTAGCCCGCCTAGGTACAGGTCTCGGCGCTAGTGAAACTGAGCCACGGGCCTGTTCACCGTGCTCTGAGCCATGAACGCATTCATGCTCCTCATATCATATATCCTGAGCCATGGGCCTGTTCACCATGCTCTTCATCACAATTGGTCTACGGGCCTGAATATGCACCCTGGAGTCTACAACCGAAGTTGCACTCTTACCTCCTCACTTTAGGCTAGGAGAAACCTCGCATATTCAAAAATATGCGCTCTGGGTTAACCCGCAGGAGAACCCATTTCACCATCACCAATTCCTGACGATGATGGATCTATGGCCAGGGCAATCTATGTGATATATTCCACTGTGATTATTTAGTATCTTTTAGATGGATTGCAAGATTCAACCAAGTTGTATAACATGCAATTATAACAGGAAATAAACAACATAAACTCAACCTCATACTTTTATCACAATTCACATCACACTGATCCATCACAAGGATCCTACATCACATGTTATCACTTGGCCTCTTGCCAATCAATCTAGATTCAACTCAAGGATCATCACATATCATGGGATTTCAATCCCTCAACACATAGTGCCATTGCCTCTCAAGGCTTACATCATCATCATGGAACAACATTCTTAATGTTCTTGTTATCTCATTGTTCTCATATATTCATTTCTCATAGCCTTCTATTTGGCTATGCATCACCTGGATGGTTAGTGTACTCAATAATTAAAGTTTCAACATAAGTACTATGCTTATTATCATGAGATGACATTCAAGATGCTATACTTATCATCTGGTGATCATGTGCATAAGACACATCATTAAGCATCTATTTATGTACTTATCCTTGCCTCAGCATTACACAGATATTCAACGAAATCACTCCATACATATGGTCATGCTAGATATAAAAGAGCAAGAATTACCTTTACCACTATCATTATCACTATCATGAGCAAGGAGGCACCATTGTTTTAAGCAATCATGAGCAAGGAGGCACCATTGTTTTAAGCAAGGGTATATATATATATATATATATATATATATATATATACAACTGGTTTATTTTCCATCAAACGTGAAACCCTAAAAAAAGGCACTAGAAACCCTCACTATAAGGGGGGTGTTTCGGCCACCCGCCCTCACCCAAACTCATCACACCAAACGGCCGATAGAGAACCAAGCAGCAACGCTACGTTGCCACCAAGGCAACCAGCGCGCGACACGACGTCTCAAGGAAAGGGTAACGCGCGACTGGGGAGTATGTCAGGCACTAACGTTATCGGGCAACACCTGTCTCGGCTAAGCGTTATCATCCATCACCAAGTCAGCGTGACACCCGACACAGCAACCCAGCAATGCCCATCTCAGGTACTAGCATATCGGCCAGGTCAGCCCACTAGAGATAACAACCAAGAGAGAGAAAGATAACTCACCCCACATGGCGTGCATCCACCGATCAAGGCCTAACAGCCGTCACAGGGTAGGGCAAGTCGTGACGCCCATCATAAGAGCCAAGGGTGTCACCCGACACCACAACAAATCACCTGATACAAGAGCAAACGTATCGTCCATCTCAGGCCTGTCGGCCAACACACACTCATGCATGGTCGTCTTCCTCCTCAAGCACAAGGCACTCAAAACCTTAGAGGGTCAAGGAGATGGCTCACCTCAATTAACTAAGAAAGAGGGGTCTTGCACACCACCTATCACCCATCGGGCAACACAAAAACCAACCGAGCTCACCCTTCTGGTCCATGGTGAGAGGAGAGTGTTGCTGAAGAAACTAGAACACAAGCTCACCTCAATCGACCAAGAAAGAGGGGTGTTGCTCATGACACTAGAATCTCCAACTCACTCCTCTAGACCAAGGGGAGAAAGGAGTATTGCTCACCTACAAACCCTAGATCACAAGGATCGGCCAACATGAAATCTAAGCAAGAAACTAAGCTACTAACATGTAAATAAGATCATAGCAAGAGATAATATAGTTAGGGTTAGAAGTTATGCAACCCGCCTTAAGCAAGCTCCAAGCTTCGAGCACCACTAAGCAAGGAAGATGGAGACTCCAAGGCTATCGGCCACCACTTTCTCCTTCAAGGGGTGTCAGCTAACAAGCTGCTCCTTCCAAGGGAGTATCGGCCACCACTAGCAAGGGAGAGGGTTGTGTCGTGCACCAAGGTGGAGAGGAACCAAAGGGACCCTAAGCTAAGGAAAGGAACCGCCTATATAGAAGGAAAGGGAGGAGAAAACAAGGTTGGTCCAAGCAAGGTGTCACTTGCCTAGGGACACTTGTCCTAGTGCACGAGCCACCACTCTAGCAAGCTCCATACACAGGTCCAAGATATGTTCCAAGTGTCCACTAAACAAGGTCAAGGCTTGGTCAAGCATCATGGGAGACACAACAACTTTCTCCTTGGGCGACACACCTCATCCTCATGGGTGACACACTCCCTTGGCCGATACACTCCCCACTTGGCCGATACAAGGCTTCAACCAAAGCAAAGCAAGGCACCACAAGGCCCAACAAGCTCAACCAGGCCCAAAAGAACTCAAGCAAAGAGCCCAATCCTTCCTCTCAACCCTAGAGGAAGCAAAGAGAGAGAAAAACACCTCAAAAGGTGGCAAACTTGCCTACAAACCCTAGACTTGGGTCATTTGTGAGTAGTACGTCCAACTCTCAACAAAGCACAACCAAACCCTAATCACCACTAAAGGTGATTAGCAAGCACCAAAGCACTAGGGTTAAGAAAAGCAAACAGGGTAAACCCTAAATGAAGGTCAGGGTCCTTACAAGCTAACCCTCTTTAAGGGATTTCGTCCCCGAAATCTGAAGAGAAAAGCGAGGGATACTTCCTCCTCATCTCTTCCTCAAGCTCCCATGTGGCTTCCTCAATGCCACGGTGATGCCAAAGAACCTTTACCAGAACCAGGTCCTTCCTTTTCCGCTTCTTAACTCTTCTGTTAAGGATCGCCACAGGACCTTCTTCGTAGGTCACATCTTCATCAAGCTCAACCTCAACTGGCTATATTACTATTCCTGAATCCGGATGACTTTTTGTCAGCATACTAACATGGAACACTAGATGTAACCTGTGCAGCTATGGAGGCAACTCTAACTCGTAAACTACCTTGCCAACACGTGCTATGACCGGATAAGGCCCCATATACCTGGGTTCTAACTTTCCTTTCCGGCCAAACCATAGCACACCTTTGCATGGCGAGACTTTAAGATATACTTTGTCTCCTACTTGGAACTCCAAGGGTCGTCAGTGATTGTTTGCATAAGACTTCTGCCTGTCCTGTGCCACTTTCAACTATTGTTGTATCACCTTGATCTTTTATGTTGTCTGCTGCACTAACTCAGGACCCAACAACTGATGCTCACCAGACTCATACCAACACAAAGGAGATCTACACTTCCTCCCATACAAGGCCTCATAAGGAGCCATGTCAATGCTCCACTGATAACTGTTGTTATACGCAAACTCTATCAAACTAAGATGCATATCCCAACTGCCTAGGAACTGCAAAACACAAGCTCGAAGTAGATCCTCCAAAATCTAAATAGTCCTCTCAGATTGTCCATCTGTCCGTGGGTGGAAGGCGGTACTGAATCTCAACTGCGTTTCCAACGCTCTGTGCAGTTGTTCCAAGAAACGACTCATGAACTGGAGACCTCTGTCAGAAACTATCGTCGCTGGCACACCATGCAAATGTACTATCTCATCCACATATACTTGAGCGAGTTCTCAGCTATATACGTCATCTTTATAGGTAGGAAATGGGCAGACTTTGTTAATCTGTCCACTATCACCCAAATGGAATCATGATTCCTAGTTGTCCTGGGTAGACCAACTACGAAATCCATGGTTATATGATCTCATTTCCACTGCGGTATCGACAAAGGTTGCAACGTACCTATCGGCTTCTGATGCTCAGCCTTCACTTGCTGACAAACCGCACATCTAGCCACGAACTCAGCTACATCTTTCTTCAAGCCTGGCCACCAGTACAAGTCCTTCAGACTATGGTACATCTTGGTGACACCTGGATGCATAGCATACATCGATGTGTGTTCTTCCTCGATCACCAACTTCCTCAGCTCATCAACATCAGGAGCCACCATCCTATCATGAAAGCATACTAGTCCATCCTCGGACTCCTGGAACCCATCACACTTTTCGCTGCCGAACTCTGATCTGATCAATTGTACCACATCATCTGTCTATTGTGCATCTTTGATTTGTTGTCTCAGCGTAGGCTTGACTTGCATCTGTGCTAAAAGTCCAGCTAACGAGGAAACTTCCATCTGCACATTCATCTGTCACAAGGAAACAAACATATCCCACCTTCGGAATACCAGAGAACTCAACTGTGCCTTCTTTGAAGGAGAAGAAGAGGACTTTCTGCTAAGCGCATCAACTACCATGTTCGCCTTACCAGGATGATACTCGATAGTGCAGTCGTAATCATTGATCAACTCTATCCATCGACGTTGTCGCATGTTCAACTCTTGCTACGTAAAGATGTACTTCAGGTTCTTATGGTCCGTAAAGATCTGACACACTTCCCCATAAAGATAGTGACTCCAAATCTTTAACGCATGAACCACTTCCGCCAGCTCCAAGTCATGAGTCGGATAGTTCTCCTCGTGTCTCTTAAGCTGTCGTGAAGCAAAAGAAACCACATGATCCTCCTGCATCAGCACACAACCTAAGCCTTTCTTGGAAGCATCACAGAAAACCACATAGCCCTTCCCAGGCTCTGGCAGGATTAACATTGGAGCACTAGTCAACTTCTCCTTCAAACTCTGGAAAGCTTGCTGGCATCAGTCATCCCAGACAAAAGGCACATCCTTTCTCGTCAACTTTTTCATCGGCAAAGCAATCGCACTGAAGTTCTTGATAAACCTCCGGTAGTATCCTACTAAACCCAGAAAACTGCAAACTTCTGTCGGCGTCTTCGGCTGCTCCCATTCTGCAATGCATTCCACCTTCTTCGGATCTGCTTTGACTCCTTCTGCAGATATCACATGACCCAAGATAGTTACTTCATCCAACTAGAACTCACACTTACTGAACTTGGCATACAACTGATGTTGGTGAAGAAGAGTAAACGCTCGACGAAGATGTTGCTCATGCTCTAGCCTGTCCCGACTATAGATCAAAATGTCATCTATAAAGACTACAACAAACTGATCTAAGAACGGACGGAACACTCTGTTCATCAGGTCCATGAAAGCAGCAGGTGCATTGGTTAACCCAAACGACATAACCACGAACTCAAAATGACCATACCTCGTCCGAAAAGCTGACTTTGGTATGTCATCTGCCTTTATCCTCAACTGATGATATCCAAATCGTAGATCGATCTTCAAAAACATTGTAGAACCACATAATTGATCAAACATATCATATATCCTCGACAATGGGTATTTGTTCTTGATCGTGACCTTGTTCAACTGCTGGTAGTCTATGCACAACTGCATCGAACCATCCTTCTTCTTGACAAATAACACTGGAGCACCCCAAGACGACGTTCTTGGTCGGATGAAACCTTTGTCCAGCAACTCTTGCAACTGCTTCTTAAGTTCTACCATCTCCACTGGAGCCATCCTATATGGTGTATGTGCAACTAGCTGCGTTCCTGGTTCCAGATTGATCTCAAAGTCAATCTCTCAGGGTGGGGGAACACCAGGAAATTCCTCAGGAAACACATCTGCAAACTCCCGGACAACTAGCACCTCTTCAAGGCTGGGACCTTTCGCCTTTGTAGCCACGACGGTATCCACCACATGAGCTAAGAACGCCTCACATCCTTGTCGTAACAACTTATCTGCCACCATAGCTGATACCAGACAAGTCGGAAGAATCTTCCTATCTCCCTGGAAGATCCACTTCTCTCCAACATCATCAAACTCGGCCTGCTTGGATCCACAGTCCAAAACAACCTTATACCTATCTAAAGTATCCATCCCAAGGATAACGTCAAACCCGTGCATATCAAGTGGTATAAGATCCACTTGAATGTGGTGTCCTGAGAAAGACAAGACACAAGATGGACACTCTTCTCGAAGCAATGAGGAACCATCAAGAGGGGTTTCTAGCAACAAACTATCCTTCTTACGACTAACAGGTAAACGACAGTTCTCAAGCATACTATAGGCGATAAAAGAGTGCGCAGCACCCGGGTCAACCAGAACAGATATAAAGTAAGAAGAAGAAATATCAGAATGAAATAACTCCATCTGACCTGTCACTACTCGCGGGTTGACTATCGCCTCCGGCTGACTCATGGCATAGAATCGAGTCGTTGCTTACTATCCACGCCCTCTGCTTCCTTGAGCAGATGATCCAGCCTGAGACGCTTGGCCGCGTCCTCGTCCTCTGCTACCACTAGGCTGTTTTCGATCCGATCCTTGATGACTCTGCCTTGGTTGTTGCAGCACTTCAACATCTCTATTCAGGCAGTTGAACCTCCAATGCCCGGTCTGACCACACAGATGGCACACTCTATCGTCAACTTGTGGCCTAGATGGCCCTGTCACTACCACAGAATTTGTGCTTTGTGCCTTATATGGTGAAGAAACATAGCCTCTTCCTCTACTTGGAGACCACTGGGACGGTCCACCAGAACCTCTCATCACTGATGGTGCTGCAAACCTTGGCTTCTTGAAGCCACCAAACCTCTGACCCTGAAACTGAGCAGGTCTCTTCTTAGCCATAGACTCTCTCTTCTCCCTTACTGATCGTTCGATCCTCTGGACAGATTCCACAAACATAGCAAACCACTCTCAATTTTCCAGCGCAGACATAGGTGTTGTCAACTCAGCACTCAGACCCTTCTCAAAACATCTGATCCGTTCCTCATCTGTTGCTGCCATGTGAGGACAAAACCTCAACAGATCCATAAACTTGGCCTCATACTCAGTGATGTTCATCGTTCCTTGTCGCAGGCTCTCAAACTGACTGATCTTCTCATCTAGATATGTCTTCGGGAAGTATCTGGTGACGAACTCGCGCCAGAAAACCTCCCAATAGATCACCTCACCAGGACGCTTCTCTTCCTCGATGGTCCACCAGTGACCAACACTACCTTTCAAAAGGTAGACAGCATGCTTTACTTTGTCTGCTTCGGGGATGTCGAGGATCCGGAAAGCCTTCTCAAGACTTGTCAGCCACAAATCCGCATCCGCTGGATCAGCCGTTCCAGCATAATCTGAAGCTCCGACTCGGCGAATCCGCTCGAAGGTCTTCCCAATACCCAATGCTTCTACATGGGGAGCATGTGCTCTCGGAGGAGGCACTGGCAATCGCTCAACCATGAGATTCATTGTAGCCATCATCTGTTCCATAAGCTATTGGTAGGCAGGGTGTTCAAGAATGGTTGGGTTAGGTTGGGGGACCTCAGGCACCCGATCTCCATGTTCCTGCTCAAAAGCTCCATCAAAGGATGCAGCATCACTGTGCCCATCAGCATGTTCTTCATCGTTTCCAGACATCTTGGCTTTTCTTCCGCTGAGGCAGAAGATAATTATGAGAAAATCTGGAAAATGCACAAGAACAAACACAACCTAATCCTAAATCCCTGTAGACTCAGCGAACGTAGGGCTCTAATACTAAACTTTGTGGCAACACATCCCACTATCACACAAACAGCGAGGTGTTACGCAAAAACGTGCGGAAATCACCAGAACCACAGATTACCAAAACATGGGTTAATTAAAACTGATTGTGAAAAACTGATAAACTGAGGAACTATTACATTCCAGTCCACATCCTGCAACAAAACAAGTTATACAAACATATACAAGCCTTGAAACTTGTCCACAGCATAGAGCAACAGATGTCTTGTCGTCACATGAATTCATCACCTATTTATACATACATAGAGGCTCACATCCGGCCATCAGTAGAACATATAAAACAACTACAACTGTACATCGTGAAACAACGTCAAAACACCGCCAAGGACCTGAGAGTACAGGGATGACTCTAGACTCTACTACAAAACATCCAAAAGAGCAGCATATCCATCGCTTGCCTTCTACTGCTCGTCTTGCTGCCCGGCCACAACTCCACGACCACCACCACGTCTAGCTCGACCACCTAAAAAGGGTGTAAACCAGCGGGGTGAGACAATTGAACATTGTCTCAGCGAGAAACATAACTCCCCGCCGAAACTACAAAACCTCAGATATGTATAAAGCAGCTAACTTATAAAAGGTTATAAAAGAATAGTTATGAAATAAAGCTGTCTATGCCTAGAAACTTATCATATGTAATCAAATATTACTTGTGAAAGATGATTAACAAGACAAGATGTATAAGTTCTACTACATATGAAGAACATATAAGCAACTGCTAGATATAACAGAGTTGACTACACAACATGGCCTCAACCAATGTTTCGTGTTTGTCTTAAGCAGTAATACTATTCGGCTAAATTACGTATTATTATGCCCTGAGGAAGTGAGTTGTACCGCTCAGATCCAACCTTCGGTTGTGAAACCCAAGCCGGTGCCATATAAGGTCAATGGAAGAGCCGGACTCCACGACCTCACCCCTCGTGGTCAATGCATGAGTACAACACAAGTAGGGTCGCAGTATCATGCTGATGTGGTCTTAGCCACAGGGTCAGGCTACCCTCTGCCTAGCCCGCCTCAGTACAGGTCTCGGTGCTAGTGAAACTGAGCCACGGGCCTGTTCACCATGCTCTGAGCCATGAACACATTCATGCTCCTCATATCACATATCCTGAGCCATGGGCCTGTTCACCATGCTCTTCATCACAATTGGGCTACGGGCCTGAATCCGCACCCTGGAGTCTACAACCGAAGTTGAACTCTTACCTCCTCACTTTAGGCTAGGAGAAACCTTGCATATTCAAAAATATGCGCTCCGGGTTAACCCGCAGGAGAACCCGTTTCACCATCACCAATTCCTGACGATGATGGATCTATGGCCAGGGCAATCTATGTGATATATTCCACTGTGGTTATTTAGTATCTTTTAGATGGATTGCAAGATTCAACCAAGTTGTATAACATGCAATTATAACAGGAAATAAACAACATAAACTCAACCTCATACTTTTATCACAATTCACATCACACTGATCCATCACAAGGATCCTACATCACATGTTATCACTTGGCCTCTTGCCAATCAATCTAGATTCAACTCAAGGATGCTATACTTATCATCTAGTGATCATGTGCATAATACACATCATTAAGTAGCTATTTATGTACTTATCCTTGCCTCAGCATTACACAAATATTCAAGGAAATCACTCCATACATATGGTCATTCTAGATATAACAGAGCAAGCATTTCCATTACCACTATCATTATCATTATCATGAGCAAGAAGTCACCATTGTTTTAAGCAAGGGTATATATATATATATATATATATATACAACTAGTTTATTTTCCATCAAACGTGAGACCCTCACAAAAGGCGCTAGAACCCCTCACTATAAGGGGAGTGTATTGGCCACCTACCCTCACCCAAACTCATCACACCAGACGGCCGATAGAGAAGCAAGCAGCAACGCTGTGTTGCCACCAAGGCATCCAGCGCGCGACGCGACGTCTCAAGGAAAGGGTATCACGCGATTGGGGAGTATTTCGGGCACTAACGTTATCGGGCAACGCCTATCTCGGCTAAGCGTTCTCGGCCGTAACCAAGTCAGCGTGACGCCCGACACAGCAATCTAGCAATGCCCATCTCAGGTACTAGCATATCGGCCAGGTCAGCCCACTTGATATAACAACCAAGAGAGAGAAAGATAACTCACCCCACATGTCGTGCATCCACCGATCAAGGCCTAACGACCATCATAGGGTAGGGCAAAGTCGTGATGCCCGTCACAAGAGCAAAGGGTGTCTCCTGACACCACAACACATCACCCGACACAAGAGCAAACATATCGTCCGTCTCAGGCCTGTCGGCCAACACACACTCACGCATGGTCGTCTTCCTCCTCAAGAACAAGGTACTCAAAACCATAGAGGGTCAATGAGATGTCTCACCTCAATCAACTACGAAAGAGGGGTCTTGCACACCACCTTTCACCCATCGGGCAACACAAAAACCAACCGAGCTCACCCTTCTAGTCCATGGTGAGAGGAGAGTGTTGCTCAAGCAACTAGAACACAAGCTCACCTCAATCGACCAAGAAAGAGGGGTGTTGCTCATGACACTAGAAGCTCAAACTCACTCCTCTAGACCAAGGGGAGAAAGGAGTATTGCTCACCTACAAACCCTAGATCACAACGGTCGGCCAACATGAAAGCTAAGCAAGAAACTAAGCTACTAACATGTAAACAAGATCATAGCAAGAGATAATGCAGTTAGGGTTAGAAGTTATGCAACCCACCTTAAGCAAGCTCCAAGCTCCGAGCACCACTAAGCAAGGAAGATGGAGACTCCAAGTCTATCGGCCACCACTTGCTCCTTCAAGGGGTGTCGGCCAACAAGCTGCTCCTTCCAAGGGAGTATCAGCCACCACTAGCAAGGGAGAGGGTTGTGTCATGCACCAAGGTGGACAGGAACCAAAGGGACCCTAAGCTAAGGAAAGGAACCGCCTATATAGAAGGAAAGGGAGGAGAAAACAAGGTTGGTCCAAGCAAGGTGTCACTTGCCTAGGGACACTTGTCCTAGTGCACGAGCCACCACTCTAGCAAGCTCCATACACATGTCCAAGATATGTTCCAAGTGTCCACTAAACAAGGTCAAGGCTAGGTCAAGCATCATGGGTGACACAATAACTTGCTCCTTGGGTGACACACCTCATCCTCATGGGAAACACACTCCCTTGGTCGATACACTCCCCACTTGGTTGATATAAGGCTTCAACCAAAGGAAAGCAAGGCACCACAAGGCCCAACAAGCTCAACCAGGCCCAAAAGAACTCAAGAAAAGAGCCCAAGCCTTCCTCTCAACCCTAGAGGAAGCAAAGAGAGAGAAAAACACCTCACAAGGTGGCAAACTTGCCCACAAACCCTAGACTTGGGTCATTTGCAAGTAGCACATCCAACTCTCAACAAAGCACAACCAAACCCTAATCACCACTAAAGGTGATTAGCAAGCATCAAAGCACCAGGGTTAAGCAAAGCAAACAGGGTAAACCCTAAATGAAGGTCAGGGTCCTTACAAATAATATCACAGGATTGGTCATAACCCAATGCCTGGAATAATTGTACAGGATTGGTAATAACCCAATGCCTGGAATAATATCACAGGATTGGTCATAACCCAATGCCTGGAATAATTGTACATGATTGGTAATAACCCAATGCCTGGAATAATGTTACAGGAATGGCATAGTCCAATGCCTGGAATGGTTGCACAGGATTGGCATAGTCCAATGCCTGGACAAAATATGATGATGTATACTCACATGACTAGTACAATTCAATATCTGGTTAGCATATTGGTTGAGGCCAACAGATAGAAATGAGAACGATTCATGGATGACATACCATGATGATGAGTATCTCAGGATAAGCTTGATATGTTAATATAGTATGATGGGTAAATGATATACATGTTCTTCCTATTCCTTATGAAGAGAATATATGATTTACTGCTCTATCATAGATAGTTGCAATGCTTTAAAATATGAGAATATTCTAAACTACTTATCCTTTGCTCCATTTAATACTATTTAACTGTGATGATAACATTGTTGGTGGAGAGTTATATCTCTCACTGGGACAATTACTATTGTCTCACCCTGTGGGATCCACATTTTTTTAGGTGTACGTGCACGAGGGGGGTTGATACCGTACTACAGAGAAAGAACAACAGTAGCAGGGACAGCAGTGATAGCTCATACTGTCTGTCAAGTCTTGTAGATAAAAGTCCTACATGTCGTCTCTGTACTCTCAGGTCCTTGGAGTTGGTTCGTACTGGTTTCAAGAATAATATGAGATTTTGGCTTGAATTCCTCGAGGTTTTATGTTGCTCCAGTATGTGTTTTGATAGAGCAACTGTTATATGTTGTCCTCGAGATGAGATGAAACAATGTTGTACAATGCAAATCATGATATGTATGAGTTTTGGATCCTTCAATAAAAGTTTTCTATACAAGGATCTCCTTGAAAATATGGTTTTAAATTTTAGTGATTTTTGTTAATCCACTGTTTATGTTTATTCCGCTTAGTTACTAATGATTTGTGTGTCATTTTGGTGATTGTCGTTACAATATCAGTCAAGACAATAGAGTTAGGGTTTTATGTCGGCCAAGCTCACTTAAGACAAGGTGGTGTCGTCCAAAGCTTGTGTCGGGCACCAAGCTATCAGAGTCTATCGGCCAAGGCCATGTCGAGCATTAAGCTAGTACCATGTAACAGCCAAGATCATCTCGAGACAAGGGAGTGTATCAGACATCCACTCTACATGGTGTATCGGACATCCTCTCTACATGGTGTATCGGGCAACGACCTATACAAGGTATATCGTGTAGCTAGTCATCATAGGAAGGGCATAACGGCCACAAGATCAACAAGAAGCTAATCCTCTCATATCATCCAAGACTTAACCCTAGTGAGGGTATCAGGCAACACACTCAAAGATTCATCATAGACACATATATCGGCAAAGAGACCATCCAAGGGTCTAGCAGCCATGTCGTCCAAACCCTAACTCTAGGGTGGATAGGGGATATCGGGCATCAAGGTGCAACTATTACCAACCCATCATATCATCCATATGTCTAGGTCATAGGCTCACCTTTCAAGTCCAAAGGAGAGAAAGGGGTGTTTCCATAACCATCAACCAAAGCATAGGCTATAGAATGAGGTACTGTATCGGGTAAAGACCCATATCGGGCAACCTAGTTGTATCAGACAAAGACTCATAACGTGCAAGTCATCTTCAACCTCTATCCATTCAAAGCATTAAGTATAAGAACAACATATGGACAGTAGTAAAACGTGGCCATCTCTATCCAAATAGATCTCAAGCTCCACATGCATAAACATCATAAAAGATGGATACCAAAATAAGGAACAAGATCAACATATGAGCATATGGAGAGTATATACAATAGAGATGGTTGAGAGTTATGTAACACGCCTTAAGAGGATTTCCATGAAAGGCATCAAGATTCATGATCCAAGAAGCAAACACACATTCTTCTCCAAGATCAACACCCATCCAAAGCTCCAAACAAGCCTTCGGCACCATCATCATCACCTCAAGAAACAAAGGAAGAAGAAGAAGAAGAAACCATGGTTATGTATAGATCAAGAAGAAGGAAAGAGCAGAGATAACCACGGCCTTGCTTACTCTTATCAAGGGCCTATACATGGCCGAGAGGGGAAGAGGAAGGTGAAGAAGAAATCATAAGGAAAAACTAGCAAAGAAGCATGACTCACCAAGGTCAGATCTTGAGCAAGGAGTTTCCATGGTCAAGGAGCTTGCCCCTACATGCTCCATGGGAGTCTTCCTTAGCTCCCAAAGCTCCCATTCTCATCACATACAGGTAGAGGAAGGAAGGTGGCCGAAAGGGATCACTTGGTCAAGGAGGGAGGGAGTTATATACACCAAGGAAGAGAGAGGTAGCAAGGGAGAGGTGTCATAACCACATAAACCAAGGTGCCACTTGCTCTAGCTCATAACACCACTTGTTGCCACCCTAGAAGCTCATTCATGGCCTGGTGATACACTCTAGGAAGTTTAACGTGCAGTTGGGCAGCTTCCATGGCCAACACACCTCTCTTGGGTGACACACCTTAAAGCCTTAGTCGATACACTAAAGGACAAGGTGGCCTACGTGACACATATGTGATATAAAGACCATATAGAGATGCCACTCCTCATCTATCAACCAAAAACGGTGCCCAATCATCCATAATCATTCTAGATGATGTCACACACAAGAAATAAGACTCTAGAGCTGATAAATTGCTTATTGACCCTCCACTTTGGGTAATTTGCAATTTACACCCAAACAAGCACATAAAGCAAAAACATCAACCAACCAAGCTCAAACTTGAAACATAGGTCCTCCAAAATGTGCCCCACAACATAATTCTCTTTCTAATGATGCAAGAGAACTAAAGGCATGCTTTACATGTGACATATTGCAATATAACCCCTTACTTTGGGTAAATTGCACTTTGGTCCAAAACAAGCAAACATTGCTCAAACATCATCCAAACGGGACCAAACTGGAAACATGATTTTGTCACATGATAACAAAACATATAGAGAGATTAGATTAAGGTTCTAAGTGCCTTTCATAGGCAAAGAAAAGAGGGTTAGCCCAAAACCTGGGTCAATGTCCTTACAAGTCATAAACCCCTAACAAGGATTTCGTCCTCAAAATCCCGAGCGAAAGGAAGATGAGTGTTACATGTGTGTCATATCACGCAACTCTGTAAGGCTCCTAAGTGTCACAAATATGTGACAAACATACTTTCTCTTCTCCCAGAGCCACTCAGGGTTTCCTTGTACCGGTCATAGACTCAAACCCTCAGCTCATCATCCTTTTTCTGGTAACACTCTTAGATACTGGAACATTATATGCAACTCATATTACTCAGGTATCAGTTCCTTCTACTGATGTATCATATTGCTTTATATGTTTCCGATGTGCTACTCTTATCGCACAGACTTGTCACTTAAGCTTTGCATAACTTATATCACTATCTTTCTGTTCTATATGTTTCAACTGTTCCTTCTCTCCAAATGATATATCTCAAACCCAAGGAAGATATTTCTCAGAAGAGGTTATCATAAGATACATACTCTACAAAACACATGTATACACATGACAGGGCTCAACTAGATGAACTTTCTCAGGATGAACTTACAACACTTATTTCCCTTGGGTGGATATCTTTCAGTGTCATGTTTATGCAGAGCATAAACCCCTAACATAAGATAGCCACATTTTGGCACTTAGTCAGATCAAACCAAAACCAACCTTTCCATCTGAGACAACTTCACACCTTTCCAAGGATATCCATTCCCAGGGTTATAACAATCCTCGACATGACACACAGAAAGGGATTCACTCGACTATCACATCCAGGAAAGGAAAGGATATGGAGAAGAGTATACTTCATCCTGCACACCCAGGTCATCAACAAGGTGCTCGACAACAAACTATCTCTCTTCTGACTAACACGAAGGAAACATATGCACAACGTATAGCAAGCACTCAAAGGAGGGTACATCCTGAACTGGATCAACTAGAGAAGATAAGAGGCAAGAAGAAGACAAAGCAGAATGGAGTGACTCCATTCGACCTGTCACCACACACTGGTCATTCTACCGTTCTGGCCAGCTTATGCCACAAGATATAATTGTTGCTTGTTTCCATCTGCTGCCTAATCAAACTATTCAGTCCTCGCTTGCTTATCCTTATCAACGTTCCTCTGTGATGTCAAACTGCTACTTCGAGGGTCACCACATAGATCCAAACTTCCAAAACAAGCTTCCAGCTTGTAGGTTCAAGGTCAAGGACGATCGATCAAGACGGTTCACCTTCATACCTCCATGATCTAGGAATCTTGATTCTCAACCCCTCCTCGGAAGGCATGCCAAGAGGATCCTATCATAATCATCCATCACAGACTTCCCCATCTTGGAAACCAAAGTCCAAGATCAGCTGATACTTTTCGAAGTATCCAAACAGCGATCGCTGCAAAGGCACACATATCAAGTGACACAAGGTCCACTTGACTGTCACTCCCTCGAAAGGAAGGGACACAAAAGAACAAACTCCTCCCATCAACCCATCAACATATATGGTTTCATATCAAAGGGGAGGATATTATCACTTTCTTTGATCCTTACATGAGTTTCCAACTGTTTATACAACGTTAAACCTTTTTCCATCTGGTTTGTATCTTGTATCTTCTTGGGTTCCTTGCACTCAATACACTAAACATCAAGACCATTACATGTCATTATTCTTCTTCTCTTGTTACCATTTCATCATAATCATGATTAGTTCTTGATTATATCAGATTTTTGTTTTCTCTTTATGAAAAAGATCGTTATTCTTCACATATTCTTTATTGAACAAGGATCGTCTCCCCGGTTCTCTTTTTCTTATCACGAATTTGCACTTTATTATTTCACATTTTTGCTTACGTTCATTGGTTGGTCTGAGATTATCTCAGGTTCCATCTTGTTTAATCATCACTTATTCTTCTCTTTCTTCTAACTTTATTTTGGCTTTCAGGTGTTTTCTTCATCTTTTGTACGTTCTATGCTTTAACTTATGTTGTTATCACAAGTTAATATGTCCCTTTATCATATATATCTCTTGAGATTACAGTTTCAAGAACTTATCGCATCATATTCTTAATTTTTTTATGCTCTTTAGATTGCTCCAGAATGACTACTTGATCAGAGTAATCAAGGAGGAAATAATCTAATGCTCCATACTTACCTTTGTCTTCAATATTTGAATACCTGGCCAGGGCATCAAGTACTGAGATTAGGTAGTATGCACCATATATTATGTCACGGTCCAACCTTAGACACCATCCTAATCCTAGTCCTAGTGTCCCTATAGACTCGGCGAACCTAGAGCTCTGATACCAAAACTGTAACACTTCAGCCACAACAAAACACGATTACATGCAAACCAGTGGATTACCGAAAAATCATGGGAAATTAAAACCGATTTTCAACAAGCACCACAAGATGAAACATATAACATCTGAGCCAACACTTCGCATTTCATAGCATATTTCAGGGTGCTACCAAATAATTTCCCATCATCTCATTACATGAAATAACTGTTTCCCATGAAGCCTTACAACAGGATACATACTAAAAACCATACATCGATCATTGTACAAGAAACATCAAAAAGCTCTCCCAAAGACCTGAGTGTACAGGGACGACACATAGGACTCTACTGCTAGACACTATCTAAACCACCAGGTACGATACCTCAGCATATCATCCGTAGCCACAAGATCTTCATCTCGCCAGGCACGTCCACCTAAAAAGGGTTGTTAACCAGTGGGGTGAGACACACAGTCCCAACGAGAAACATTATCCTCTACCAACTTTATTATGATCACAGATAACTGATATAAATAGATTATAAGAGCAGTATACTGAGCATGGATAATCTTACCAGTATTCTTACTAGGATAATCATGAGGCCTATAACCAGGTATTCTTTATGGATCATGATTGACAGGATAAGCTTTTATAAGAACTCATCACCTGATATAAGGTTCATATGATAAACTGCAGATTATAACTGGATCAACCGCACAAACAAGGCCTCAACCAATGTTCCGTATTTTCCCTAAGCATGATACTATGCGGCTTGATTACGAATTATTATGCCCTGAGGAAGTGAGTCGTACCACTCAAATCCAACCTTCAGTTGCGAAACACAAGTCGGTGCCATACAAGGTCAATGGAAGAGCCAGACTCCACGACCTCACCTCCTCGTGGTCAGTGCACGATATCCAAAGTAGGATCGCAATCTCTTGCTTAAGTGGCCTCAGCCACAGGGTCAGCTCCCGTAGGCTTCCCTTTCTCTATCCCACCTTGGTACAGGTCTCGGCGCTAGTATATCTGAGCCACGGGCCAGTTCACCGTGCTCCCTGAGCCATGAACGTATTCATGCTCTATCACACTGAGCCATGGGCCTGTTCACCATGCTCTTATACACATCTTGAGTCTACAACTGAAGTTTCACTCTAACCTCCTCATTTTTGTCTAGGAGAAACCACACATACTCAATAATATGTGCTTCCAGGTTAACCCGCATGAGAACCTATTTCACCATCACCAACTATTGACGATGATGGATCTATGGCCAGGGCAACTACATGAGAGATTCATTTGTAATTAGTTAATGTATTTTAAGTGGATTGTTGGGGTAGTCAAGATGTATTAAGCAACCATATATAAAACATGAACAACATTAGATTCATTACATTGATGTTATATTACTACTGATATTTCCATTTCCCTCAACAATCATCACATTTCCATGGGATATAAATCCCTCACATCATCTCATAGTGATACTGCCTCTCAAGGATTCATCATTTCACATCATCATGGGATATCAATCCCTGAGTTCATCATATTACACCAGTGCCTCTCAAGGCATCATCAACATCATTAGGGAATATCAATCCCTCATGTCATTACTAGAGGATCACACCTCAACATGTCTTTCCCATCATACTGGTGATGTATGTTATCTCATAAACAAGACATATCATTATTACTTAGATATTACACATATCTCAAGTGTTGTACAAAGCACGTAATCATATGATCACCATAGCTCTTATTCGGCTATGAATTCAATACACCTGCATGGTTAGCTTGCATAAGAAAGAGATAACTAGATCACCAAACATAGAACATAGGTCATAGAGAACATATTATGATTATCATGCTATCAAGAATTTAGGTGCACAGTGTTGGAACAACACCCATGTTCGTAGTTGTGTCCATAGTAATTTTAGAGCATCTATCATGACCCATATCTCATGAACATGTCTTTGATTATCATGTCATCAAGATTAAGGTTTATAGCATTGGAATATTCTTCCATCATTATGAACATATGCAGATTAATGTCATAACTGGTGTATAAATCAATACATACTACTGTTACCACATCATGGGTATCCCATCATACCCTATAACTTAAAACATATGCACATCATCCCTAAGGATTAACTCTAAGGAACATACACCATGATCCACCATCCAACTTAATCAGAAGTTCATCTATCATTAACCATAGGTAACCACTATACAAGGGTTCTCAACCTATCTTGTCATAGCACATCATGATCAAAGGTGTAAGCTTAAGAAACATGCATAGGGTTATCAGATTAGGCACAACCCTCACCAAAGGTGTCGCCTACCCTCACCAAAAGCATATAGGGACGAAACAATCCCTCACTAAAAGGGAGTATCATGCAACTAGGGATATAACATGTATCGTGCATCCACATGCAGGGTGGTATCGGGCAACCAGGCTTTGTGTAGCACATGGGCACCATCTATCGTCCAAGACCCTACCGCCCAAGGTGCACTACTTCATTGTTGCCATAACGCCCATGGTACCCTATCATCCAAGGTACTATCAAGCTCAACACATGTACCGACCAAACCTCAACTCTAGGACCATCCAAGCTATCAAGTATGAACACATGTTGGGTAATCATCCAAGAGAGAGACCATGTGTCGGGCAAGGCATATCGGCTAAGGTAATATATCTCATTGTGGGGTATCAGCCACACACTTAGCCCTGATGTCACCCAAACCATGCACACCTACACACTTATATAGTTCTAGGGTTGATGATATCATGCAGCATATCAAGGGATCATCCCTATCGCCCATCCTCATATCCTTGTCGCTCATGGAGTACAATATTGGGCATCCAGCATATCGCCCAAGGAATCATCACAACAAGAGTACCCCTATCGGTCAGCTTAGGGTTAGGGAAACTCTATCACTCAAGGCTCCATGTCATCCATAGGCACCATGTCGGACAACTTACTTAGAGAATGTCATGCAAGCACAAACCTCATGCCCAACACAAAAGCCCCTCAACCACGCACATAACAATCAGGGAGGCAGACATGGTATCACCCACCTAGGGTTCCATCATTCTAGGCTCAAGACTTCTCCATATCGCCCAACAATACCACCATGGTAAGGAGTTATATCAGGCAACATAACGTTCAAGGCAAACCCAAGATAAGGGGGGTATCGTTTAGGGCACCAAAAAGGTGTATCATGCAAGGGTACAAGGACCAATCCAAGCTATCATCTTCAACCTCAAGTCCATGTCGTGCAACAAGGGTAGATCATCTATGTCACCCAGGACAACCCTATCGCCCAAGCTAGGGTTGAAGCTCCATATCGGTCAAGACAACAGAGTTAGGGTTTTATGTCATCCAAGCTCACTTAAGACAAGGTGGTGTCATCCAAAGCTTGTGTCGGGCACCAATCTATCAGAGTCTATCATCCAAGGCCATGTCAGGCATTAAGCTAGTACCACGTAACAGCCAAGATCATCTCGAGACAAGGGAGTGTATCAGACATCCACTCTACATGGTGTATCGAGCATCCTCTCTACATGGTGTATCGGGCATCCTCTCTACATGGTGTATCGAGCAACCACCTATACAAGGTATATCGGGCAGCTACTCATCATAGGAAGGGCATAACAGCCACAAGATCAACAAGAAGCTAATCCTCTCATATCATCCAAGATTTAACCCTAATCAGGGTATCGGGCAACACACTCAAAGAGTCATCATAGACACATATATCGTCCAAGAGCCCTTCCAAGGGTCTAGCAACCATGTCGTCCAAACCCTAACTCTAGGGTGGGTAGGGGATATCAGGCATCAAGGTGCAACTATTACCAACCCATCATATCGTCCATATGTCTAGGTCATAGGCTCACCTTTCAAGTTCAAAGGAGAGAAAGGGGTGTTTCCATACCAATAAACCAAAGCATAGGTTATAGAATACGGTACTGTATCGGGTAAAGACCCATATCGGGCAACCTAGTTGTATCGGCCAAAGACTCATAACATGCAAGTCATCTTCAACCTCTAGCCATTCAAAGCATTAAGTATAAGAACAACATATGGACAGTAGTAAAACGTGGACATCTCTATCCAAATAGATCTCAAGCTCCACATGCATAAACATCATAAAAGATGGATACCAAAATAAGGAACAAGATCAACATATGAGCATATGGAGAGTATATACAATAGAGATGGTTGAGAGTTATGTAACCCGCCTTAAGAGGATTTCCATGAATGGAATCAAGCTTCATGATCCAAGCAGAAAACACACGTTCTTCTCCAAGATCAACACCCATCCAAAGCTCCAAACAAGCCTTCAGCACCATCATCATCACCTCAAGAAACAAAGGAAGAAGAAGAAGAAGAAACCATGGTTATGTATAGCTCAAGAAGAAGGAAGGAGGGGAGATAACCACGGCCTTGATTACTCTTATCAAGGCCCTATCCATGGCCGAGAGGGGAAGAGGAAGGTGAAGAAGAAAGCATAATGAAAAACTAGCAAAGAATCATGACTCACCAAGGTCGGATATTGAGCAAGGAGTTTTCATGGTCAAGGAGCTTGCCCCTCCATGCTCCATGGGAGTCTTCCTTAGCTCCCAAAGCTCCCATGCTCGTCGCATAAAGGTAGGGGAAGGTAGGTGGCCGAAAGGGATCACTTGGTCAAGGAGGGAGGGAGTTATATACACCAAGGAAGAGAGAGGTAGTAAGGGAGAGGTGTTATAACCACATAAACCAAGGTGCCACTTGCTATAGCTCATAAAGTCACTTGTTGCCACCCTAGCAGCTCATGCATGGCCTGGTGATACACTCTAGGATGTGTATCATGCATCTGTCATGGCCGAAACACCTCTCTTGGGTGAAACACCTTCAAGCCTTAGCCGATACACTAAAGGACAAGGTGGCCTACGTGACACATATGTGATATAAAGACCATATAGAGATGTCACTCCTCATCTATCAACCAAAACATGGTGCCCAATCAGACATAATCATTCTATATGATGTCACACACAAGAAAGAAGACTCTAGAGCTGATAAATTGCACATGGACCCTCCACTTTGGGTAATTTGCAATTTACACCAAAACTAGCACATAAAGCACAAACATCAACCAACCAAGCTCGAACTTGAAACATAGGTCCTCCACAAGGTGCCCCACAAAATCATTCTCTTTCTAATGATGCAAGAGAACTAAAGGCATGATTTACATGTGACATATTGCAATATAACCCCTTACTTTGGGTAAATTGCACTTTGGTCCAAAACAAGCAAACATTGCTCAAACAGCATCCAAACGGGACCAAATTGGAAACATGAGCTTGTCACATGATAACAAAACATATAGAGAGATTAGATTAAGGTTATAAGTGTCTTTCATAAGAAAAGAAAATAGGGTTAGCCCAAAACATGGGTCAGGGTCCTTACAATTTAATCTCCTTAATAATTATAATACTATTATCCATTTTAGTGGACATTACTTTTTAATTAAAAATGTAGTAGATATTTTTCACCTACTTAGAACTATTTCGGCGCCCCATTGTGTTTTGGCAGCCATCCATTATAAGATTTCACCCATAAAATTTTTAGTTGACGGGCACTTCATTTAATTTATATATTTTTGCTACAAAATAATTTGGGGTTTTCAATTATGCTTATTTCTTGATTATTTTATTATCAAGAGTATCATTTCTCAAATATGGTTCAAACAAGACGCCCCTTTCTTTTTATTTTCTCTAAATGATACCAAGAGACAGTAGGGACACTCTTGAGGTGGTATTTTACATATTCAACCCTAGGTTTTGGGTAAATTACAAATTAGACCCAAAACTAGTATTCAATGTACAAGTATTATTCAAACAATGCCCTTCTTGGAACTTAGGTTTCCAAAAGCCATCCCTTAGCATCATTCTCATTCTTATGATTATATAGTACTTAAGTAACATTTATCATGTAACATTTTGCAAGTTAACCCCTTAAATTGGGTAAATTGCACTTTAGTCCAAAACAAGTAAATATTGCTTCAACATTATTCAAATAGGACCAAAATTGAAACATAAGCTCTCCTTTAGTCCTAATTACTTTTCAAAAGATAAAGACAAGAATATAAATGACTTACTTAAGCAAAAATCTTAGGGCTAAGGCATAACCCAGGTCAGGGATGTTACAATGCTCCTAGTGGAGCCATCGTTTGAAGGTGTTTTCCTCAAAGGTATTTTAAGGTTTACCCCTTCATGGATGAGCTACCTTTAGTAGATATCATTTAATGAATTATTTGATTGTCTTGGAAATTCGATGAAAGAGAGCTAAGCAGGTCTATATCGATGGTGGGGGAGCTGCTTGTGTGTGTGTTCTTGTATATTCTTAATTTTTTAAAGCCATGGACATTTGGAAAGATACTAGAACTTCAACTTTTTCTTTTTCTTTATCTGAAAGTTTCATATACTTATCACTAAGTACCCATATGAATAATTTTATCTCCACCACTTCCCTCCTTCTATGAACCTCATTCTTCCTCTGTGCTTCTGTGAATTTCTTGTCCAAGGAAGAAGAAAGTGGGGATCTTCTTGGAAAAAGAATCTAGGGTTGCAATTGACTTCTTTTAGGGGTTTCTAAAGCTCCTTCCTAGTGATCTTGACATGAAAGGGTAAGTATTCCCTTATTTACTCCATTTATTTCTCTGTTTTTCTTTCACCTATACTTCTACAGGTCGGAACCTTGCTGTTCCATGGTGGAAGTGGCTCTAAAACTCAAGAAACTATTCTTCTTATTTCTTCTACTAGGGTTTTGCTTCTTTGTGGAGAGAAGTGCCTACTTGGCCAAGTTCAGATCTGAAACTAGGGTTTTCTTGCCTTGCTTGCTCAATATTCTTACTTTTTGGGATCTGACCTACTCTATAGAGGTGAGTTTTATAACATTATTCACTTATATAGCTTGTTAAAAGCTTGTGAGTTTCTATTTATGCTTTAATGTGATGAACTAAGCATAGAGAAACCATGCTTGTTTAGAATTACGAATTTTTGTGGTGTTTCCTGTTCTGTTCCAGTTATATATGAACTTGTAAACATGTGTACTACATTTCTAAGGTGTAACATGATCTGGGACAGGTTGATAGCGATAACCTATGGTGCTAAGCACAAACAATCGATGGTTCAAATTAGGGTTTTCAAGTTATTTCCTTTAATACTACATAACCGATGGTGAAACCATGCAACAACCAATGATATTGATATTTTGAAAACTTATGATCATGATCAAAGGTGTCAAATGATGGTGACAAACTATGGTCACCCCCCTTAGGTCAAGTTTTAGCTCAATTATAAGTTTAATGATCAATCATTAAGTACCCTACTGATGTTATCAATCAATGATGACATTAGCTTAATATTTGATGTTGATTAATGAATATAGTACTGATCTAACAATCTATGGTGACTTAATGGTCACTGATGATGGTGGATCAGCTCTCCACAACCTATGGTGAGTTAATCATATAGTATAGCATCAATTAAGCCTTAGACCAATGGTTTCTTGGGTCACTTGATGCAATGATCAGACCTATACTGTAATTGATGGGTTTAACATATGAACTTGACCCAATGGTCAAGTTCTAATGTTTATTCCTCCAATAAAGTAGAACGATGTCTAATGTAATATTTTGTTCCCAATAATGTGATTTATATGGTTTCCTTTATATGATCAACTTAAGGAGCTTACTTGTTGACAATGTTAGGCTTGTTTTAAATGCATAGTCAATTGTGGGTTTTACCCTACTCTCAACAGAACCCTTATTGTTATTAATTAAAGAATGTCTAGGCTTAAATGGTGACTTTTATAGATCACAACTCAATAACATCATAGATGATTCATTAAAGGTGTTTATTTATTTAAACTGCCAATGGTTTTACCTATTCCACATCCAACAGTTTTGGGTTAATGCTTGAGGCATGTTGGTATGGTTTGAGTGATGTTGAAACTGATAGAGGTTTTCCCTTATTTATGTAGTCTTACCTTTTCACTCATATGAATAGAATTGATAATAATATTGTTGTGTTGACATTCAATCCTAACGAAACTTAGCTTTATACACCTTAAACCTAATGTAATTTGGTGATGGTGATTAATAATAATCAACCTTCCTTAAATGACTAATAGAATAACGGAGTACTCTGTTATTGTTGTTGAAACCATAGTATGCTATAACCAGATGGTTACACCCTAATTTATGTGTGGGTTCATTCTTGAGAATACTATGGAATGTGATGGTGATGCTTCACCTTATGCATCCATGATCTAATGGGGATGTTGTGAGTTAGGGTTAGGGTATAACTGATGATTAGTAACATTAATATAATTTATCTTGTTAAACCTAACTCTAATGCAAATAGATAAAGATGAGTATTCATGTTCAACATTCTTATATGATGGAATGATGGTGAAATAAACTCCTTAATATGACCATAACCATAATTTGTTAATTGGTGGTTGTCATAGCCACATGGTTGATACTTTCTTATGCTAAACATGTGCATTATGAATATGATGAGGGTTAATCATATCTATATTACTTTCATGTTGATGTAATAAAGGAATGTTCTTAATGTTAATCTAACCCTTCTATGATTGTTTATGAATATATCCTAGATCATTAATGCAATATTTTGATGATCCAGTGTATTATATGTAAGTGATGTTGTTGAGCCTTGTTATAATGCATGCAAAGATAATGATGATCTTGCAGGGAATAATATGATGGTCTTAATGACCTTTGGGTATGGTTGAGCCCTAAAGGAGGTGTAATCCTCTTGTGTTGATAAGGGTTGATACCCTGTGATATTGTGAAAAGGATTTATATCTTGTTATAGTATGATGACTAGTGTAATCTTATGAATGACAAGTAAATAGTACCATGTGATAAAGAGATGAGAAATTATGTTTCACACATTTTATATCTTTTGAAGTTGTGATACTTATATGATTGCTAGAAGTGAATTAGGGTGTGTATGTCCACTTGTTTGAAGCAGCCTTAATTCACCCAATTGGCATAACTAATCAAGTGCAACTCTAATCATGTAGTGCCTTACGCCACAGAGACATCTTTAGTGTCAGAACTTTCTAGATGGTGAAACAAGTATTCCTAAGGGAAACTCAGAGCACATACTATTGAGTATGTGGGGGTGGCAAGTTGGGAATATATCCTTATCATCTAAAATGTAGGTTATGGAGGATGGCTATGGTCATGTCTTATACATTTGATGTGATTGAGGACAAATACAGTTGTACCTCAAATTAGAGGGTTTTGTATACCCTGGTTTCTAGTGTCGTGACCTATACCAAGGGCAGACTAGTGGTTAGTAGCTTGACTATATGTCATTGTGATGACATCTTTGACTGATATGTCACTGCCTTTTTACTCGTACTGACCTAGAGGAAGAGATCTTACGATACCGGCACACCTAGATCTTGTACGGAACTGAATAGCCCTTCATAGGGGTCTATTGGACTTTGGGTGGTACGACTCAAACTCCCCAGGGCATAATAAAAGATGTAATACAGCCATGTAGCATATTTGTTTAGGGTTATACATGACATGTCACATTGGATGATAACCCTTGATTGTTCTCTTTACATAAAGATGATGCTTAGTGCAATTAAGAGATAGTAGATATACTTATGTTATGGATATGCTTAAAATTGTAGATGCGTACATATAGTAGGCATGCTTATGTTGATAACTATACTACTACTGCTTATTATAATCATGATGCTAGCTATCTCATGTTGTTAGTTATGTTTAGCATGCTAGTCATGCCTTTGTAACTAGAGATGCATATATTGCTAATCATGCTTATCCAGATAGTTGTGCTTATGTTGTTAGCTCTTCTTATGATGTTGATGTGTTAAACCTATTAGACATGATAATGTTGTTATCTATTCTTATGTGGCTAGACTTATTCATAATGATAGAGATTATATGTTACTAGACTTGCTCATGATGCTAGATATGCATATGCTACTGAATTTCTTATATTGTCAACAAGATAAAGGATGATAGTTTGGAGAATGATGATAGTTATTATCTTCTCCTTTATATATTTTGTTAATCATCAGTGTTGTTGAGATTATTTGTTATATCTGATTAAACTACTTAAACCGTTTACTTAAAAATGTTGTAATCAATATCTGTTGGAGAGAGTTATATCTCTTACTGGGACATGGGTCTCACCCTTGCAGTTCACCACATTTTTTAGGTAATCGGTAGTGATGACATTAAAACCATGGAAGTAAAGATGAACTACAATAATGGATCTTTGAGAAAGTTGATTAGACGTCCAGTGTCTTAGAATCGTCCATGTACTCTCAGGTCCGGGCAAGAACAATTTGTGTATGGTGTTTCAAACGAATCAAAATTTTGTTAGAATGTTATTGCTTGTTTTTTTGGCATATAAAAATATTGTTCTCCTATGTATATATATTGTGTCTAAGGTGATAGAACAATTTATATCAAATTCTTGTCATAGTATGGATACAAGAAAAATATTTGGCTCTTATGCAAATGTTTTTGAGTGGGTGTTGATGTTGAAATCGGTTTTAATTTACCCATATTTTTTAGTATGTGGTTAATTAGTGATTGATTGTGTTTTATGTTTTGAGTAATCTCGTTCAGTGGAAAGGGTTATCACAAAAGAATCTAAAGAGGAAAAATTATATGAAGAGTTTTTATTGATATAGAAATCAATAATTCAATGGCTTAAGGATGGTGACTCTAATACTAGATTCATGTATTCATTGTTAAAAACTAGAAAGTAAAGGAACACTTTCAAGATTCTTACTATTGGTGGTGTTTTTATTAGTGATATGGCCCTCAAACAAAAGGCATATTTATAATTATTATGAAAATGTGTACAACAATCATGACAAGTGTTGTGGTTTAGATGATTTCAGATGGTCTAGTCCTTTATTATATGATCTACAAAATAGGAGCCTTATACCTAGTTTTACCTAAGTAGAAATTGAAGAAGTCCTCAAGGACCTCAATACTGATAAGTCCCCTGGCCTGGATGGCTTTAATGGCATGTTCCTTAAAAACTCTTGGTCAAATATTTCTTATGATGCCAGTCTTGTAATTAAACAATTCTTCTATAAAGGTAAACTCTTAATAGAATTAAACAACACTTTATCAATTTAACTTGTAGAGTTTTTATCACAATGAAATCAAATATTTGGAGAGCCACCAGTTATGTAGTGTAGTGTATAAAATAATTTCTAAAATTTTAGAAAATTGATTTACTAGACATTCTTCCTTCCATTATTAACACAAAACAGTGGGCCTTTGTTAGTGATAGAAATATCAAATATGTACATTTTTTATTAAATGAAATTATTCTTGTTTTCAACAAATATAATGTAGGGCATAAAATGTTCCTTACACTGACATTTTCAAGGCTTATATTCATGTTAAGTGGGATATTTTTGTATTCCATACTTTTAAAAATGGGTTTTTTTTATCAATTTTGATTAACTGGAATATGTAAAATTCTCAATTCAACTTTACACCAGAGTGTTGTTAATGGATAGCCCGCTTAATCTTTTAAACCGTCAAATGACATTATATAAGGGGATCCTACATCCCACAATATTATTGTAATTGTGATGCAAGGGTTTTCTGTTATGTTCAAATAATCTACAGATTTGAAGTTTTAATTCCTATGAAATCATCCAAGAATTTAATTTTATCTCATCTCATCATTGGTGATGATTTGATCATATTTTCTGAAGCAAAAGTTCAGTAAGCAACACATATAATAAATATCTTTAGAAAATGTGACAAGCTATCTGGTATGAAGATAAATGCAGCTAAAAGTGAAGTGATTTTCATTAAATGTGCTCTTAAAAAGATCTGATATTAAGTGAAATACAGTTTGATGAATTCATCATTCTTAAAGTTGTCTTTGAATCCTCTATTTGTTGGTAAAATTACAAAGGCAACTTGTGCTCTATTGGGGATAAGTTTAAAAATAGACTAGATGGGTGGAGATATAAGCTTCTTTTTATGGATGCCATACTAAAATTAATCATGTGAACTTCACATTTTATTTACATTTGCTAGACATTTTTATTTCCTCTCCCTACATCTATTGGAGATAAATTGAAAAATTGTGTAGATACGTCTTTTGGGGGAATGTTGAAGGCAAATCATCATTTCATTTGGTCAAATGGGATAAAGGATATCCAAATATATGTCCATTTATAATTTCCTTCCAAATTCCTAGAATATTGCAAATAAGAGGACATGTTGTGGGTCAAGTGGACTAATGAAATATATCTGAGCAACAATTCTTTTCATTCAATTTTTGAGTTTTCTTCTATATCTTGGGTAATCTTTAAGGCTCTTGAGCAAAGAGATGAGTTTCTAAGGTTTATCAAAGTAAGATGGGGAATGGGAACAATATCTATTAATGGAATGATTAGAAAGCTTCTCTTCAACACTTTTTGTATGGTGTATGGTTTCCTTTAATTAGGTGCACCAATATAGTGCAAAATCAATTCAATTATTTAGGGGTTCTATCGGAATGTGCCTACAAACCAAGAACAATGTGTAACTATGTTTGTTTAGGTCTTTGCCTCATCTATCAAGAATTTATGATTCAATTTTATTTGCTTGGCATGTTAAACCCACACTAAATATTTTCTAGAAAGGAACTAGAAATAAAGATGAGAAGGTAGGTTATTGTGACTGGATATGGGAAAGGGTTGTGCCTAAAAGATATCAGTTATATAAGTGGAATGTTTTACTCAACCGACTTCCTATATCAAACTGCACTAGAAGAAGAGGCACATTAGGTAGCCGTGATGTGTTTTCTATAATAAAGAGGATATGAGGATACTTCTCATGTCATCTTTGAATACTCCTACACTTCAAAATTTTGGGACTTAGTCAAGGGAGAGATTAATATGGATCAACCCATAATAAGGTCTTATTTCATATAGACTTACAAATGGAACATCATGAGTATGAGCATGTATCACTATATTTAGTGCGAACGAAAGCTAAGGTTCCATTAGAATAGAAAGAGGAGCTAAAAAATTGGAAGCATATAAAATGTGATTTTTACTATCTAATTTTTCCAATATAGACATGACTTAAAGTTCTTTTAAGACTATTGGACCTGACAAGTTTATTGCTTTCGGCATGCTTGCTAAATGTTGATATGTTGTAAAAATAATTGATGTTGAAATTTGTCCTGAAGAAGTTTCTTGTGGATCAATGATGTTTAGTTTGTCAATATTTTTTTATCATGCTTTTTTTAATAACCTCCGAGCCTATTATTTTATGTGATCATATTTAAAGATGGATAGATGTTGTTATCTATCTCTCATTCAATCCTCTCCCCCTATAAAGATAGGTATACTACGTTTGTACATAGTCCACCACTTTCTTGGGAAAAAAAGAACAAAAGCTTTGATCTACAAGAAAAAAAGGCTTCCTATAGGTTTTAGAAGGCCACAATACTCTATTTAAATGAGTAAAACAATGTTAAAATTTGGGAGACTCGTACAATAATGAGAATACACACATATATTTTTAGATGATAGGTGCACTTAGCCTGTGTTGTGTTGAGATAGTCTCAAATATCACATTTTTATAGAGCAGTCATAACGCATCAATGTTAGACAAATAGACTTGGACAATCCTAGATATTGCGACTGTCTAACTTATAATTTTGAAATAACTTTTGACAACTATAGGATGGAGTACTAGATGCACCTTTCTAATTATTACAAGTGCATAGACAATTAATACTTCACACTTATTTGATAATATTAGAATATTTTGAAAACCAAAAATGTGTATTGCATTGCCTTATTTAGAAAAAAAATAAGATTGAAATTAATAGATAATTGCAATGTTAGCAAAATATGATGTAAGACAAAGACATACATTGAAAATTCATGTTGACTGATATCATACCAGACAAATATGAATAGTGGAAAAACCATAAATTTAAGCGATCTATTATCTAGACCAAATTTGGAACCCAAAATGGAACCAACAAATATATATCTATTTCTTATATCCTCAAACTTGTGGTGGAGAATGAGTGGAGTTCCATTTTGGATTCCAAAATGGTGTCTACCAAACATATTTATAAATTTTATATGGTGAGATGAATGACTAGGACACACACATGATAATGGATGATTATCTTCTAAATTTTGTACCCTTCAAACATAAATTAATGTATTCTTTTGCATGCATGGGTAGGACATGCATGCCACCATGTAACTATGCCTCACATCATGAAGGAAGAAGAAGCGATAACTAAAAAGAAAAGAAAATGATGAAAAAAATGATCTCACTTCACCGTTTGGATTCTTATAGCTATCACTCGAAAAGATCATGTTCTTTACCTCTTAAATTTTGATTAAATCACATTCCTAACCTTAGCAACCACAAAAAGGATGGTACCAGTGTGCATACTATAGTTAGTCCAACTTCCAACATAAAGAACCTTATTGGAATACACAAAGTCCAATAAGTAATTCAAAATAAGAAGTGTAAAACCTACAAACTTTTATGTATAATAAGGCAAAGTCAATATTGTTATTTAAAAGGGAAAAATTACAGTCATCTATAGATGGGAATCAATTCATAATTCTAAATTAAAAGAAGAATTGAATCCAAATACATTTATGTTCTCACATAGCTGCATTATTAGAATTATATATATATATATATATATATATATATATATATATATATATATATATATATATATATATATATATATATCTGTGTGTGTGTGTGTGTGTGTGTGTACAATGCATCCACTACTACAGAAGATGTCTTTGGCGTCAGTTGTTTAACCCCTTTTAGCGACGGTTCTCAAGCGACGCCTATATGGGCACCGCTAAAGGTCGAATTCTTCGGCGTCGGTTTTATAACCGACGCCAAAAGGGTTCACGCCACAAAAAGGGTGTCATCTAGGACACTTTCTGCGTCAGTTTGCAACTAAATAATCGACACGATATTTCCAGACGCCACGGTCGTGCTTCCCTGCACGGCCATGTTTAATACTATAGGCGTCGGTGTTATACTCATAACCGACGCCATTCCCTGCCACGGTCGTGCTTTCCTGCACGGTCGGGTTGTTTGTCACATTAGGCGGCGTTTTTATCCAATAACCGACGTTGTAATCCTTTGATGATGGTGTTCTGTAAATAACCGACGCTTATGTTTATTTTTCTTATCAGTTTACAGGCATGTTGTGGCTGGTCAGCAGGATGAGAACCTGCAGTTCAGTTTTCTGAACTACAGGTTTACGACATGCATTGATATCAGCCTACAAACAGGCCACAAACCTGCAAAATCAACATATATACTTTTCACACAAGTAGATACATTCAGACATCAATTCAATTCTCACATTCACACATGTAGAAATATTCAAATACATATAGAAACATTCAGACATGTATAAACATTCAGAAATATTCATTTACAAAATATCATTCAACATCGCTATCAGCATCCCAATTATATTTTACAATCACCATTATTTGTATGGCTCTTTCCCATTCTTCTTTTACTTCATTTAATACTTCCATCGTATATGGAGCATGTACATCGTTTAAGCATTTACCTATAGTGTGGTTAGTTTTAAACACCTGCAAAGAAAATGGTGTGTATATATAAGTAATAATATAAAAATAAGATTGATATATTTCATACTAACTAATGAGACTATATATAATACCTCATGTATGGTATTGATGTCCAATGCGGCATATTGGATAATCATCTACATAAATCGCATCACATAGTATGTGCATGCCCATCCATTGTCTTGTGTAGCGCACTATAAATTGAAACATACAAAATATTAAAAAATACAATTGAGCACAGTTCACATAAACAATATATACATTGGAGTCTGGAACTTACTTTTACGTTCTCCCAAATTATTGGCTGGTTCTTTCTCCTTGGGACCTTTCCTCCAGCATTTTTGAATGCATCTAAACCCCTACATGTTAATGTAATACAATAAATTGCATAATTAAATAGTAATGTAATAACAGATGTTAACGGATATAAAAATGAAATATTTCTCACCAGAATAATGGCATTCTCATTACGTGTCCAATTTTAGTATTCAATGTACTCCCCGCAGGATCTAGATAATAAATAGTGAACGTCCCGGGGAGAATAATTAGTAACTCCCAATGCCTACCGCTAGAGGTAAAAAAGTTAAAAATTAATAACTCAAAATCCACAATAAAAATAGAATTTTCTTAAGTCTAAATTATAAATAAAGTAAACTTACTTGACATTGAATGAAGCTATTATTTTCGTCTTCTTTTGCTTACTGAAAATTGTAAAAGCATCTATACAGTATTGTTAAACACTATCAGGGTCTTTAGCTACCATACTAATCAATGATAAAAATCAAAAATCCCACATGATCAAATGCAAATTGTTTGCATTGATTTTCGACTAAGTAGTTGCAAAACATGTATTATGTATGCATTAATATATAAGAAACCAAATTACTGGATCTTACACAAGGTACATGGATGTATAAACAAGATCTCACCTTATCCATGTCTCTATCATTGATGTATTCAGCCAATCATACATAAATAGCTCAATAATATCTTTTATAAATAAAGTGCTTTCGTATGATTGACCTGCATAATTCGCTTCTAAATAAAAAATTATAGGGTAATGTATATTATGTGCCCATAGCCAACATGCTATTCCCCTACAAGCAGGACCTAACAGTTATTTTAGGTCAGTTGGAACCCAACTTGGTAATGCAGGAAGTGGAGGTGGAGGCCTAGGTGCTTCAGGTGTCTTCTTTTGAACCTATATATATAATTTCAGATCAGTTGACCTCATATATACACATTAGCAATTTAAAGTAATGTAAATTTATTACAATTTTAGTAGTGTAGACGACATCTGCTTTGGGCCACAATATCACCCCTCCTTCTGCCTCAACAAGTGTATCAATATCCGGGTGGGGATATGACAATATAGCTTCCCTCCAATCAGGTAATACATGTATCGAGCTCACACGAACGTAGCCATGTGGCACTGGGGTCCTGTGAAACGTTGCCCTAGGATGGGACGGGTAAGCCTGCGCCTCTGCAACAACATAGTCTTGTATTCTTATGCGGCATGGCTTCAATGCCTACAAATTTACATAAAGAATATTATACATATATACGTATCATCTAGAAAATATATAATCTTGAAAAGACTAGCTACAATGTCATAAACAATACTTACAGTAGACATGTTAGGTGGTGGGTCTTTAGGATTACTCTCAGTCTGTGCATCAGGAGAAGAGTGGGTCGCCATAGGCTGATTGGAAGCCTGAGATGCCTGCCACCGCACTATTTCTTCCTTAACCTTCTCAACAACTATATCATTGACCTTCTTAGCAACTATATCCTCGACTCTCTTATTCTCCTATACATGGATAAAAGAAACATTAGCTTCTTATTATTGAATTTCCTTTTGCAGTAACATTCTAAAAAAAGAATAGGTTACCTCTTCTTGTGAAAGTCTCGTTCTGGGTTTGCACTAGGATGGCCCAAAGAATGCTTTGATGCCCACACCAGCGCCTGCACCCCTAACACGTCCAGGATGCTCTGGGTTACCCAGAGCAACTGTCAATTCATCCCTTGTGCCCTGAGGGATGAACGTGCCTTGTTTCCTCTGCTCTTGCAGCTCCCGCTAATCACCATCAACAGAAATTGATAAGTTAACACCACAAATAATCAATATTCAAACAATTTCTCTAAGAGTTGTATTTTACCATTTCCGTAGTCGCCTCAACAGTTACGGGCTTCTTTATTTCACCCTTCTTGTTTTGCCTCCCAGCTATCCAGACATCATGGCGAGGCATGGGTGTGGCACATGTAGTAGAGGACTCCTGAGTAGCAGCAGACTCCGCCTATAGTCTTTGGCAAATACATGCATAGCACTTTGGACCCATAGTGTGGTCATGCACATTCAGTGCACACCTTGCTTTTTGCGCCTCACTAAGGGCCTAGTTAGTATGCACATTAATGATTTGGTTAGTAGCACTAAATGTTAATCTTGAATAGGTGAATACAATGTATATTAACTAAATTGGGAGTGACGCCTAATACCTTGAATTCTTCAGATTTTCTTGAAGCGACAAACGTGTCCCAATCTTCTTTGTCCAAGAAGTTCCACTGTTCAAGGGCTGACTTCTTCTTCTTATCACCATCTTTTATGTATTCTCTATTGAGATTTGTCCTATAGTTCCTTAACATCTTTCCAGTGCATTGCATCATGCTTTTACGATGCAGCTTCTCATCCAATGCAAACATATTATGTAAAATAGAATTCTTATTAACTAGTATCCAAAAATAGAATTGCAAATAATAGAATTTGTAATCTACAAAATAGAATTGAAAATAATAATAACTCATGCATAAATCCTTCCATATCAAGTCTTTCTTCGCCTGAGGAAATTTATGCCAATTATCATACTTAACACCACAATGGCTTCGAGTGACAACCCCAAGATAGTTTACAAAATTATTGTGGTTCACTCCAATTGCATTTCCTCCATTATCAAACTCCACAACCAATCTGGATCCACTGCCACTTAGCGCAATTAACTTCTTCAACAGAGTGATGCCCCTTTTCTTGTTAAGTTTTTGGTTATGCGCATCAAGTTCCTCTAGTGCTTCAGTGGGTACATGTGCATCATCAACCTAAAATTTGACAAAAATAAACACACTGAATTAGCCCAATATAGAAATATGGGATATATGACATAACTAGACGATAATGAATTTTATAGAAATACAGGATATGCTTTTAAAACTTACATTGGTATCCTGGCAATGCTCATCATGGACAGCATGCTCATCATGGACATGGACATCATGCTCATCATGGTCAGCCATATGAAAATTTCATTAAAAAGGCAAACATTTAGCATTTGTATTAACTAGAAGATAATGAAACATCAAATCTGAAAATGATATTGATATTAAAAAAACAAACATTTAGCTTCAATAAAAAATATAAACATGCATGCCTCTAAAATTGTGATCTTTTATCAATTAACAATCCTTCATTGTGATCTCCGCGCACATATAAGTCATCATTAGCTTCAATATTTTGTGGAGTTGGCAACAACAAAAGGGCATAAATAACCGACGTCAAAGACATGTTCTATAGTAGTGAAATTCAGGGCATAAACACATGTGATGTCATTCGAATATATAATAAATGTGTACCACCTATCCCATCCTTGAACACCTAATCTCACCAGTAAGTGTATAATGTGTATTGGGTTTTCGAGAAAATTTCGACAATATTTCCCCGTTGTTCTCTAAGTACATATGTACTTAGAGAACAAATGGGGAAATGCTACTGAAATTTTCTCGAAAACCCAATACAAATTATACACTTACATCCTAAGTGAGATTAGGTGTTCAAGAACAGACCCAAACCGGGGACTATCCAAGATTTACTCCTAATGAGTAAATCTTGGACGGGTTTCTAGGCCAACAAATACAATAATAGATAGGTACATGTTAGGGTTTCATCACAATTAATGTTAAGATTTCATCAGAATTGATGTTAGGATTTCATCAATGTTAGGGTTTAATCAAACCAAATTAGGATGCTAGAATGGACAAGTTTAAATCTTATTTCAACATGCATCAAAATTTACTGAATTAGGTCAAACACTAGGATTAGAAACATAAATATATGCAAGCAAAAGATTTGTTCATATCCTAGGATTTATATAAAGCATTACATAAAGATTTGTTCATATCCTTACTAGTCCAGTATGGTCGTGGTAGGCCAGCACAGCCACGACTGCGCTTGCTGTTGGTAAGGAGCTACGGAGAAGGAAAGCTACGGAGAAGGAAGCAAATAGGCTAGGGCTACCTGGAGCTAGTGTGGAAAAGAGCGACGGCGACCGGCAGCAACAGTGGCGGCGAGCAGGTGAGCAGCAGCAGACTGGCAGCGGCAGTAGAGTAGACCGGCAGCGGAGGCAGTAGAGCAGACCGGCGGCGGCGAGCAGCAGCAGACCGGCGGCGGCAGCGATCGTCGGGCGATTTTCGACGAGCGGCGATCACAACAAACTATCGCAATGAAACAGGAAGGAAGGGGAAGAGACGGGTGATACGGGTCTATTAAGTTTGTCAACAACGTCGGTTATCTGTAACACTGACACCGTTTACCTTTAAGCGTCGGTTGATATTAAAAGAGTGACGTCCAATTAGACAATCTTTGCCCTAAATTATTTGGCGGGAACCATTATCAGTGTCGGTTTTCAAAAGGATAACCGATGCCTATATTGGAACTTTTCGCTCAAATTTCCGTCTTATATCCACGTCGGTTATTAGTTAAAACACCGACGCTGTATGTGCTACTTTGGGGCAAAAAAAGAAATCGCTCGAAAATTGGATTTCGCGGGTGATTTTAGACATCGGTTTGTGTTACCCATCCGACACTGAATACAAAGCGGTACCCGTGTCTGGCTGGTTTTCGAATATAGACGTTGGAGTTCCTAAATATCCGACATTGAATATTATAGGTGTCGGTTTTGGTAAAGACCCGACGTCCAGAAAAGCGACATTGAATGCTATTTCTGTAGTTGTAATCTCACACTTATTGATCAGAATACATAGACTACTTAAATGTAGAAAAATAATAAGGAGAAAATTACTGACTCTCGATGGTTTTTTTCATGTAGTTTAGATTTAATCTTGAGATCCTGAACGATTTTGTACCCATTTTTTCGGCAAGCTTCGAAATAGTGTGTTTACAAGTAATTCTGATTTTGCCACAATTCAGAGTGCGCTTGTATCAGAATTTGGTGTAGGTGTAGCCTAATTGGTAGTTTCCTAGGCTGGGCTCAATTTGTTTATATATCGTTTCATAGATAGGACAGTGACGTACGTTGAGGTGATACTGTAAACGCAACGGTATGTTCTTAATTTCCGTCCGACAAAAACAGGCACTAGCTCAACCTAGTTTAGCTTTAAGTATGGTCAAACAAATCTATCAATGTATAAACCCCATCTCTCATTGATTGTATAACTTGTTCATTAATATTAAACGTCTGTATAACAGTGTGCAACGAACGAGGTAAAATCAACTGCGTCACTATTACCTCGATTGCCATGCAGTGTGTTTGTTAACTTTTCATAAAACATTAAATTTTCCTATTTTCAAAATAGGGACATGTTTGATTGGGTATAATCAGATGATAACCTGTAATTTGACATATATTTTTATGCAGCAAATTCCAGTAACTCCACTAGCAGACTAGCCCCGATGGTCGATCGATTTCCAGTCTTTTGTCCAACCAAATTTGCCATTGTGGGCGGACATATATCCATCTTATCTTATCCTCTCTTCTCGAACGCGTCAATCGTTGTCAGCAGCCGAACACCCCGTTCTAGGGCGGTAGAGCTGCCATGTATTTTAATACAGCGCTTGTGGCAGTAGGCCGTCGGGCCTCTGCATGGCACCTGGACAGATCGTGCACCCCTAATCCTGGATAAAACTATAAAATAACAGGATAGTGACATACAGCTTTGTGCAGATTGTAGAAGGATAGCAAATCTATCATTTACATATGGAAGAGTTAACAAGAATTGGATAGCAAGGATACCTCTTCTACTTCCTAACATTTCCCTTTTTGAGAAAAATAAACGAAAGAGTTAACAAGAGTTCCATAGCATTGGAACAAGTATCATCTACATATGACAAGTGCAATTCAATCCGGAAAGCAAGTCTATCATCAATCGATAACGAAAACCAACGGAATTACTCAATCATGACAGATGCAATTACAATATGTTTTAAGCGGCCGCCCAAAGCCAGGTGTTCGACAACTTCTCCATGATCTCGGAGCAATTATCTGTTATCAAAGTTGACAACCCTATCAATTTTGCTAGCTTCCTTCCTCCGTAAGCATCCCAACCCATCGCATATGCCTCCCGACTTGACAAACAAGCAAAGGGTTTGAATCATACGATAGCTTGAAACCAACACGAGCAAATAAAAAAGAAAGTGCACGCCAAGAACTGCCGGCAACGATGGCCTGGGAATCGTTTAGCGCCTTTTTTGCATGTTGCCAAACTGTGTGCTCAATGGTCTCATTCAATTGGTGTGCGCTGTTTATCTATAATTCATCATACCAGGTGCTGATACGAAGTTGGCAGCAACAGAGCAGAAATGAAAAGTCTCATTTTAAACTGTTGTTTTGACCACCAATGTTAATTCAAGTACATTCTACCAAATATTTTACTACATTTTCAAACTTTGAATCACAAACTTGATTATTCTATATAACTTAAATGAATGTACGTAGTTTGATAATATGCTGAATACAATTTATTTTATTTAATTTTATTTTAAACAATTTGATGTTCGGAATTGCTCTATAAACAGTAATGCATAACTCGACTGTGCTTTTCTTAAATGTTGATAATTTATTCAATGAAAAACTAGCAAGCTAGTCCTAGGATAAAATACCCCATTTACAAGTAGGTTTCGGAGTAAAAAATCCTATCCTACCAAACAACATAATCAAGGCCCAAAACCGTAAACATAGTCCTACATCCCACCTTTTGTTTAACTATTAAACTTTGCATCCCCTACTATGTGGGTTCAGATCGTCCAATGATAAATCAAAGGTTGTGCTTTCTCTACAACAAGTAAAGCCAACACCATACGAACCCCATCAACCAATGTTGATAGCTAAAAACCCTCCTATGGACGCACATATTTTACTTGCATCGAGCAAGCATTATCGTACAACACCTGACCGCACAGTATACGTGAGCCATGATATCACGGGGTGGCACCAAATCGTTCAGGATAGGTGGTCCAGCGAACTCGGAAGACAACTCGAGCAGAGAACAGAACACGCAGGGTCTAGCTAAGTACACCTAGCCTGACCTAGCTTGATCCACGTCGAGCCGCCAGGTATAAACAATTCAGTGAACGTCCCACGCCCTTTGCACGTTAAGAGGCAGCTCGCCCCTGCATGCACAGGTAATGTCCTTCAATGTCTGTCTCGGACCTTCATGCCTTCGGTCGTTCATCTCCTTCCATAAGAAATATGTTGTCGCTGACATTGCCAGGATTATAAGTTGTTTATATTCCTTCTTGTGCATCACTCTAACCTCCGCCATATCTGAGAACGGATTGCAAATATCTTGCCCAACTCCACATGTCCTAGCTATCTCCTCCCAGGGAGCGTGAGCAAAGTTACATTGAAAGAAAAGATATTCCCTGGTTTTCTCTTTAGTGTTACACAAGCAGTACATAGGGTCATATTCTGATGCCCATCGGATCACTGTCTGTGGTGATTAAGGAATTATGTCTCGCTTTGTATACGCCATAGCCCAACATGGAACATTCCTAGAATGTCATAGAATCTGCCCTAGTCGGAGACCTTGACCTCTCGATCTGACAAGTTCCCACGGCGTAGGTGCATCCTTCGCCCAAGAGAAGGCCCAATGTGGAGTCAGGTGTGAGCATTCTCGGTATACATTCACCATTTGTTTCCATGTAAATGAGAATACTTACTTGTGATCCCTCTCATCTGCTAGAGTACACTCATAGCGCATCTGCATCCATATAGTCCAAATGGAATTTGTACTAGTTAGGAATTTAGAGGCTTTTTTTATGGTAGCCCACCTGGCCACCTTGCTGAAGTTCTTCAAATTAGGACCCCCTTCATCATAAAGTAAATCCAACCTACTCCAGGACATAATATGTGTCGAGTTGCCCCATAAGAAATGGGAAGTGATGGTTTGTAGGTGGTCAAGAACTGAAATGACCGACACCAAACTGACAAACAAATCGTTACTAATTAAGCAGAATAAACATAAACAGCGAATTAACAAAAATCACTATAATTTTAAACTATTTTGCAAAGAGATCGTTGTATAGAAAACTTTTACTGAAAGATTCAAAACTCATACATATCATGATTGACTTTGTACAACATTGTTTCATCTCCTCTCGAGGACAACATATAACAGTTTCTCTATCAAAACACATACTGGAGCAACATAAAACCTCGAGGCATTCAAGCCAAAATCTCATATTTTTCATGAAACCAGTACGAACCAACTCCAAGGACCTGAGAGTACATAGATGACACATAGGAATCATATCTACAAGACAGGACAGACAGTACACTCAACCTGAGTTGTCACTGCTACCTCAGTTGTTGTTCTTCCTCTGCAAAAAGGTCTTCACCTCCACGTGCACGTCCACCTAAAAATTTGGATCCCACGAGAGTGAGACAATTGTAAATTGCCCCAACGAGAGATACAACTCTCCGCCAATAATATTATTATCACAGTTTAAATGGTAAAAAACTGAGCAGAAGATAAGCAATTTAGAATATTCTCATCTTTTAAAGCATTGCAACTATCTGTGATAGAGCAGTAAGTCATTTATTCTCTTTATAAGGAATGGGAAGTACATGTATATCATTTACTCATCATACTATATCAACATCTCAAGCTTATTCAGTGAAACTCATTATCATGGTATGTCATCCATGAATCATTCTCATTTCTATTTATTGGCTTCAGCCAATCTGCTAATCAGATATTTAATTATACCAGTCATGTGAGTATACATCATCATATTATATTCAGGCATTGGACTATGCCAATCCTGTGCAACTATTTCAGGCATTGGACTATGCCAATCCTGTGCAAACATCACTGAATACCACATCTCTTTTACTAGGCATTATACCTTGGCCACGCCATCATACTTATTCACATCCTTTCTATAAAAAAGTATCCCTCTCATATATTTCGAACACTATAGCCCTTATTTGGCTATAATCATAAAGTATGTATGATCAAGATTTCATTATTATTATTGTATCCATTTATTATTATCATTATACTACTAAGTTTCCATTTCTTAGTTTATTTTGAAAATTATCATTTCTTACATGAGACTTTTATAAACACCTTGTTACCTCTCACTAGGCAACAACTATCCTCATGGCTCACACGACCCATTAAGTATCTTGTCACCTCTCACTAGGCAACAAATTATCACATGGCTCACAAGGCCATAACACATCTTGTCACCTCTCACTAGGCAACAACGTATTCTCATGGCTCGCAAAGCCTATAACACATCTTGTCACCTCTCACTAGGAAACAAATTATCACATGGCTCATATGGCCATAACACATCTTGTCACCTCTCACTAGGCAACAAATTATCACAGGGCTCATAAGGCCATAAAACATCTTTATACTTTTATACAGGTATTTAACATGTCTTACAAGGCTTATGCAATAAAAGAAATACAACCTTCCCATCATTAGGGTTAGGGTTTTCCCTTTCTTATCATTTAGGTTTTCTCTTACATATCATTACCCTTCATTAGGGTTAGGGTTTTCCATTATTAACCATTTAGGTTTTCAAGATCATATTATCAATGATCAAACCCTAATTCATTGCTCCACACATCTAGGAGCAAACATTGAAATCATAAGTATTCAATCATACTTATTCATTCTCATCATTTATCATTAAATGAATCATCAACACAAGGTATGAGTTCCTCTCTCATCCTTGCCATGGTATGATTACATCAGACTTTATTAACTTGGCTTAACCCTTTCTCAAAGTATGTTAGCCCACACATATCAAAGTGCATTAAACTTATTACAGCTCAATGTAACAATTGACATAACATACTTCATGTGTTACTCATCCAAGAATATTGGATTTAAGGTGCATCAAGGTGCATCAACCTTGAAGTGGTGGATGTGATATCTATCATGTCTTGATGTATCACTTACCTCATCACTTTTAACATACTTAAGTTCATCAACTTATCTTGTATTAGGGTATGTCCCATCCTAATAATTTATGCACTAGCCCATCACATTTATCATGTAATATATTGGTCATAAGTCACACAATTGAATTATTCAACCATCATTAATGATATTAACTCATCTCGGGTTAAGGCATTATTGATATAGGATTAATCATTATCAACCACTCTAGGTGTTTCACCTATCAAGGTATTATCCACACCATTACTTGATGTTACACTCATCACTCCTAAGAGTGTCTTGCCCTTACGTTTACAAGGTGTATAGGGTTAAATCTTGTGCATATGTTCACCATATCGGGTTGTAGGTGTATAGACACTAACCATATCGGGCTAGGATTTGCACTTGTCTCCATATCGGGTATGAGGTACCTTCTTGACCTCATATCGAGCACAAGATATATGTATGTGTCGCCCATGATACTTATGAGGTATCAACCCATCACCATGTCGAGCTAGAAGTACATTCAATCACCCTATCAGGCTAGTCACCATCTAGGGTTAGCCATGATGGGTTAGGGTTACCATATTGTTTAGGGTTGTGTATCGTGCAACCCTGTCATGCAACCATGTCATACAAAGACATGTAGGCCTCATGATACTAAGTATCAATGATGTATCATATGATCATATCATGCAATAACACTTGTTACTCTTCACTTATATCGGGTTACCCAATTTAGGGTTTCTTGTCAACTTACAAGTATACAATTGACCTTCTATTGTGCATGGGGTCTATTCTAGACTTTCTATCATGCAAGAATCTTGTGCAAGCATCTCGTGCAACATCTTGTGCAACATTTTGTGCAAGACATATCGGTCAAGTCATACCCATATCGGGTTATAACTACTTGTATTTATACTAGAACCCGATATCACTTTTACAAAGTGACACCATCTTCTTCAAGCTCTAGACCTTTGTTCTAACTGATATAATTCATGGTTATAGGTCTAAGCAACTACTAGAACTCATAATTTCATCAACTATTTCAGGAAATTTCAGTATTAAAAGTATTTCACTAATTATAACAATTTATGTGAAGAATAATAACATGGTTGAGTTCAAGTTATATAACCCGCCTTAAGAACAACTTCAAAGCTCCACGTTCCTAAGGTTGAAGATGAACTTAACAACTCCTCTATATGCAAAGAATCACCATGGATAAGTAATAGGTGAAGAAGAAAAGAAAAGAAGATCAAAACCCTAAATTCATGCTTCAAACCAATGTTGAAGATGATCTTATCCTCACCTTAGGGTTAAGTTTTGAGTTACTTAGCTCCTTGGACAACACCCCACCACTCTTGGGCAATATGGACTTCCTCTTGGCCGACACAACCTTGCTTGTGGCCGATACCCCCCTCACTTGTGGCCAAAATCACTTCAATTGGCCGATATCAACTTGCTATGGACAATATCAACATGGTATGGCTGATACACTTGCTATGGCCGATACCCAAGGCCTATGCACAATACCCTTGTGCCCTTTCACGATATGCCAACCCTCTTTCATGATATGGCACTCACTTGCACGATATGGCACTCACTTTCATGATATGGCACTCAACTCTTCACCCTATTGGCCGATATCACCTTATATGGCCAATTTCACCTACTTGGCCGATATTCTTTTGCTATGAACGATATCCAAGGGCCTATGCACGATATGCTTGCTCTCCTACACGATAAAAGAGCCCCATGCACGATACCACAAGGTAGGAGGGTGGTAAGGGTCGCAAAATTGCACCAAGGGGTGAAACTAGGGGTATATATACTTGTTGTTCATGAAGGAAGGCAAAAATGTGGTGTCAACATTTTGAGCTAGTAGGTGCCACGTGTCATGCATGGGTGACACGTGTCCATGCATGAATCAACATTTATATTGTCTTGAAAAATGGTTGAGGATTATCTTGAGATGCAAATTAGTCCATTACTTATCCATTTGGATAAGTCATCTAGGTTTAATCACTATTTTAAGTCAAGTCGATACACTTTTTCTAAGGAAACTTGTTGGCCGTCACACCTCACCTCCTTGAGCTGCTTTGCACGATATGGACTTTCCTAATAGTTCACAAAACGATATGGGACACCTCCTTGGGCTCCATGGCCGATAGGCACTCATATATAAGCTTTTCAACTTGATACAACTCAAGTTAAGCCTCCAAATTCAACCCTTTTTCTTGGTCATTTCATCACCAAGAGTATCATCATTCATAATTGATCCAAACATGGTGTCTCATTCATTTTATCTCCTATAAATGATACATAGAGGAATTATGGACATTCTAGAGGTGGTAAGTTGCATATCAACCCCACATTTTGGGTAAATTACAATTTGTACCAAAATTGGTGCACAAGGCACCAGCATTGTGCAGACAAGTTCAAACTTGGAATTTAGGCTTTCCACAAGCCACCACCTTGCATCATTTGTCTCAATAATGATGCTACAACACATGAGGCATGTTCAATATGTGACATTTTGCATTATAGTCCCTCAATTTGGGTAAATTGCACTTTGGTCCAAAACAAAGGAAAATTTCTCAAACAACATTCAATCGGGACCAAACTTGAAAAATGAGTGTGTCACATGATAACAAAACACCTTAGAGGATGATATTAAAGTTATAAGCAAATTTATTAGTCAAAACAAATAAGGTTACCTCATAACCCAGGTGAGGGTCGTTACAAGTTATAAACCCCTAACAAGGATTTTGTCCCCGAAATCCCAGGAAAAGGGAGGGACAGATTATTCATTAATCATGCCCTCAAGTCTCCACCTAACTTCTTAATGTTATAGATATACCATATATCTGTAGTTCACACAAAGTTCCTTTCACTAATTCAACCTTATCAATGTTTATGTTTATGCAGAGCATAAACCCCTAACATATGATGTCCATATTATTGAAAGGAAGAAGCATAAAAGAGCATACTTCTATCCTCACCCAAGAATATTTATCAAAAGGGAAACATATATATCTAATAGAGATAATTCACTCAGCAATCTTTTATTTGTTTGGAAAAGTTCACTTAGCAAAACTCTATTTAATTGGGAATGCTCACTTAGCTTTTCCTGTATATTGGGAATGTTCACATAGCTCTTCCCATTTAGGAATGTTCACACAGCTTTTCCTATTTAATTGGGAATGTTCACACAGCTTTTCCCATTTAGGAATGAACACACAACTTTTCCTATTTAATTGGGAATGTTCACATAGCTCTTCCCATTTAGGAATGATCACACAACTTTTCCTATTTAATTGGGAATGTTCACACAGCCTTTTCCATTTAGGAATGATCACACAGCTTTTCCTATTTAATTGGGAATGTTCACACAGCTTTTCCCATTTAGGAATGATCACACAACTTTTCCTATTTAATTGGGAATGTTCACACAGCTTTTTCCATTTAGGAATGATCACACAACTTTTCCTATTTTATTGGGAATGTTCACATAGCTTTTCCCATTTAGGAATGATCACACAACTTTTCCTATTTAATTGGGAATGTTCACATAGCTTTTCCCATTTAGGAATGATCACACAGCTTTTCCTATTTAATTGGGAATGTTCACACAACTTTTCCCATTTAGGAATGATCACACAGCTTTTCCTATTTAATTGGGAATGTTCACACAGCTCTTCCCATTTAGGAATGTTCGCACAAATTTTCCTATTTAATTGGGAATGTTCACACAAATTTTCCCTATTTAATTGGGTTATACTCTCTAGATTGTTTCAGAATGACTACTTGATCAGAGTAATAAAAAAGACAACAATCTAAGAGTTTCATACTTGCCTTATCTTCAATAATCATATACCTAGCCAGGGTATACAAGTATTGAGATTAGGTAGTGTGTACTTTATTTACTATCATATTCCTCACTTCTCATCTCCTTATACACACATGCTTTTTCATTTCTAAATTTTCTTCAGATATTGCTTCAATATCTCACCTTTTATTACACAGATAAGATAGATTATAAAGTATTTTAAGGAGCACTGAGTAAATTGTAAGTTCTCTTCTTCCTTGTGTCCTTATAGGACCGGTTAAAGGAAGTTCAAAAACAACTACTTTCTTATTTTTTACACATAGAATCAGGAGATGAAATATCAGAATGAATCTATTTCATCTGACTATTACCCCTTACGGTCATCTACTGCTTTAGGTTGACTTAACACATAGAGTCTAGTTGTTTCATGTTGTTTCTTTTGCCTTTTTACGTTATTGGGCTGTAACTTTCATAAGCCTTGTCGAGTCTACCTCGGTTGTTGAATCATTTCATCCCTTCTTTCCAAAGAAAAGAGTTTAGTATGCTCAACAAGTCCATATCCATAACATGTCTTGTCCTCATACCATGGTCTTATCGGTCTCATTATCGATGTATAATCTATTCCATGAGTTCTTACAGGTGAAAAGTTAGGACCTTTGCCCTTACATAATGACTACTACCCTGGTGCACTAGGCATTTATTGCACTGATGGCATCAAAACTTTGTCTTTTTAGAATAACTATGCCAATGTCTCTAGAATTGTAGAGACCTTTCCTTATTTCTCAACTTATTGGCCCATCTTGGGCATTACCATCGTAGATATACTATCTATCTATACTTATGGCAGAGTCAATTTTCTTGCCATATGCTAATCCTTCCCACATTTTCCACTGTTCCAACATGACTATGTCGTTCAGAAACCCTTTCAAAGCCCAAAGTTTCTGCATTGAGGACTGATAACCTAGGTTGTAATGTTAATATCCAGTCTACTATATGTATCACTGTTGTCCTAATCTGCCCAAAAAGAACATAGACATAGGATTCTTTATCCTGATCGGGTCATGATGGGAATTCTCAGGCATTCATTCGTCTCTTACCTGATCCCTTGCACCCTTTCTTGGTGCAACAACATTGTTCTCAGCAATGTGTCCCTCGTGTTCTCCAATCATTTTTAAACTTTACCCTTTCTTCTGCACAAGCAGAAGTCACTATAGTGTATACTGGAGGACACTAACACAGACTCAACATCTTAGTCCTATGTCTCTGTAGACTCAGTGAACCTTAAGCTCTGATACCAAAACTGAAACGACCGACACCAAACTGACAAACAAATCGTTACTAATTAAGAGGAATAAACATAAACAGCGGATTAACAAAAATCACTATAATTTTAAACCATTTTTCAAGGAGATCCTTGTATAGAAAACTTTTACTCATCTTTTAAAGCATTGCAACTATCTGTGATAGAGCATTAAGTCATTTATTCTCTTTATAAGGAATGTGAAGAACATGTATATCATTTACTCATCATACTATATCAACATCTCAAGCTTATTCAGTGAAACTCATTATCATGGTATGTCATCCATGAATCATTCTCATTTCTATTTATTGGCTTCAGCCAATCTACTAACCAGATATTTAATTGTACCAGTCATGTGAGTATACATCATCATATTATAATCAGGCATTGGACTATGCCAATCCTGTGCAACTATTTCAGGCATTGGACTATGCCAATCCTGTGCAAACATCACTGAATACCACATCTCTTTTACTAGGCATTATACCTTGGCCACGCCATCATACTTATTCACATCCTTTCTATAAAAAAGTATCCCTCTCATATATTTCGAACACTATAGCCCTTATTTGTCTATAATCATAAAGTATGTATGATCAAGATTTCATTATTATTATTGTATCCATTTATTATTATCATTATACTACTAAGTTTCCATTTCTTAGTTTATTTTGAAAATTATCATTTCTTACATGAGACTTTTATAAACACCTTGTTACCTCTCACTAGGCAACAACTATCCTCATGGATCACACGGCCCATTAAGTATCTTGTCACCTCTCACTAGGCAACAAATTATCACATGGCTCACAAGGCCATAACACATCTTGTCACCTCTCACTAGGCAACAACGTATTCTCATGGCTCGCAAAGCCTATAACACATCTTGTCACCTCTCACTAGGCAACAAATTATCACATGGCTCATATGGCCATAACACATCTTGTCACCTCTCACTAGGCAACAAATTATCACAGGGCTCATAAGGCCATAAAACATCTTTATACTTTTATACATGTATTTAACATGTCTTACAAGGCTTATTCAATAAAAGAAATACAACCTTCCCATCATTAGGGTTAGGGTTTTCCCTTTCTTATCATTTAGGGTTTCTCTTACATATCATTACCCTTCATTAGGGTTAGGGTTTTCCATTATTAACCATTTAGGTTTTTAAGATAATATTATCAATGATCCAACCCTAATTCATTGCTCCACACATATAGGAGCAAATATTGATATCATAAGTATTCAATCATACTTATTCATTCTCATCATTTATCATTAAATGAATCATCAACACAAGTTATGAGTTCCTCTCTCATCCTTACCAGGGTATGATTACATCAGAATATATTAACTTGGCTTAACCCTTTCTCAAAGTATGTTAGCCCACACTTATCAAAGTGCATTAAACTTATTACATCTCAATGTAACAATTGACATAAGACACTTCATGTGTTACTCATACAAGTATATTCGATTTAAGGTGCATCAAGGTACATCGACCTTGAAGTGTTGGATGTGATATCTATCATGTCTTGATGTATCACTTCCCTCATCACTTTTAACATACTTAAGTTCATCAACTTATCTTGTATTAGGGTATGTCCCATCCTAATACTTTATGCACTAGCTCATCACATTTATCATGTAATGTATTGGTCATAAGTCACATTTGAATTATTCAACCATCATTAATGATATGAACTCATCTCGGGTTAAGGCATTATTGATATAGGATTAACCATTATCAACCACTCTAGGTGTTTCACCTATCAAGGTATTATCCACACCATTACTTGATGTTATAGTCATCACTCCTAAGAGTGCCTTGCCCTTACCTTTACAAGGTGTATAGGGTTAAATCATGTGCATATGTTCACCATATGGGGTTGTAGGTGTATAGACACTCACCATATCGGGCTAGGATTTGCACTTGTCTCCATATCAGGCATGAGGTACCTTCTTGAACTCATATCGGGCACAAGATATATGTATGTGTCACCCATGATACTTATGAGGTATCAACCCATCACCATGTCAAGCTAGAAGTACATTCAATCACCCTATCAGGCTAGTCACCATCTAGGGTTAGCCATGATGGGTTAGGGTTACCATATTGTTTAGGGTTGTGTATCGTGCAACCATGTCATACAAGGTCATGTAGGCCTCATGATACTAAGTATCAATGATGTATCATATGATCATATCATGCAATAACACTTGTTACTCTTCACTTATATCAGGTTACCCAATTTAGGGTTTCTTGTCAACTTACAAGTATACAATTGACCTTGTATCATGCATGGGGTCTATTCTAGACTCCCTATCATGCAATCATCTTGTGCAAGCATCTCGTGCAACATCTTGTGCAACATTTTGTGCAAGACATATCAGGAAAGTCATACCCATATCGGGTTATAACTACTTGTATTTATACTAGAACCCGATATCACTTTAATGAAGTGACACCATCTTCTTCAAGCTCTAGACCTTTTTTCTAACTGATATAATACATGGTTACCGGTCTAAGAAACTACTAGAACTCATAATTTCATCAACTTTTTTAGGAAATTTCAGTATTAAAAGTATTTCACTAATTATAACAATTTAGGTGAAGAATAATAGCATGGTTGAGTTCAAGTTATATAACCCGCCTTAAGAACAACTTCAAAGCTCCAAGCTCCAAAGCTCCACGTTCCTAAGGTTGAAGATGAACTTCACAACTCCTCTATATGCAAAGAATCACCATGGATAAGCAATTGGTGAAGAAGGAAAGAAAAGAAGATCAAAACCCTAAATTCATGCTTCAAACCAATGTTGAAGATGATCTTATCCTCACCTTAGGGTTAAGTTTTGAGTTACTTAGCTCCTTGGCCGACACCCCACCACTCTTGGGCGATATGGACTTCCTCTTGGCCGACACAACCTTGCTTGTGGTCGATACCCCCCTCACTTGTGGCCAAAATCACTTCAATTGGCCGATATCTACTTGCTATGGACAATATCAACATGGTATGGCCGATACACTTTCTATGGCTGATACCCAAGGCCTATGCACGATACCATTGTGCCCTTGCATGATATGCCAACCCTCTTGCATGATATGGCACTCACTTGCATGATATGTCACTCAACTCTTCACCCTATTGGCCGATATCACCTTATATGGCCAATTTCACCTACTTGGCCGATATGCTTTTGCTATGGGTGATATCCAAGGGCCTATGCACGATATGCTTGCTCTCCTGAACGATACAAGAGCCCCATGCACGTTACCACAAGGTAGGAGGGTGTTAAGGGTCGCAAAATTGCACCAAGGGGTGAAACTAGGGGTATATATACTTGTTGTTTATGAAGGAAGGCAAAAATGAGGTGTCAACATTTTGAGCTAGTAGGTGCCATGTGTCATGCATGGGTGACACGTGTCCATGCATACATCAACATTTATCTTGTCTTGCAAAACGGTTGAGGATTATCTTGAGATGCAAATTCGTCCATTACTTATCCATTTGGATAAGTCATCTAGGTTTAATCACTATTTTAAGTCAAGTCGATACACTTTTTCTAAGGAAACTTGTTGTCTGTCACACCTCACATCCTTGAGCTACTTTGCATGATGGACTTTGCCAAGAGTTCACAAAATTATATGGGACACCTCCTTGGGCTCCATTGCCGATAGGCACTCATATATAAGTTTTTCAACTTGATACAACTCAAGTTAAGCTTCTAAATTCAACCCTTTTTCTTGGTCATTTCATCACCAAGAGTATCATCATTCATAATTGATCCAAACATGGTGTCTCATTCATAATCTCTCCTCTAAATGATACATAGAGGAATTATGGACATTCTAGAGGTGGAAAGTTGCATATGAACCCCACATTTTGGGTAAATTACAATTTGTACCAAAATTGGTGCACAAGGCACCAGCATTGTTCAGACAAGTTCAAACTTGGAATTTAGGCTTTCCACAAGCCACCACCTTGCATAATTCTCTCAATAATGATGATACAACACATGAGGCATGTTCAATATGTGATATTTTGCATTATAGCCCCTCAATTTGGGTAAATTTCACTTTGGTCCAAAACAAAGGAAAATTTCTCAAACAACATTCAATCGGGACCAAACTTGAAACATGAGTGTGTCACATGATAACAAAACACCTTAGAGGATTATATTAAAGTTCTAAGCAACTTTATTAGTCAAAACAAATAGGGTTACCTCATAACCCAGGTCAGGGTCGTTACAAGAACTTTCAGTGGTAAATAACCTTCCATAATCTAGAAGTAGAGAAGTCCCGTAATATTAGATCTGACTAACACCATTCTCCTAACAAAAGATGTGCAATTGACCAACCATTAGTCAATCATATAGTGTAGCCAATCTGTATAAATGCTATAACATTGTGCAAACACCGTGCCCTCCGTCAAGAGGTAGCCCAAATATATGAATGGGAGACTCGTTATTGGCATACCCATAATGCTTGAGAACAAAGATTGGAGATGACCAACTGCAATAGATAAAAAGATGGACGATTTTAATGGATTAGCATGCAGCCCATTGAATCATCCAAATGCACCAAAGGTGTCTTTGGCTATCTGCAGACATCATACTAATCCATCTAGAAAAATAATAACATCATCCATAAAAATAAGGTGTGAGAGAACCCTCGTACCTCTCACCTTGAAAGGTTTAATCCCTCCTTGTCACTCTTGTTTATTAATCATAAATGACAATTTCTCCATGACCAACGTGAAAAGAAGTGGGGATAGAGGGTCTCCTTTATGTAGTCTGCAATTGCATGAGAACATGCCCTACAAGTATCCATTGACTAAGATAGAGAAAGAGTTGATTGCATGCATTCTTGAATCCTACATATCCATTTGTCTTGGAAGAAAAAGTTAAAAAGAATCTCCCATAGACTGTCCCAAGCTACATGTTCATAGGATTTTGATATGTCTAGTTTTATGCACACCTTTGGCTTGTAATGTTTGTTCTTGTAACCTTACAAAAACTCCCCCGCTAGTTGCGTGCAATCTGATATATCTCGACCTGATATGAAACCAACTTGGTTAGATGAAACTAGGGTGGGAAGCATGTTCTTTAGTGTTTGGGATAGTAACTTCGACCTGATCTTATATAGAACTCCATAGCATGCTATGGACCTAAAGTCCCTCATAGCAGTCGCATTATTTGTTTTGGGTATAAGGGTGAGGAAAGTATGATTATATTGTTCAACCATGCTTCCTCCTTCATATAACTATTTGATGGCTTCACATACGTCATCAGAAATAATCATCCATGCATGTCTAAACCATCAGGCATTAAAGCCATCCGGTCATGGCACCTTATCCTCACTGATGGACCACATATCATCCTTGATCTCCAAGTTTGATATAGGTGCACATAGACAAGTGTTCTGAGCATCAGAAACTTTGTTGTTAGGCTTAATAGAGGATGATTCTCATTGGCGATCACCTCCACTGTATGGGTTAGTGAATAAGTCCACACTTATTTCTATAGAGTAGCGTGTGAGTCGAACTTTTCTCCATTCTCACTTATGAGTTCATCGATAGAGTCTTTGACCATCTTGTGTTGAACTGCCCCTTGTTAGAAGTTGGTGTTGTATTCGACATTCTTTATCCACTTTACCCTACTAGTGTGTGTAACCTTTCCCTCAGGATTCTATCTTCTTTGATTACGTTGTCATGAAGAGGTGCATCATGGAGTGTTACATTGGTCTTGGTGAACTCTTTCAGTGAATTTCTCTTCAAGGAAAAGATGTTACATTTTACTTCGACCCATGATTTGGTGGTGACCTTGGTAGCTTGACGTTTCTTGGCTACCCTACAGAGAGGGTTACCTTCTATATTTTTTTGCTATCTTTTCTTTATAGTATTGTCAAAATCTTGCCACCCTATCTAGTAATTCAAACTTTAAAAATTCTTGGAACTCTTAGTATCCCCCTCCCTCACGAAGTGGGTTAGTAAGGATGCATGATCACTTTGTGCCAAAGGGAAGTACAACCTTGCATGCACTTCATTGCACATGTATATGAAGACATTGTTCACTAAGATCTATCCAACTTGCATGTGATATGCCGATCCACATTCTTTAAATTGCTCCATGTCAGCTCACCCCCATGAAGAGGAATTTCGATGAGGTCATATGTAGTCACAACATCTTTGAAGTTTGATATTGCTCAGACTCAGAGTCCTCGCTCACGTCCTCCCTTTTTCTCCCAGGTGAAATAGGTGCATCTGAAACCACCCATGAGTAGCCAAGGGCCACTCACCGACTTTGTTAGATCTGTGAATGTAGTCCACAAGTCTCCTCTTTATTAGGGGGTTGTGTAACCATACACTACAGTAATCGTGAGTTTGGCACCACCCATATTGTTTCATGAGGTTGTCATCATCTAGGATGTGGAGTTGATCACCTTCACTCCCCACATCTTGGGATCAAAACCCCATAAAATGTGTCCTCCATTAGCTTGTTCATGGTTAGTTAAGAAGTCCCATCTAGTAGGGAATAGTTTAATAGACTTACATAATTACATCAAACGAATATGACTCTTAGTAATGACAGTCAAGGAAACATTTAGCTCCCAAAACACCCTTCTAATCTCACATTGATGGTAGGTAGATGACCTATCAAACACATTCCATGTGAGAAGGGTCACTGGGAGACCTCTTTGGTGCATTGCTTGGATGTGTGGGTCTTGATTTTGTGTCTTCTCATGACGCTTTGCTCACATTGTTTCTTTCGTCAATCTATCTTACACCTCCCCTCCTCGCTCATTACACCCTCCTCTCTCACCTCCATAGGAGAATCACACACCAAAGTGGGAACATGGTCTTCCACTGATGCCTCAAGTTCTAACTCGACTACCATATCATCCTCCTTGATGCATACTCTCTGTTTAGTCTTCTTAGGTTGAGTAGTGATCGGGCTAGGCATAGAAAGGATGATTGATTTACAAAACTCTAATCTTGTGAGTTATGTAAATGAGGGGAAATGAATGTCTTCAATGCTATTTGAATAGGGGAATACACCATAGGGTCAGCCTCTAATCAAAGGAGATGATATCAGATCATCTCGAAAATTGGAAACACATTCATCTTTCCTTATGGAATCTAGAGAACCCGGACCTGGGCTGTCTAGGGACCGTGTTGATCCTTCCTCACTCGGCACACATTTGTCTTGAGTGAGCCATGTCACACTGATATGGTCAATTGGCAATGAGCATTGGGCCATACCTTCTCATATGTGGCATTGAATAGATCTACTGGTAAAGAGAGCACACATAACCAAGTAGAGTCTAGCCTGAGTTGGTCACTTAAATTTCCTAGTTCAGTCTACATTCAACACGTCACCCACAACTTGTATTCTTTTCAATCGATGAAGGAGAGTATGTATGATCTATAGAATTAGAATCCAAGATTCTTATTCAGAGAGTGATTGATTGATTTGAATAAGCCTCCAAATATTCTGCCCTTGCCACCTCACATTTTACCCCATAAGGATTGGGGTCGTTAAGGTGCACATCAACTATCTCATCAATATCCTTTGCCACATCATTCTGGATAGAGTTTAAACATCCCTCCATAATAATAGCAATAAAACTGAATTTTAAAGTTGATTTCTCAATGTATTTGTCAAAAGCTTTAGTTGTAGTCATTTCCTTAGAAATAGGATCTACCGCACCCCTAGGCACATTTTAGTTTTGGTCCCCCAGGTTGGATGTTGTTGAAATGGCCAATGATATTGGTGGGTTAGCAACAACCATTTTTCCTAGACGCTCCTTGGCCGCCGTCGGACCCTTTTGAGTAACAGTTCATGGCATGATACTCCTAGTTCAGATTGGTCATTCTTGAGTGATTTCCTCATTTCTCAAGGAATGCATTGCACCCATATCCTCAAACCACAGATACACCTCACATGGTGGATCTCTATCAACTGAGACCTCCACCAAGACTCTGAAAAAGTTTAGGTTCAATCCTTTGGTAGTGTGAATGTCCATCCTCAATGGGTAACCAATGTAGCTAGCTTGCTATCCTAATCAAACTCTTACTCAAATTCATCGATCCTAGGGTAGGAAATTAAACCCATAAAGGCATCATTGATAGAACATCCCTCTCCCAGGGTGTTGATGGCCTCCAACATTGCATGAGAACCAACCGACCATCAATGAACCACAGTCTCACGTGTAAACATCCTTGCAATCCTTAGCATTTCTTAATGCAGCAAAGAAGAAACTATTGCCCTTTTGAGTCACCTCAAAGGATCCTTTGGTTTTCCACATTCATTTTACCCATGCTTGTATAGGAAATAGATGTGGTGCAACATCAATAACATGAAATATGATCATGTTTTTCCACTAGCTATGAATCTCATCAACATGAGATTTGGGGACCATTGCTACCAACTGGTCTTCCCCATGTTGAATGAAGGGGGTCTTCTATAGTTGTAGTCTTGGATCACATGGGGCCACATCCCCTTCTTTGGTGCAATTATCCCTCCTAGATCACAGGATGTCCTTGAAGGACCAGGGTTTAGCCAGTTGTGTGGCCCTACCTCTATGTTGCATCTTGTTCTTCCCGATCCCAACCTATGGAATGTTGTTTTTGTGATCGACAGTCAGGTCCTCTGCCATAGATGCATTCACCTAAGATGAGTTAGACATGGCGTCCATCATAGTAGTCATAGGTATGGATCTACTTGATCGTCTCTCTGAGATGATGCCCACAATAGTAGTATCACCGAATGTCTCCTCTCTTCCCCTTCCTCCACCTCCTCCACCTCGACTTCCATCAAAACCTCCTCTTCTAGATCCTCCCCTTCCACCATGGAAGGGACCCCGTTCCTCTCTTCTCCTCCTCTTGCCACATCTCTACCTCCAACATCAACCTCTCACCCCGAGAGCCCTCGTTCTTGCCTCTCCTTATCATGATTGTAGACCCCAACCAGCCAGGTGTTGGCCAGAAGTGCGTCCTCCCGGACAAGCGCACACAGTCTCTCACTAGAGTTCTATTCTAACTTGACTGTGATTTTTCTTTATACTTTTGGGTCTAAATTAGGGCATCAGTAGACCCTACAAATGTGATATAATTAATAAAGAAACTAAGTGATAATCATAAATTCAAATTCTATCATGTACTATATAAAGTTGTAGAAACTAACATAATTTATTAAGATATGATCTATCCTGAGTAATATCCATGCACAATGATGAGTACAAGCATGAAAGGTGAGCCTTCAACATAGGGGTGAGGATAGTTTGTTACTATTGTTTAGGCCTAAAATCACAAACCAAATTACAAAACTAGTTTATAAAACCAAACCAAACATTTGATAAGCCCATTGTTGACCAAACCAGATTGTAAATTTGTGATAGCTTAGTCTAGCCTCATAGTAAATATTACTCATCATAATCTAGTACACACTAAAATGTAGGTAATTCTAGTCAAATGATTAACTAATTAGTTTAATTTGTACCATATTCCATGTGAAAATAGAAGACATCTTTGAGACAATGAAATAAATTATGTATCGGTATATTTTAATTTTAACAAATGCCAAATGACTATATGGAAAAAAAAACTCTAGATACATCCAAAGTCATAGAGTAAATCTAAAAGGTACAAACATATGCATGCATGTAAGACTGCATGATTTTGAGATAAAAGTATATCTAAACTAGAAAAACAAGTGAGGAATATGTGCAAGGACATACCACACCTAATTTGATAACATAATCATGTTTTTCTTGTAACCTAAAACACACTTTCTTTAGAATATATATATATATATATATTTATATATTAGTTTATTGATTTTTTATTAAATGGTCATATTAGTTTATGCTTAAGCTTTCTTATACTATTGTATTGTTTGTTGGCTTCTAGACAAATATTATCTTTACCGTGGTGCCTTGAGGATGATATTTATTAATGATGATCATTCAATTTATATTATTAATATAAGTATGTTATTTAATATTATATCAATGTTAGATCTTGGAATGGTCTATATTATATGGTCATCAATCCCTCAAACTGAATCAATGCTAGTCACACTTATCAAAAGAGTTTTCAAAGAAAACTAGGTAGGGATGTCAATGGTTGGGGTATTACCCATTTACCCTTTATCCATACCTTTATAAAGTATGGGTAAGGGTAAAGAATTTTATTTCTTGGACATTATCAATACCATTTCACACATATATGTTTAACAAAATATATAATTATCTAGAAGATTCTAGTTAAATTTCCATCCTGTTTTTTCCAATAGGAAAGCTTATGGGTTGAGGCTTGCCTCCCACCCTCACTCACACTTGAATTCTTATAATATATTATTATTAAATGTTGAATTAGTTGATAGGGCAGTGGAACAATGGGAAAAGTATGATCTCACACTCTCTTATCATCTACTCTACTTACTTAATCATGTGGCTTTTTCCATTTTTTTATTATATGTGTTTTAAAAATTCCTAGGCGTCCATGTATATGCTTTCTCCCTATTTTTTTTGGTGATATTCCTCATATATGTCCCATCAGAAGTGAGTTGTTGTTGTTGTGAAGAATTATAGTGATGAGAAGCTTCCCTATAGAAGTTGACCCGACAGAAGAACTAAACCTTTTTCACATATTTTTTTTACTTTTCCCTAGTCGGTAGATGAAGTCAATAAGAGAGCTTCCTCAATCTGCTAAAATATAATCACATTGACTTGATTAGAAAAAGATGCATCTTTTTTATTCGTGTACCAATGTCTAAACATATTACACTAGTAACCTATAACATTGGCATGCTTATATTCACAATTGTGAAAAATGCAAGTCAAGAAAAATGTGATTTATTCTTTATCACCCTAGGAACCACCTTAAAATAAGTTAGCCTTTTGTACAAATATTCTTTTTATATGAAAACTACCCATTTACAATTTTCCCTTCCCATTTACGATGTGGAGAAGAGGGTAAGAGTAAGGGGAGGGTAAGGAGAATCTTGAGAAGGGTAATTACACTTACCCTCTACCCTTTCCTGCTAGCGTAAGGGTAAGGGTAGAGTCTTACCCTCCCCACACCCTCCCTAATGACAACCCTATAACTAGGTCAATCCCCAAACAAAAATGGACTAGTTCGCTTGGATTGGTCAAATCTGATCTTCCAATTTTGTCCAATTTTCTACCCACTCTTACATTATTGTGTTGATGAGATTGACTAGACCTCAACTCTTTGTTTACTCTTAGCTCAACACACAAAAAGATCTAGGTTTCTTCAGAACTCCATATAGAACCAACTAACATCATTTATACCAATGGGACAGTCACAATAATCTATGGTCACCTCTATGTTAAGTGATCAATGTAGAATTTGTCTCAAACCCCAACAAAGTTAGCTTTATCAACCCACCATTTAAATTCCTCTCTAAATCACCCCATATTATATTCCCTATCACCATGACCAATGAGATTCACCTCCATACATCATCCCTTGTTGAGTCATTTCCTCATAGGGGAAAGCTTTTATGATGCAAGAAGACCATCATTGGTACTAAAAACACATTGCAATATAGTTTCAACAATTTAATTATCTTCGTAAATGAAAATTATTGTACAATAAGATTCAACATGAATTATCCTTTCAAGATCATCTAGTCAAAAACCTCATTGAGCATTCCAACAAAAAAAATTGAATGACATACATTCTATTAAGGCCATTAGGCCTAGTTTCTTCCATAACACTCCATCTTTTGACCACCTCTATTGATAACATAATACTCAAGGCATGCTTTTCCTTGAAAGGTGATGGAAAACGTATCATTGACATTATCTTTGATTTTTACCCATCTTTTCTACTTTAAAGTGCTCCTGGTTTCTAGCTTGATCATGCTTCTTTAGTGACCTTTCTTTTTAATTTTTTTATAATACAAGTATGATGCCACATGATTGAACTTTATGAAGTATAGAGAAAGCTAGAGGGCTCTTGATCCTCTTTTCAAATATCTTTAGAACTCTAGATTTCTCTCTCAATAACTTCACCTTTCAATATAATCTAAGTAACCCTCAACTAACTTGTATAAAAAATCATCCACCACACTTTGTTTTTCATATAGTCATTTTCAAGTTATCTAACTTGTATAAAAAATCACCCACCACACTTTGTTTTTCATATAGTCATTTTTCAAGTTATCTTTCTTTGTCTTCTCACACATTCATCTCAAAGGTTAGAATTTTAGCATCATGCAGAGACAATGTTTGTTCATCGATTAACATTCACTATCATATAGCACAGTTTCTATAGTTACTCAATAAAAACAAAATTTTTAATTGAGTGGGATCTAACAAAAACATAATACTCTAGTTGGTTTCATCCATTTCAATGATTCTAGTTTTATCACATGACACACATGCATCTTGTACGTCACCAACCACTTGAACAATAGAATCTCAAGTAACAAATTGTATCACATGTTGGTACATCTGCTCAATCCAACTTATTTCCACCTTCACTATTCTTGAATGGATAAAATTGCAATGCATATACGATGTTTTAATTCTATTGGTCAAAATCCCATTAGATTCTAACATATTTTTTCAAAGTTGAACATATCATCCAATCTTTCTTTATTTTCATGAATCAACCTAATATCATAGTAAAGGTATATAGACCATGGTATATCACCCTAAATACTCTATATCAACTCAATAGAAAAATAAAAAAGTAGAATTAGGAACTGTGATGATCCTTGGTGTACACCACTTCTAATATCAACTGTATGTTGTATTGTTGGATTCTGAAATTGGGTATGTAGAGAGAGGAATAGAAGTTGAAGCAAATTGAAGGTCATTGGGGGATCAATTTAACAACAACATCGTGTAGTTAAAGAAAGAAAGATATGGTCATTGTTCCATGATATTATATAATAATTATTGTTTGTTTTGTTGATTTAACATTTGGATGTGACATAATTAGAGAGAGGCGGATTGGTTTTGTGGGAATGAAGAGTTTTTGGGAATATATTTACTATATAATCAATATGTCATTATTCTTGGGGTTTAGAATTGGAACGGGAGATAATTTGAGAGAGGGATGTTTAGGTCATTGAGATTTTAACTTATTAACTTTCATATGTGTGTTTACATTTTTGTAAAAGGATTTTATGATGGTGTGTATGACCAATAGTCCAAGTACGAAATGATTTCATGAGTAATATATGCATTATGACATGTTTAATAAAATCAAAATTTATTTTTATATGTAGATTCTATGAAATTATGGTGGTAAGGAAGAATCCCTACAATAATGACTTATATAATAATGATTAAAGTAAATCACACAAACATGAGATTATAGGATTTATTATCCATTTTTATATAACATTCATATTTATTAATATCATATTTTAGAATTATAATAATTCATGAGTAATAGTAGGTTTACGTGATGTTTAAATTCCATTGTTCATATTAGACATCAAGTCAACAAGTATACACCTAGCCCAAGACAATATTGTTGGTACTTATATTGTGAAGGTAATGTATGAGTTTTCAAAAAACTAGAGTGAACTATCATTATGCTAATGATATATGTGTATTTTATGGTACTTCTCTCATTATATGATGGTTAATTGACTTTGGCAATGTCCAACATTCATATTGTAAGTCATATGCATTGTCAATTGTTTTCCACAAATTTAGGATATAATTAACACTAAGCATATAATTAAGATAAATAGAGAAACCTTTAGTAACTAGACTCATTTTCACATCTTAGGTATCTTTTATAACACTAGAAATTAGAATAAGAACAATATGAAAAGTCTTTGAACTTTAGTTTCATATTTCATTGTCTAGAATTATCAAATTGTAGAAATTTGGGCATATGAAGGTGAATATGAGTTAAATTAATTCTCCATATGATTATGTACACACCTTATTGTATATTATAGGAAGAGAATTTTTGTATTCCTCTCCTAGAGTTTAATAATATATCCTCAATTCCTCACCTTTTTGGTAGACTTAAGCTATAGACCTCTGAACTAGCCTAAATAAGAAAACTGGGGGAAGACGGATCATGCGATCTTTTCTCATCCTTGAGGAAGAATGTCACATAGTGTTGTAGAGAGGGGAAAGGTGATGAGAAGGAGAAAACCTATAGAAAATTTGAAGGGTCCTAGATTCAGTTTAACAATAGAAAATTCTTGAGTGGAGTCTCCAATATCTAAATGATTTTCACAATCATTCTTCCTCCTAGAATGAATTCTATTGGGAAAGAGTTTTGACAGTGAAGAATAGGTCTACAAGTGTTCTCAAGTCAAAATAATTTGATTTGGATCATATGTGTATCATCTAATTTTATTGTGAACATGTTTTTTCTTATTCTATCAAAGACATAAGTTGCTCGACCTTCTATGAAGTCAGATTACTTCTAGGGTCTATGGGGGTCACTTTGATTGATGTTAGGGATTAAAGAAGAAATTACACTGTAAGTCATATTGACTTTTGGACTATAATTTTCAGTAAGTGGTCGTATTTGCAACTTTTCAATTAAAGAAATCACTTTTCCTCCAATTGGTTGGTCCAACCTCTACAAAATTCTGATAACTAGTGCCTAAAATCTACAAATTCAGTCCAAGACCTTAGAAACACCAACTAGACATACCTAATGCCTAGTTTAATTCTCAAATAGTGTAACCTCATCTTATATATTTTAAATATCATATTTCTCAATTTTATCAAGTTTCTACATGACTAGCTCTGCATATCACCTTCTTCACATACACAGAGATATCAAGGTTGATGAAGAATGGAACAAAATCTAGAAAACAAAGGTTGCTGCCAAGATTAAGTTCCTTATGTGGATTATGGCACATGATGCAATTCTTACCAATAGTAACTGTGCTCAAAGGCATATTGCTATGGTGAATGTCTGTGAAAGATGCAATGAACATGAGGAAACCAACCTTCATGCGATCAAATACTATAAATTTGTGATAGAAGTTTGGAAAGGGATACTTGAATAATAGATAAGTTCTTCCCCAGGGATCTAAATAAATAGATCAAATTGGGTTTAGCAGGTGATGAGACTCAATGAATTTGTTTCATGATAGCATGTTCGTATCTTTGGGCTTGTAGGAACAACCATGTTTTCAAAAATATCCTAAAATTGATTGAACATCAGATACAATTCATACTGAAAGAAGAGAACTACTTAAGACAGGCCTGGACGAATGAGAATACCAGTGGCATGATGCCACAAGATCAACTCTAATCCCACATTAGCAATCACCTACAGCAGGTGCACTCAAAATGAATGCTGATATTGCACTAGGCAAAGACAATAGTGTAGCGGCTATGGTCATGGATAAAAGGCTTTTCTTGGAGTGGTACAGTATGTTAGGCCTTACAAGATGAGTTGATTGCAATTGATAATGAATTAAAAAGAGTGTAGGTATTATCTATATGTTATTTGGAACTAGAGATAGATTGCAAAACGACATACATTATGATGATGAAGCATTTAAATTGCAACCCCAATATGCAAGGATGATTGATGAGATACAATGTACAATGAAGGAAAATACGGATTAGGTGATCAAGCATGTGGACAAAAGATGCAATAGTACAATGGATGGTCTGTCAAAGCATCATCTGAAAGATATACATGTTAGCTTTTAGTAAGGCTGACCTCTAGACACTATTAACTTCTAGTTGGAGAAAGACAAATGTAATTGTAGTAGTATTACCATATTTAGTTCAAATCCAATAAATAATTATTTTAGTTGCTTGTTTTTTCCTATAAGAGGAAGGATGTATGAATAGATAGCATCCTAGGTTCTAAAAAAAGTGATTCTTATGCTCTTTATTTTTTACTGTCATATGAACTCATTATTCCTAAATTTCATTAGTCATCAATATTTTACTGAAGATCAACCTACTCAATTTATCATTCTTATAATGTGTATTTTGTCAACCGTACAAAATATATAAAGAGATTTCTTTAATCATGTTTACTTATATAAGTCAGATTTTAGTAAAGTAGGGTCAATAATCATTTTAATACATTCACATAAGTTCTAGTACGTGATATGGGGTTTTGGACTAGCATAGATAGAAAAATAGATGTATACTAATGATAGGATACAGACCTATGGTTAAATTTAACCTAGGAGTGGGTCATTAGAAATCTTTTCTCCCTTATAAAGTATCACCCTCAAAACTCAAAACTTCTCAAAGTAAATTATTTCGTCTCGTATTGTAATTTCCATTTCCTTGACTCCTTGGTGTCTCTAAAACACTTTTAGAATCAGTGTGTCTTGCCTCCTCAATTTCATAATATTACAATCCATGATCTCTATTAGTCCTTCCTCATGGGTGGCATCTTCTAAAATATGTATATATGTTGGTTCAAGCACCTCTTGTACCGGATGACACTTCCATAATATTTATAAAGGAATACTTCATGAAGTTGTTGCAACCTAGGTGCCAACTCAGTATGATATGTCACTTTTCCAAGTTCTACTATTATAGAATCAGACCCCACATATCCTGGAATCGACTTAATCTATTTGCCAACTCTGGGAATTCCCTTCCAGGGTGATACCTTTAGTAATTCACAATCACATACATCAAATTGTAGAGGTTTATGGCTTATATCTACATTACTTCTTCTATCTATCTTATGTAGCCCTTCTATTGTTATATGATTGTTCCAACCTTTTTGGTGGTTTGTTGTAGAATATTAGTACACAGAATCTACTTCTCTCCTATCTTGTACTAGAAAATAGATGATCTACAATTTCTTTTGTAAAATGTTTTACATGGATCCATTCATAAACTTGATTGGAAACTTTGATTATATGCATAATCAATCAAGCTCATCATTCATACAAACTGCTACAGAGTATATATAGCAGACTTCCCTCGACATGTCTTCTAGTAGTAGGATTGTTATTTCAGACTGCCCATCTGTCTAAGGGTGGAACATTGTAAAAAAACATAAACTTAGTTTCCATAGCATTATGTAGATGAGATAGTACACCTACATGGGGTTCCAGTTACTATTGTTTCTGATAGAGGTCCCCAGTTCACAAATCATTTTTGGGAACGACTACATAAATCTTTGGGTACTCAGTTAAGGTTTAGTACAACCTTTCACCCACAGACAGATGGAAAGTTTGAGAGGACCATACAGACCTTGGAGGACTTGCTTAGGGCATGTGTCCTTCAGTTTATAGGAAGTTGGGATCTACACCTGAGCTTGATAGAATTTGCTTACAATAATATCTATCAGCACAGTATTGATATGGCACCATATGAAGCATTGTATGGTAGACGTTGTAGATCTCCTTTATGTTGGTATGAAACAGGAGAATATCAACTTTTAGGTCATGAGCTTGTGCAGCAGACAACTTAGAAGATTAAAGTAATCCAACAATAGTTAAAGACTACATAGGATAGAAAGAAGTCATACGCTGACAAACGACAATGACCTTTAGAATTCCAAGTTAGAGACAGAGTATATCTCAAGGTCTCACCTTGGAAAGGCATTCTTAGATTTGGAAGGAAGGGAAAGTTAGCTCCTAGATTTATGGGGCCTTATCTAATCATTGAATGGATTGGAAAGGTAGCCTATAAGCTGGAGTTACCACCTGAGTTGCACAAGTTGCATCCAGTGTTTCATGTCTCCATGCTGAGAAAGTGTCATCCTGACACAGAGTTAGTTCTGAAACCTATGGAGGTAGAATTAAATGATGATATAACATATGTTGAAGGACCTGTGATGATCCTTGATAAAAGAATTAAAAAGCTAAAAAAGAAAGACATATGTCTTGTGAAAGTTCTTTGGCATCATCGTGGCATTGAACAAGCTATGTGGGAGCTAGAGGAAGAGATGAGGAGGAAGTACCCTTCTCTTTTCTCTTAATAATTTTGGGGAAGAAATCCATGTTAGGGGTGGATAGTTTGTAACATCCCTGACCTGGGTTATGCCTTAATCCTGGATATTTTGCTTAATGAAGTTAATTATATGCATGATTTTATTTCATGAAAAGTAATTAAGGCCCAAGAGGAACTTATGTTTCAATTTTAGTCATTTTTGAATAATGTTGAAACAATGTTTTGCTTGTTTTGGACTAAAGTACAAATTACTTAAGTTGAGGGGTTAAATTGCAAATTGTACATGATAAAATGTTCCTCATATGTTGAAGCATCATAGGAATGAGTATGATGTAGTGGTATGCCTTGTGATAGCCTGAACACCAAGAAAGAGCTTGTTAAGCAATGTTTGTGCATTAAAACCTAGTTTTGGTGTAATGTGCAAATTACCCAAAACTTAGGGTTCAATATGCATAATATCACCTTTATAGAGTCCCTCATGTTTCTTGGCATCATGTAGAGAAAATAAAATGAGAAAAAACCTCATTTGAATCACTTTGAAGGAGAGAGAATCTTGATATTAAAATAATCAAGATTTATGCATAATTGGAAACATTATTCAATTTAATGCAAAAAATAAATATATTAATGGGAGTGACCTTCAACCAAATATGTGAAGGTTGAAATTACATAAGAATGGACGTCCTTGTGCCTTGCAAAGGCCACGAAATATCCCAAGTGAGTGGAGAGCCCACTCACATTAGTTAACTAAAAGTAATATCCACTCAATTTTGGATATTATTATTATAATGGTTAAGGTGCTTAATTACTTTTCCTTTAATTCATGGATAAAGAAGATGATTGAAAAGGGGAAGAGGATGGCTTCGTGGGAAAGGAGTTGAGGGGGAGATGTGGCATCAATTTAAGAAAATAAAGGAATTAATTATTACTTTCTCTCTCATTGAATTTCCTTATATACATCCCATTTCCAAGCCAAATGAAAGACTTTTTCAGATTTTCATTCTTCATTTGCCTTGGAAGAACTCCAGGGAGCTCAAGAGAAACAGGAGGACGAGTCCCAACCTGTACGTAAGCTCCATGGTCTTCTTTCACCTTGATTTCATGATGGAAATCGAAAATCAATGCTTGATTTCTTTTTTTCTTCATTCAATCTTCAACTCTTGCCAATCTTTTCACTCAAAGACTTGAGGACGAGACTTGGGAGGTTGTGAAAGATTCATTCACCATTGGAGACGTGGAGCTTGAAGCTTGGATTCAGTTTTGAAGATGGGTTATATAACTTGAACCCTTAAATGTCATTATTGCTTGCAATTTATTCTTTATATGTTGAACCTTTCTACTCTCGTGATTTCCTTTCGATTAGTTGTTGAAATTACCATAAGAATCACAACTGATTTCGAAGGTTTGGAGCTTGAAGATGATTATGTCATCTTAATCACACACCTCAACAAAAGAAGGAGAAAATAGTTTGCAAAACCGTATGAGCTAATTCGGTTTCAAAACCGATTGGATAGATTCAGTTTCAAAACCGATTGGAAAGATTCTGTTTCAAAATCAATTAGATTGATTCGGTTTCAAAACCGATTGAGCTTAATTGTTGAAGTGATTGATGATGATCCAATGGTTTGCAATTGAATTAATTTCAAAATGGATCAATACTTTAGGGCTTCTTGATTGCAAACCCTAAATCAATTTGTTGAAGAGTCCCTAATTGAATTTAATCAATTTCAGTTTTTGGATAGGTCAAACGGTCTCAAGACCATTTGACACCAAACGGTCTCAAAACCATTTGAGGTCAAATGACCTCAAGACCGTTTGAGGTCAGTTTAGGTCATGATTGGATGGTGATTCAATTGTTTCAATTGAAGTAATTCCAATGATTATAATAATTGATGGGTTCAATGATTGGAACCTTATTTGATTAATTGAAAGTAACCCAAAATGATTCATTTGGTTTCAAGATGTTTTGGACCAAACGGTCTTGAGACCGTTTGAGTCCAAACGGTATTGAAACCATTTGGAATCAAATGGTTTCAAAACCGTTTGAATGACCAAGTGGTTTCAATTTTCAAATGGTTTCAACTATTGATTTGTCCAATCGATCTTAGTGATGTATTGTTCAAACGGTTTCTAATGTTAAGTACCTAAATGGTTTCAAAACCGTTTGGAGGGTAAATGGTCTTAACCCTAGATGCCCAAACGATTTCAAAACCATTTGGAGGGCAATCGAATTCAAACCATTTGGATATTTAAAGGTCAAAACCGAATGGAGATTCAACATATCCAAAATTGATTGAAGACTTAAAGTGATGAAAGATCGGTTGATCCCATGATTAATAATGATGATTATCAAAGATAAGTACAATGGTTGAAACCCTAATGTACTTAGATGATTGGTACCCTAAATGTATGTATTTGAATAAAGGGTTGACTCAATCTAATCAAGATTTGAGTAATGAACATCCTAGAGAGGATAAGAGAGAGAAATTCATACATGTGTAATAACCATGTAGCAATCCAGTCTCAACACATTCAAAATAAATAGGATATGTAATTAGGGTACTGTAACATCCCTGACCTGGGTTATGAACTAACCCTAGGGGTTTTGCCTAAATATGTAATTAAATACTTGTGATTATCTTTTGGAATGTAATTAAGTTCTTGAGGAACATACATTTTCATTTCTGTCCTTTTTAAACAATGAAGTAGTATTGTTTTGTAATATAGGGACCTATTTGCAAATTACCCAATTAGAGGGGTTAACTTGCAAATTACACATGTTAAGATGTTCCTCTGATGATGAGACATCATATGAGTGAATATGATGAAGTATGATGGATTCTCCAAGCTTGGATATCAAGATGCATCTTATGGAACAATCCTTGTGCTTAAAACCCTAATTTTGGTGTAAAGTGCAATTTACCCAAAATGTGGGGTGCAACTTGTAAAATATACCTTTTAGAATATCTTTCATAACTTTTGACATCATTTAGAGTAATAATGATAAAGGGGCGCTTCATTTGAATAATCATAGAATAAGGAACACCTTTGTAATGAATCACCAAGTTATGAGTAATGGGACCCTCTTATATGTGCAACTAAGTAGTAAGTTGACCTTCTTTGCCTATAGGTCTTGGTCTTAGAAGGAGTTTTGCCTTAGAAATAAGGAGAAGATACGTTCAAAGAAGAAAGGTGGGACATAGATGAGAAATGGAGAAATTAGATGTCCTTATGTTGAAGTTTCACCCAAAGATATATATACAACTTTCCTTTGCAAACAAAGGAACGTTTCCTTTCTTATATCACTTATCATCTTGCTCAACTGACTAAGGCAGAGATCTGGAGCTAAAGGAGATGACCAACCTGTTCTAAGTTAAGAAGAGACCATCACCTTGCTCGGATTCATGGAGGAATTTGGTTAACAAGGTTGGTTTCATGGCTTTCTTACTTAGCTTTATTGTTCTAGCCAACTTTCCCCAACCTTTCCTTGGAGAAACTCCTTTGGCCGACCTTTGGAGCTCAAGACACCAGTAAAGGCTTGAATCTTGGAAGCTTGGAGCTCTAGGAACAACGTTTAAGGTGGGTTTTATAACTCTATCCCTTTTACTTTGTTAAGTATATCTTCTTTCTTGCATGTACTAGCTTGTTCTTCCCCATCTTTTCTTGCTTTCTTGCAAACAAATCCACAAAGTAACCGACCTGTTCCAAGGTTGAAGATGATGGGCGTGAATTCCTAGGTAACTTTACCAAACGACCTTTGACCATTTGGTCTAAACGGTTTGCAAACCGTTTGAAATCAAACGGTCTCAAGACTGTTTGATCTCATGCGGTCTTGCAAGACCGTTTAGATTCAAACGGTCTCCAAGACCGTTAGGTAGGGTTGACCAAGTGAAGACCGTTTAGAGGTCTGTTGTACACATGTTTAATTAATCAATTACAAAGAATCATGATCTAATTGCAAACCAATCACAAGTTGAAGGCACTTCAACCCCCTAAACCCTAATCGGGTTGATTTGCTGATTTCAATGACCGATTTTGGTGAACTTTGGGTTGAAGGGCCCAAACGATCTCAAGATCATTTGGGGGTTCACTCAAACGGTCTCAAGACCGTTTGGTGACAACCCAAGACCGTTTGGAGGTCTAGCGTTAAGGTAATTTGATCAATTGAGGGTCCAATTACAATAGGTTATTGAATTGATTAAAAGTGCTGATTTTAGACCTAATTAGGGTTCAACCCTTATCAAATTGACTTAGTTTTTGATGAAACTTTGGGAAAACGGTCTCAAGACCATTTGGAGGGTGTCTAAACGATCTCAAGATCGTTTGGGCCAAGTTTGGGCCCAATTTAATGTCAATTGATGGGTTCAATTTCAATTTGATTGAAATTGATGAATGTTGATGGTTAACCGATTGCAAACCCTAATTGAGTCGGTTTCAACCCTAATTGGCTATCAATTGAGGGTCAATTGAGTGTCCAATTGGTTAAGAATAACCCTAATTAACTCAATTGATAAGTGATTAGCAAGGATGTGGCCAATTGAAGGCTTCAACATGGAAAACCCTAATCGATTACAACCTTTGATGCACCTTTGAGGTCCATGCAGTTTTGAGCCCATTTGGACCAAACGGTATCAAGACCGTTTGGGCTCAAACGATCTCAAGGTCATTTAGGTCCAATCAATCTCAAGGTCTTTTCATTTCATGTGGTTTCAAGATCGCATAGATTCAAACGGTTTGGAAGTCAACTCTTTCAAACGGCCAACGCACTCATGCGGTCTTGGAGGTCATGCGGTCTTGGAGGTCATGCGGTCTTGAAGGTCATGCGGTCTTGGAGGTCATGTGGTCTTGGAGGTCAAAGTGTCCAAACGGTCAACACCCCCAAACGGTTTCAAAACCGTTTGGAGGTTAAGGTGTGAAACCGTTTGGGGATTTTTAGGGCTGTGATTGCTTAGTAACTTGAAGGCTTATTTGGTTCAATGGTTGTCTAATCCAAACCCTAATGATACCTAAAGACAATAAGGGACTAAGTGATTAGTAGATTGAACCATGTGATGATTAATGGTGTACATTACCAATGTGGCCTTGAAGGGTTCAAGTAGATGACACCTTTGTTTAATCAAAACCCTAATGACATGATAGTGGTGAATTAGCTTATGATAATCAAGATTGACTTGACCTAACCTAATATAGAGTGATGTAATCACCATCTATTAGTAAGAGGAGAGAGAAGGTTCCATTTATGGTTGCAAGTCAAGTAAAATACCTTCAATGTATATGAATGTGCATGATTAGGGTATGATCCATCTATGTGAGATCATGAAAACCCTAATTATGATAATTGATGAACCTTAACCTAATTTGAAGGCATCATTGATGATTTTTCTCATACATAATGATGCTATGAGTTTAATTCACCATGAAGTGAATAGTAAACCCTAAATCTAGGGTAATAACATGTAATGTGAATAGTAAACCCTAATTGAGGGTGATGTGATGAAATGTACAATAAACCCTTATTCCGAGTTATACTTTTAAGCATGAAGGTACAACTCTTGATATGAATTTTTTATTGTTGTTAATCAAATTAACCATGCAGGTTCTTATAAGAGAATGATCATATCCAGGTGAGGATTATGATATCATATTCATTGAAAGCCTGTTATTAGCTTTATGAATAGTGATATGCTATGTTGCCTAAGTTCAAGTGGCATCATATGAGAAGATAGGCTGAAAGAGGCATGAGTATCATCAAGGTCATGCTAATTAGATGACTTGTGATGAGATGATTAAGAAATGATAACTGATACGAGTTAGACCTGATACATTTAGTATTCTACTTTCATAGCTGTTGTTTTAATGATTAATGTTTGAGAACATGCTTGATGTTAAAAGAATACTGAAATGTACCTAACTAATCAAGTATAATCATACTATGTAGAGCCCTAATCATAGATCCATCATTGTCAGAAGCTAAATGATGGTGAAACAGGTTTTCCTAAGGGAACTCCTGGATCACATACTCTTGAGTATGTGGGGGAATATGGATGTGTATATCCTTACATCCTAGTGTAGGAATTGATGTAGATGTATTTTAATCTATCAATCCTTCACTATATGTTTATGCCGGGGTGATGTAACACTATTCTCCCGAGGAAATCTTTTATTCCGCATCGATGAGAGATAAACAAGAAATCTTTCGATAGTGAAGAGAGTATAGAATGCCACTGTGACTCTAATAGCGAAGTGCCAGAATACCCTGGTAAGCTATAGTAATAAATACACTAGATGTCCTGCATGTTGATCCTCACTCTGACTGAGGAAGATGAGGTCATAAGAATTCGGCTCTTTTGATGACCTAATGTGATATCGATGCGACTTACTAGTGATCGGTTGGAGTATGAGCGGTATACCTCATCTCCGCGGGGCATAATAATGTTTGTAAAACATAATCAATCGCGTAGTATATCTTCTTAGGTTGAACTACGATAAACAATGATTGATGTTACATTGTTTACATCATTAGCCTATTCAAGTACCTAGCATACATATTCTTAATATGTTTTAATGAGGTGATTTCTTAAGTATATGTTGCTTTACTATGTCAAAGCTATTGTTGATGTTTTAAGTTACCTTGATTATGTTTTCCTTATATGCTACAACAAAGCTTCTGGCAGAGAGTTATAACTCTCACTGGGACAATTATTTAAAATTGTCTCACCCCATAGATTTCAACATTTTAGGTGGTCTTCGAGGACAAAGGAACCAATCTGCAGGTGAACAGTATCAGCAGCAGCAGCATCAGGAGCAGTAGTGAATCTCAGGTGGAGATACTGACTGCTGAGTCATGTAGTTAGTTAGTCTTATGTCGTCTCTGTACTTTCAGGTCCTTGGAGTTAGTTGGTCTGAGATTTTGGTTTTGAAACTTGAGATTTTGTATCTGGTTGTGTATAATCACTCATGAAGTGATTTAACAAGATATGTAAACTGTCTATCTTGTTTCTTATAAAAGAAGTTTTATGATTTCAAGATCTTGTCTCAAAAAGTTTTAATTTCCAATGATTTTTCATATTCCGATGCTAATCTGATCGCTTCTGCTATGTTTATTCCGTGTTTTGGAGATCGGAGCCCACAGGTATGATCCTTGATAAAGAGATCATGAAACCCTAATTGAGAAGGTTGATGAACCCCAACCCTAATTTAGGGCAATGCTTGGTGTAACCCTAATCTAGGGTGATGTTGTGAGAAACCCTAATCAAGGGTTATGTTAAGTGAAACCCTAATATAGAGATGTTCTGTAAAGCCCTAATCAAGGGTGATGTTAAAGTGAAACCTTAATGTTATAATGTTATGTGAAACCCTAATCAAGGATGAAGCCATATGAAACCCTAAGTGAGGGTAAGGTCATGTGGAACCCTAATCAAGGGTGAAGCCATATGAAACCCTAAGTGGCAGTGATGTCATGTAGAACCCTAATCAAGGGTGAAGCCATATGAAACCCTAAGTGAGGGTGACGTTATGTGGAACCCTAATTAAGGGTGAAGTCATATGAAACCCTAAGTGAGGGTAAGGTCATGTGGAACCCTAATCAAGGGTGATGTCATATGAGACCCTAATGCAATGATGTGATGTGAAACTCTAACCCAAATAATGTCATTTAATGATATGTGAAATCTTGATATGAAACCCTAACCCTGATATAGGGTAAAGGTATGTGAAGCCCTAATCTTGGGTTATAGTGTATGAAACCCTAATCTTTGGCAATATGATGATAAACCATAACCCTAATCGAGATGAGTATTCCTAATTGACATGAATTGGGAAATCCTAACTCTAATATGGAAATAGTGATGTTACTCTTACACTGCATAGTGTTGATATTTGATTGATAAAACTATTCTCATGTATACTAATCATGCATGTATCATGAGATGTTGGACATAGCCAGGTATGAGCTATGATGTTTTATTAATGAAATTGTTTATGGGCCTAGTAAGCCATAATATGTTGTGTTACCTAGTGAGAGGTAACAAGAGATTAATGGTCTTTAAGAGCCATGTGAGATTCCTATATTGCAAGTATCATGTTTACCTTGGTCATATGACTTGAAGGTATTAGATACCTGATAAGTGGTAACAAGTATTCTTGATGAATTGAGGGGTTGAATACCCATATTTCATAATCATGATGATGAGATGTTAAGGGATGAGAATACCCCTGATGTAATAAGGGATTGAGATCCCAATGTTTTATAAAGCTTTGAAAAGGACTTGATAGATGTAGTACTTATTCTTTGTAGTATTTGTTATAATGAAATATGTTTGAAAACTTGACTGATGCTAGAAGAATATAGTAATGTACTTAATTAATCAAGTGAAATCTTATCATGTAGAGCCCTGACCAAAGATCCATCATCGTCAGTAGTTGGTGATGGTGAAATAGGTTTTCCTACGGGAACTCCTGGAGGGCATACTTTTGAGTATGTGGGGGTTATGGGCGTGAATATCCTTATGCCCTAATGGAGGTATTGATGTGAGATAAACAATAATTCTCTCAATCCTTCATTATATATGCTGGGATGGATGTATCACTAATCTCCCAATGTCGGGATGGATGTATCACGAATCTCCCAATAACCTTAATGCCAGATCGACGTGAGATAAATTTAATATCTCTCGATTGTGAAGAGAGTGCAGCATGTCATTGTAACTCTAATAGTGAAGTTTCATGTATACCCTGGAAAGCTGTTTAGCAGATACACAAGATGTCCTGCATTTGGTCCTCACACTGACTGAGGAAGATGAGGTCATGGAAATCCGGCTCTTCTATTTACCTATGTATGGTACCGATTTCGATTTCGCAATAGTCGGTTGGAGTATGAGCGGTATACCCCATCTCCTCAGGGCTTAAGAATGCTTGTAAAATGTAATCAGTCGTGTAGCGTATTTGCTTAAGATTGAAATATGAGAATCACTGGTTGATGTTACTTTGTTTAGTATATCTTAGATAGATAAATGTTATACATGTTCTTCATATTACTTACTGGATAAATGACATACTGCTTTACCAAGTTACATGATGTAATACTTTGAAGAAGAACATTGCTCTGATATCTTTAGATAATTGATTTATCTATTGTTAAATGCTTATGATTCTTCTGCTCAATTTCATTCCATTAATTGCAATAATACTGTTTCCAGCAGAGAGTTATATCTCTCACTAGGACAATTTCAATTGTTTCACCCCCGTGGGATCCAACTTTTTAGGTGGACGTAGAAGAATGAGCAGAAACCCTACAACGGGTGAAGGACAACAGCAACAGCAACAAGGACAACAGTGAATTCTCAGGTGGATACACTGGCTGATATGTCCTATGAATAGTGAGTCCTATGTGTCGTCTTTGTACTCTCAGGTCCTAGGAGTTAGTAGTTAGTTTAATATTGATCAAAGATTTTGGTTTGATGCCTCGAGATTTTTATACTTTCTATGTAAAGTTTAACAGGGCAGCTAATGCTTGTAACCCTTGAGAGGGAATGGTACAAGACATGTACTTATGAACCAGGACATATATGTAATTACTTTGGTTCTTTATGCAAGAGTCTTCCAGTATATGGATCCTTTTGTAAATCGTTTTAATATTTAGTGATTTTTAGTAATTCCGCTGCAAACAAACGCTTCTACTTAAGTAAATCATGTTTTTTGTGATTTGTACGCCCCAGTTTAGCATGAGCAGCACCTCCGTCAAGCTTTAACTTTGCTAAGAAAGCATAAGTTGTATGCTAAGTTTAGCAAATGTGAGTTCTGGTTACCGGACGTTTCTTTCTTAGGACACGTAATATCTACCTCAGGTATCTGTGTTGATCCTAAGAAGGTAGAATCTATCCTGCAATGGGAACAGCCAAAGACACCGACAGAGATACGCAGTTTCCTAGGACTGGCAGGATACTATAGGAGGTTCATTAAGAACTTTAGCTCTATAGATTTACCCATAACCAAGTTGACCAGGAAGGAGGTTCCTTTTGTCTGGAATGACAAGTGTCAACATTCCTTCCAGTTGCTGAAAGAAAGATTAACAAGTGCACCTATGCTAGTGTTACCCGAGCAAGGGAAGAGGTATATAGTTTTCTGTGATGCATCTAAGAATGGACTAGGATGTGTGTTGATGCAGGATAATCAAGTGATTTCTTTTGCTTCTCGACATCTTAAAAAACATGAGGAAAATTATCCAACACATGATCTAGAGCTAGCTGATGTGGTCCATGCTTTGAATATCTGGAGACATTATCTCTATGGAGAAACATTCCAGATTTTCACAGACCATAAGAATTTAAAATATATCTTCTCTCAACATGAGTTGAATATGAGAAAACATCGTTGGATGGAGTTAATCAAGGACTACGATTGTACAATTGATTATCATCCAGGGAAGGCTAATGTAGTGGATGATGCACTAGATAGGAAATCATCATCACCAACCCTAGATAAAGCACAGTTGAACTCCTTAGTGTTCTTTAAAAGAGATATGCTTATCTCCTTGAGACAAAATAATGTACAGCTTAAGGTATCGTTGTTATCCGAGTTGTTAGCTGAGATGCACATAAAACCTACTCTGAGACAGCAGATTAAAGAAGCACAACAAGTTGATACTGTGGTTCAGCAGATCAGGTCAGAGTATGGTAGTGAAAAGCGGGATGGCTTTCATGAGTCATAGGATCAGGTAATCTGTTACCATGGTAGGATGGTGGTACCTGATGCCAATAACTTAAGGAAGTTAGTCTTGGAGGAAGCTCATTCTTCTATGTATGCAATGCATCCAGGAAGCACCAAAATGTATCATAATTTGAAGGATATGTATTGGTGGCCAGGTTTGAAGAAGGATGTAGTTGAATTTGTTTTGCGGTGTTCGGTGTGTCAGTAGGTTAAAGCTAAACATCAAAATCCCACAAGAACGATGAAATCTTTACCTATACCACAACGGAAATGGGATCATGTAACCAAGAATTTTGTGGTTGGTTTGCCTAGAACAACCACAGGTCATGATTCCATATGGGTGATAGTTGATAGGTTGACTAAGACAACACATTTCCTACCTGTCAAAACAACCTACACTATTGAGAAGCATGCACAGATTTATGTAGATGAGATAGTACTCATGCATGGGGTTCCAATTACTATTGTTTCAGATAGAGGTCCCCAGTTTACGAGTCATTTTTGGGAACGACTACATAAAGCTTTGGGTACTCAGTTAAGGTTTAGTACAACCTTTCACCCATAGACAGATGAACAGTCTGAGAGGACCATACAGACCTTGGAGGACTTGCTTAGGGCATGTGTCCTTTAGTTTGTAGGAAGTTGGGATCTACACCTGAGCTTGATAGAATTTGCTTACAATAATAGCTATCAGCACAGTATTGATATTACACCATATGAAGCATTGTATGGTAGACATTGTAGATCTCCTTTATGTTGGTATGAAATAGGAGAATATCAACTTTTAGGTCCTGAGCTTGTGCAATAGACAACTTAGAAGATTAAAGTAATCCAACAATAGTTAAAGACTGCACAGGATAGATAGAAGTCATACACCAACAAATGGTGAAGACCTTTAGAATTCCAAGTTAGAGACAGAGTATCTCACCTTGGAAAGGTATTCATAGATTTGGAAGGAAGGGAAAGTTAGCTCCTAGATTTATGGGGCCTTATCCAATCATTGAACGGATTGAAAAGGTAGCCTATAAGCTGGAGTTACCACCTGAGTTGCAGAAGTTGCATCTAGTGTTTCATATCTCCATGCTGAGAAAGTGTCATCCTGACATAGAGTTAGTTATAAAACCTGTGGAGGTAGAATTAAATGATGATATAACATATGTTGAAGGACATGTGATGATCCTTGATAAAAGAATTACAAAGTTGAAAAAGAAAGACATATGTCTTGTGAAAGTTCTCTGGCATCATCGTGACATTGAAGACGCTACGTGGGAGCTAGAGGAAGATATGAGGAGGAAGTACCCTTCTCTTTTCTCTTAATGATTTCGGGGACGAAATCCCTGTTAGGGGTGGATAATTTGTAACATCCCTGACCTAGGTTATGCCTTAACCCTAGATGTTTTGTTTAATGAAGTTAATTATATGCATGATTTTATTTCTTGAAAAGTAATTAAGGACCAAGAGGAACTTATGTTTCAATTTTAGTCCTTTTTGAATAATGTTGAAACAATGTTTTGCTTGTTTTGGACTACAGTGCAAATTACTCAAGTTGAGGGGTTACCTTGCAAATTGTACATAATAAAATATTCCTCAGATTTTGAAGCATCATATGAATGAGTACGATGTAATGTCATGGCTTGTGATAGCCTGAACACCAAGAAAGAGCTTGTTAAGCAATGTTTGTGCATTAAAACCTAGTTTTGGTGTAATGTGCAAATTACCCAAAACTTAGGGTTCAATATGCAAAATATCACCTTTAGAGAGTCCCTCATGTTTCTTGGCATCATGTAGAGAAAACAAAATGAGAGGGGCACCTCATTTGAATCACTTTGGAGGAGAGAGAATCTTGATATTAAAATAATCAAGATTTAAGCATAATTGGAAACATAATTTAATTTAATGCAAAAAATAAATATATTAATGAGACTGCCCTTCAACCAAATATGTGAAGGTTGAAATTACATAAGAATGCACGTCCTTGTGCCTTGCAAAGTCCACGAAATATCCCAAGTGAGTGGAGACCCGACTCACATTAGTTAACTAAAAGTAATATCCACTCAATTTTGGATATTATTATTATAATGGTTAAGGTGCTTAATTTCTTTTCCTTTAATTCATGTATAAAGAAGAGTATTGCAAAGGGGAAGAGGATGGCTTCGTGGCCAAGGAGTTGAGGGGGAGATTTGGCATCAATTTAAGAAAATAAAGGAATTAAGTATTACTTTCTCTCTCATTGAATTTCCTTATATACATCCCATTTCCAAGCCAAATGAAAGACTTTTTTGGATTTGCTTTCTTCCTTTGCCTTGGACGAACCCAAGGGAGCTCAGGAGAAACAGGAGAATGAGTCCCAACCTGTAGGTAAGCTCAATGGTCTTCTTTCACCTTGATTTCATGGTGGAAATCGAAAATCAATGCTTGATTTCTTCTTTTCTTCATTCAATCTTCAACTCTAGCCAATCCTTTCACTCAAAGACTTGAGGACGAGCCTTGGGAGGTTGTGAAAGATTCATTCACCATTGTAGATGTTGAGCTTGAAGCTTGGATTCAGTTTTGAAGGTGGGTTATATAACTTGAACCCTTAAATGTCATTATTGCTTGCAATTTATTCATTATATGTTGAACCTTTCTACTACTCTCTTGATTTCCTTTCAATTAGTTGTTGAAATTACCATAAGAATCACAACTGATTTCCAAGGTTTGTAGCTTTAAGATGATGATCTCATCTTAAGCACACACCTCAACAAAAGAAGGAGCAAACGGTTTGCAAAACCATATGAGCTAATTCGGTTTCAAAACTGATTATATAGATTCAGTTTCAAAACCGATTGGAAAGATTCAGTTTCAAAACTGATTGGATTGATTCGGTTTCAAAACTGATTGAGCTTAATTGTTGAAGTTATTGATGACGATCCAATGATTTTTAATTGAATTAATTTCAAAATGGATCAATACTTTAGGGCTTCTTGATTGCAAACCCTAAATCAATTTGTTGAAGAATCCCTAATTGAATTTAATCAATTTTAGATTTTGGATAGGTCAAACGGTCTCAAGACCGTTTGACACCAAACGGTCTCAAAACCGTTTGAGGTCAAATGACCTCAAGACCGTTTGAGGTCAGTTGAGGTCATGATTGGATGGTGATTCAATTGTTTCAATTGAAGTAATTCCAATGATTATAATAATTGATAGGTTGAATAATTGGAACCTTATTTGATTAATTGAAATTAACCCAAAATGATTCATTCGGTTTCAAGATGTTTTGGACCAAACGGTCTTGAGACCTTTTGAGTCCAAACGGTCTTGAAACCATTTGGAATCAAACGGTTTCAAAACCGTTTGAATGACCAAGTGGTCAATTTTCAAACGGTTTCAACTATTAATTTGTCCAATCGATCTTAGTGATGTATTGTTCAAACAGTTTCTAATGTTGAGTGCCCAAATGGTTTCAAAACCGTTTGGAGGGTAAACGGTCTTAACCCTAGATGCCCAAACGATTTCAAAACCATTTGGAGGGCAATTGACTTCAAACCGTTTGGAGATTTAAAGGTCAAAACCGAATGGAGATTCAGCATATATAAAATTGATTGAAGACTTAAAGTGATGAAAGATCAGTTGATCCCATGCTTAATAATGATGATTATCAAAGATAAGTACAATGGTTGAAACCCTAATGTACTTAGATGATTGGTACCCTTAGAGGGGTTAACTTTTGATGCTTATGAGAGCAATGACTCAATACACTATGCTAACCTAAATGTATGTATTTGAATACATGATTGACTCAATCTAATCAAGATTTAAGTAATGATACATGTAGAGGGGGAATCCCTTCTGGTAGCTAGAACAATATTAATAAGAGGACTGAGAGAGGGACCATCATTAATGGAGGGAGGAAGAAGTGCAGCCGTGGTCTATGCCGGAAAATCTTCAAATGTAGTAGTGTAGTCAATACAACATAGAAACATGTAAACACCTTGGAATCTCTGTAGGGTATTATTATTTTCTATTATTATTCCTCCTTAGATTAGGACAACATGAGAAAAATAGAGGGTTGATCCTTTTCTCCATCAAATGCCTAGTTCCTTACGTACAATCTCTATTGGGCCAACCCATATGTGAGTCATGCGATGGAAAACATCTTTTGTTTTTCTCCTGATAGAAAAGTGAGTTGATCATTTAGATGGCCAGCCATCTGTCTCAAGTTTAAACAACTTTTAAATTTTATTCCTAGACGACCGACTAGTGTTGCCACCCAGTCATGTGGGGTTTGACCTACATGTCTGTAAATGGTTTAGTGTCTGACTACTGTAACCAATTGATTGTCTAAAGACTTTGTTGATACTTGTCTGGAGAGTACAGTCAGTCGTCTAGGGGATACACTGATTGTCTAACATATGTATTGATGTTTTGTCTTACTAGGTTGATCGGACTGGCTAATCATGTCATTTTATTAGCTCATACATGGATGTCATGAAGCTAAGAGTGTATCCTCAATCGGTAAAGATAATGTAACTATTATGTGAGGACCCGTCCCAATATCAAATCCCAAATGGTCATTAGGACAAATCCTAAACATAAACCAACTTACAAGCAACAACAACTACATATAGAATCGAAAAATCTGAATAAAGCTTTCTTCATAATCGTATGGTTATGAGTGATTGTCATACAAACTTGAATGATTTCATGTAAAATTATATTACTTCTCATATGAATCATTCCAAGAACAAACAAAAGCCTATTTACTAAACATCATCAAAATGATTAAATATGAGGTCCAAAGTCATATTTGTATAATAGAATATGATTACTAATCTATTTTACAACTCATAATCATAAGGAAACACTTGGAAAGTAGTGTATCATGTTCATCATTATCTACCCACTCAATTCTTAGAAAAGTGAGACTACATGAACATTCTAGAGAAATCTTCATTATTTCTTGTTATAACTTGACCACCATGTACTAAAACAACGTGGAATAATCACATGAGACCATAAAAGATTTTTAGTGATAGCATGATTCTTGCAAAGATCTAAACATTCACAGACAACACTATGCATATTTATCAATAAAAGAGAAATATCTAGTTCACTTCATGATTCACAATTAAGACATCTTTATTGCAAAATATATACCATTGTAAACTACTATTGCATGAATCTCATAGTTCAAAAATTTTGAGGCAAAGAGAGATTATGTCACTGATAGTGCCTTAGACAGACCAATAAACATCCTACAAATGTCATGATTATCATATATAGCCTACTCGAATCTATATTATAAGACTCTTTCCAAGGGTTGTTTAAGATGAGGCAAGACAAACCACAAGCTAATAACTATAAAGCCCCCCTAGCTCATCGTGTAAGACCTTATGTAACGACCTCGCCTCCCAGTAACCCCCAATTAAGGGAGACTAAAAGGTCGGTGCCGTTATGCTAATTAACAGGATCAAAGGTTCGACAAAATCAATAACAATTAATAAATTTTACTAACTAAACTGGAAACTGGTACATATTAAAACTTTGCATACCTTTTTCAAATCTAGGATATCTACATCTATCTGCATCAGGAGTCTACTCTAACTAATCATCCTTTGTACTTTAACTCTTAATTAGTTTCACATACGCCACTTTAATGTTTGTCCTTTTCAAGCTTGTACCTAAAACGTCGACAAACAAAATGTCAATCAGCATATTGGAATATGCCGGTACGTGGGGACATCCAAAATTTCACAGATATGGCTAACAATTTAATAATCACAATCACATTATTTAACAAGACAATTTACATTTTCAATGTGTCATTCTCCACCACTTTTTCCCTAACCCTTGCATACCCCTCTAGCGTTTCTCTTTTGCCATTGACTTAAGGCCACCTTCTCAATCCCGAGCTTGGTGCCTGGGAGTCACCTCTCATGGTGATCCATAGTCATGCATCATAGACCACCTTCTCATTCTCGTGCTTGGTGTATGGGGTCACCTCTCAGGGTGCCCATTGGTCTACCCTCTTGGGACTGACCTTGACGACATCTTCCATCAGGGTGGCATGTAGGTGTGAGAATACACACTTCTTTATAATTGTGATAACCATAGTGACTTTATAATTTTGCAAGTATGAACATCCAACTGTTTAGATTGCATTCAATACAAGGAAACATTCAGAAAACCCTCAAGAAACTAATGTGATTAACCATAATTAACCACATAACTGATTTGTAGATTCAACAAGCTAATAATAATTCCAAGCAAGCAAGTAATCCAAGAAGCAGTTCAACATTCACAGAATTCCTAAAAAGCATACATAACCTATTTACTACACTTTACCAAGAATATATCTATTTAATTGACTTGGATTCACTTTCTAGGGTTTCTAATCCGAATTGGGGTTTTATTAGGGTTCTTTTTGATCTTTTTACAGCTTTCCTCATTTATACCCTAGAACAGCAGTTCTAAGTGCAAAACCCTAATTACTCAAATATTCAAATTAGATCCTTTTTATCATCTTAGGTTCCTTCTGGATTAACAATTCATATTTCATTATGATCTAATTCACCTATGAATTCCATTTATCAATAATTCCAACTTTATCCATTAAAAAAACCCTACTTATCATATTAAGGGTATCTATCCATGATTAGGAACTTTTATACTTGAAATATCTTGGAATTATCACCTCTCAATTTAATTCATGATTTTGAATAATTAAAGACATCAATAATCTCATTCACTAATATTAGGGTTTCAAGGCCCATTATACGCATGAAACTCTAAATTAAACAAATTATGTGTAAATTCATCTTTTTCGACCTTAATGTATCTCTTTACGATTAACATGTTAATATCAACTTTAATCATCAATTAAACCCTACTAATCACATTAATCATATCAAAATAGGGTTTCTTAATCCTCATTATATTAAAGTTAATAACTTCCATTACTTTTTGAATTGCAATTAGAATTAGGCTTCAAATATATTTTTATTGCATTCCTTGAGTTCTCTTGATCAAAATTCATGTATAATGCGCATCTATCCGAGCTACGGTTATTGAGATATAAATTTCGTAAGGTTTACCTTTTTGGACCAATCACGGAGCACCACATCACCCATCCATGCAACACAACTTGCTTATTGGAAACATAATTTAATGTCATATTTACCCCTCGCTTAATTCGTGGTTTCTTCAGCCCGCGGAGGGAAGAATCGTTTAATGCCAAGCCTTCTTCTTCAACCTCTAGAACGGCCTCCGCAGCAGCCCTAGCCGTGGCTTGCGGTCCTCCTCCCTCTTCTGGACCCCGACGATCACAGGGGATGGTCCCTCCACCTCCGACACTCCTTGGCACTCCCCTGGATGTCCAAAACTCATGACCAAAGTCACTAACCTACGCTGGCTAGGTTTTCCTATGTGGCTGACCTTACAGCACGTCCAGGGTTTTTGCATCCATGTTAGAGTGGAGAAACGATTTCCAGGCTTCTCTCCGGCTGTGTGGGTGCTTCGAGCCTCCAACAAGATCAAACCAGAACCCTCAAACGTTCTCAGGATAGAACTATACCCTCGACTATGGTTTATACCTAAGAAACAAGGAGGATAGTGTGGGATCTTTCTCTCACTCTCTTGGGCTCGAACTAGGGCTTTACCTCTTTATATAGGGTGAGTATCCACACCCTAAGAAGACCACCTATGGATCAACTAGTTCTATTTCCAATAGGAATCAAATTCCTTCATGGAGAAGAAATTCTTCTCTCTCCTATTTTCCTTCTTGATATTCTTTATTGCATGGATAATTAGAAACACAAAAATCCACTCTCTTATTCTCTTTAATCTTGCTTTTTAAACCATTGGCACGAATTTCTATTTTCCTTTAGTAGAAACTATTTCCTTTTTAATAATACAACATAATCCATTAATAATGTGTTCACATTATATTCTTATTTTCGTTTATAGGTATTTTCTCTTTCCTCTTTCTTCATTAGGACTCCTTGGATCCCAAGAAACTCTATTACTTTGAAATCATTTTTATTGGATACTCATTACCCTTATAAATGCATCTAAATGCATTATTCTTCATTATCTCTCATTATCTTGTTTATTTCTTATTAAAATAATTCTTTTTGAGGATTTCCCTTTATTTCTCTTTTTATTTTCCTCATTGGTATTCCTTTTATCATTAGGAATCCTTGGGATACGAAATTCCACCAAGGATAACTCAATTATACCTCTTTTCACTTGTTTTACACATTTTACCATTATTTTCAATTTCTTTCTTAATAAAGAAATAATTAATTGATCTTTTCTTTTCTTATTGCTTTCTTTTTGCAACTTTGGACTCCTTGGAACCCAAGAGGCACAAAATCCGTCTTTGGATTACATTCTTTTGCCTTCTAGAGGTTTCCACACCTTTCTTTTCTCAAATTCTCAATTATTCATTAATTAATTGAATTTCCTTATTATTGGGCCCAATAGCCAATAAAGCCCACAATACAATCATCAAGGCTATTGTAAAGGAAATTACATCATTATTTGTCCAATATAAGAGATTACATTTCTTATCAGATGAACCCAAAATTAGGGTTGTAACATCCTTCCCCTCTTATAGGAATTTTTCCCTCAAAATTCCACCATGCAAACAAACAATTCAGGATAAGCCTTTCTTATGTCCATCAAGGCTCCCATGTGGCTTTACCCTTTATGTGGTGCTTCCCAAGAACCTTCATCATCTCATATTCTTCCATCTGAGTTCTTTCTTACCATGGTATATCGTACCCTCATAGGTGACTCAGGACATTTCAGCCTCTCAAAAGCCGAATAGGTTCAAAGCTCAACACATGGCTTGGGTACCTCACATAGTGCTCTAGATCGGACTCATGGAGCACATTACACATCATGTTATCATGAGGGGCAAGGCAAAACAAAACCATTTCCACCAATCCATCTCAAATGGACCCATATATCAGGGACTCATCCTTCTCAAATGTAGCTTAGAGGGGTCGGATTTTCACATCACATATTCTCCCACAGTGAACTGCATGTCAGTCTGCTTTGCATCAGCTCGTGACTCGTGTTACCACTGGGCTCTCTCTCTCAATCATTGCATGATCAAAGCAACTTCATTTGCACACACTGTGGTTCTTTTCTGACCTTCACGAGGCCTCCTTCACCAACATCATCTTAATGAAGTGGTGACAAACACAACCTCCCTATATAACTTCTTGCATCCCGATAAAGGCTATGGTGGGTAACATCACACCTTACGAACTATCTCTTTGTATCACCCTAAACAAGCACACTTTCTCACCTTAGACTCTCTAGTCTGGATCATACTAACCATTAGTTAGGGGTGATAAGCGGTACTAACATCGAGTTCTACATGTTTCTACTTCCACCTCATGGAAGTGAACCTTTAGGGCATACTCAAGAACTTTTGCACTCGCATCATGGTGTAGTTGAACCATCTCTCTCTTATGTAGTTCAACAAAATATGTCTCTTGACAGTACTCCTTTCTTTCTCATGTCAACTAGGTAAGGCGATCTACAATAACCCATATTGCATCTTGACCTTCTTGGTCAAAGGGAGACTTACCACAACATCCATAGTGGATGAACTCCATTCCCTCTCGGGGATTCTTTATCCTCTAAGTCAAAGCATTGGGTTACTAGTGTTCGTCCTTCACTCTTGGCTTGCATGACTACATGCTACATGCAACTTCACATCAAGCAACCAAAGTGCTACTATCACTTACTATCTTTGTAGTATCACGGTGTTTGGTGATCTTAAAACCATGATCTCCTATATGTCATGATTCCTCAAGATCGATTCCTCAAAAACCATAAACCACTCTCAAAAGGGTTTTATTACCTTCCTATCCAAAGAAGTGTATCTGAGGTTCTACCACCATCCTTTCATTGCATCAAAGCCTATGCTGGCTAACCAAACAACCATTAACTTGTTCAACATATCTCGTTACATTTGAGTGTTAGCCATGCACATCTCCCTTACATACTTAGGGTTAGCCTAACAACCTCTTCTAGTCTCTAGCCAAACTAGGCAGCTATATCTCAACCAAAGCATCCATTACCACTTCACATCCATAGGTAGTAGGTAATGTTGAAGACATACACCTCCATGTATTCTACTTATCATCTCATCTCAAACTCTAAGTTTGTCTTTATCAAAAAATTTTGAGCTCATCCTCATGGTGATCCAACTCAACTTTGCATAACTTGCAAATTCCACATAGCTCATGATAAAACATCCTCACAAGATGATTTCCTTAATATTCTTAGTGTTTGTAAACCATCCATGTATCATATACTCCACCAAGGTATGTTATCATCTTTGTCCTCATACCTCATAGCAACGTTCCAACTCGCATCATCTTTTATCCTTGGTGTATGGCATGCGTACTGTCCCATCTCTACCTCCCATAATAAGAAGAAATAAGCATTTGGAGGTCGTCCAAACACAAAGTTCTTCCTGTTCCAAGAGTAGAGATGATACATCCCACATTGCCAGTACACCTTCAATTCTAAGTTGAAACATGCAACTTATGTCTCTACATCACAAACATTATGATATCAAAATTACTTTCATGGAAAACTTGTCTTGAACCTACTTGGGTTACTACACAATCCTTGGTCATCTCTTCTAGGTCTATAGGGTGCCGACAGTTTTGGGGTCATCCCTCATCCCTTATGCATCCAGAGAGTGCCCTACTCATCTGCCCTTTGGGTCCCATGAGCTCATGAAGGTGATCAATCTTCTAACCCATGGCCCTCAGACAATGATAGATGTTACCTCCTGACCCTATGGTCATATGCAACTAGGGAATTAGGCAACTCCTACTTCCATAGGTCTTATCCCCACCTGACCCTAGGATAGACTTAGGATTCAATTATAGTACATGTCTAGCTTAGAACCTTACCCAAGCCTTCATCATCTCCCTCTGCATTCACGACTGACTTTCATCCCTTCATAGGGGTCATGGCAACCTACCTACCTTGGTCAAGCCCCATATCGATTACCTCCATGGTAACACATCCACATGCACTTAGAGATGGTTATATATGGTTCTATAGGTTCATTCCCATACCATGTACTTTTCACTTAGCTTCTCAGGATCCTATGAAACCTCTTCAGGTTACCTCAAAATTAACAAAACTGGTATACGCCCTACAAAAAGGGTCCCTCTCCCAGGATGGGAGGAAACTACACCTTCATAACAGCGGTCACAAACGTCCTTATGTTTAGGGTATGCATCCACATGAGCATGCTTAGCCCTAGCAAGCTACTAAGGCACAATAAGACATTTACCAAACCATGCTAGGTCACACTTGTTCTCATCCTCAATGTTAGACCAACTTAGTTGTGAGGGGTCCATCAAACATACCCTTAACTTAAGGGGTTTCCTTTACCTCTACACATGAGGAGTACCATGCTTGAAACTATAGAGACTCGAATCTCATCATGAGCATCAGATACACTGCTTCCCCTCTTAGGCCTAGGAACCCTAGGTTCACCTTCAGGTGTCCAACTACATGCTCAATCTCTTAACCATGAATCAAGCATGTCCAAGATATGTTATGTACTTCCATGATCCTTCTACTCGAGCAACACTTCGGAGTTGAGTCCTCTTCCAGGACAACCAACTAGGTATAAAGCCTCACAACTGGTTACTTAAACCTCCTTAGGGTCTAAAGCACTCTTTATCTCATCCAGCAAGTAATCACTTATACCATAGGTACCAGAAGCATCATCCCCTCTCTAGGGTTTGGTTCCTCTAAAGATAACCAAGACATCATCAGCCCCCAGGGGTCAAGCATAAGGCAACCACTATCATCCACTTAGGTCGCATCATCCTCAACTCCCCACTATTCTTCATGTCTTGGAATCTAAGTTTCCAACCTTTTTGCTCGGGTACTGCTTTCTCTCTCCAGAGCTAACTCCACATCCAGCCTTACAACTAGAGGTCCTCTCTCCATGAAGTTGGATCAATCTCACAAGCATATCCCTACCTGGTGAAGCCTATTTTCACGCTTATGTTTACTCAAGGTTATCCATTATTCATTATGCTTATCTCATCAGCTATCCAACATGATCCCTTGGCCAGGGTTTCGACCTACTGCCTATACTACGTGACATGCTCTGGGTGCATACTATGCCATGCTCATATAAGCTCATGGGGTTTCCATAGGTTCTTCTCTTACCTCATCCATGAAGGATCTATCCTTCGCTCAAACATGCACGACCCTTCCCAGGGTTGGGTTTCCAAAGGTGCTAGGTCATCCAACCTCTCATGGCTCATATGGCAATCCAAAGGCATGTCCACCCAGTCAACCATGACATCTAACTCATCATGTCATATCTCTCTCTAACCTCCACTTAGGGTTAGGGTTAACATCATCCTTAGAGAATGTATTAGGTCTCTACTTTAATGGAGATCTCTACCTCTAAGACTAACTTTCTCTACTCATCCTCCTGACAAGAAGGTCTAGCCTCAGGTCTCTCCTGAGGGCAATGACAACTTATGTCATACGACCTAAGCATGTATCTATTCTTTTACGCTTACTCTATTAAGCTTATGTTCATGACATCTTATTTACATGTTTTTTATTAATTTGGTGGAGGATTCCTTAATCCTTATCAACCTTACCCATACCTCAGGAGGGTGAGGAAAAGAGAGAAAACCCTAAACCTTAAGGTCCTTAACAAAATTTGAGTTGAGAAGGGATGAACAAGATGAGAGAGTCCTAAAGGTATCTTATTTCGAATCATACCCTAAGACTTTGGCCAAGCAGTCACACAGATCTGGGAGTCCTCGTATTCTGACTAGCGGTGCAGAGGAAAATATTTCTAGCCCTCGGTCGTGATCCTTTTCTAGACACCTCTGTCTTTCGGATAATCCTCTAATAACTCCGTCAGGTTCTACATAATTTGTAAAATTTAATAATTATTAAAGATTAAGTGAGGAACCTTCGCTCTGATACCAATTGTAACGACTCCGCCTCCCAGTAACCCCCAATTATGGGAGACCAAAAGGTCAGTGTCATTATCCCAATTAACATGATCTAATGTTCGACAAATAATCAATAATAATTAATAAATTTTACTAACTAAACTGGAAACTGGTACAAATTAAAATTTTGCATACCTTTTTCAAATCTGGGATATCTACATCTATCTGCATCAGGAGTTACTCTAACTAATCCTCCTTTATACTTTAACTCTTAATTAATTTCACATACGTCACTTTACTATTTTTCATTTTCAAGCTTGTACCTAAAACACTGACAAACAAAACGTCAGTCAGCATATCGGAATATGCCAGTATGTGGAGACATCCAAAATTTCACAGATATGGTTAACAATTTAATAATCACAATCACATTATTTAACAAGACAATTTACATTTTCAATATGTCATTCTCCACCGCTTTTGCCCTAACCCTGGCATACCCCTCTAGGGTTTCTCTTTTGCCATTGACTTAAGGCCACCTTCTCAATCCCGAGCTTGGTGCCTAGGAGTCACCTCTCATGGTGCTCTATAGTCATGCATCATAGACCACCTTCTCATTCCCGAGCTTGGTGTCTGGGGTCACCTCTTAGGGTTCTCATTGGTCTACCCTCTTGGGCTTGACCTTTATGGCATCTTCCATCAGGGTGGCATGTAGGTGCGAGAATACACACTTCTTTATAATTGGGATTACCATAGTGACTTTATAATTTTGCAAGTATGAACATCCAACTGTTTAGATTGCATTCAATACAAGGAAACATTCAGAAAACCCTCAGGAAACTAATGCGATTAACCATAATTAACCACATACCTGATTTGTAGATTCAACAAGCTAATAATAATTCCAAGCAAGCAAGTAATCCAAGAAGCAGTTCAACATTCACAGAATTCCTAAAAAGCATACATAACCTATTTACTACACTTTACCAAGAATATATCTACTTAATTGACTTGGATTCACTTTCTAGGGTTTCTAATCTGAATTTGGGTTTTATTAGGGTTCTTTTTTATCTTTTTACAACTTTCCTCATTTATACCCTAGAACAGCAATTCTAAGTGCAAAACCCTAATTACTCACATATTCACATTAGAGCCTTTTTATCATCTTAGGTTCCTTCCGGATTAACAATTCATAGTTCGTTATGATCTAATTAACCTATGAATTCCATTTATCAATAATTCCAACTTTATCCATTAAAAAAACCCTACTTATCTTATTAAGGGTATCTATCTGTGATTAGGAACTCTTATACTTGAAATATCTTGGAATTATCATCTCTCAATTTAATTCATGATTTTGAATAATTAAAGCCATCAATAATCGCATTCACTAATATTAGGGTTTCAAGGCCCATTATACACATGAAACTCTAAATTAAACAAATTATGTGCAAAATTCATCTTTTTTGACCTTAATGTATCTCTTTACGATTAACATGTTAATATCAACTTTAATAATCAATTAATCCCTACTAATCACATTAATCATATCAAAATAGGGTTTCTTAATCCTCATTACATTAAAGTTAATAACTTCCATTACTTTTCCAATTGCAATCAGAATTAGGCTTCAAACATATTTTTATAGCATTCCTTGAGTTCTCCTGATCAAAATTCATGTATAATGTGCATCTATCCGAGCTACGGTTATTGACATATAAATTTCACAAGGTTTACCTTTTTGGACCAATCACAGAGCGCCACATCACCCATCCATGCAACGCAGCTTGCTTATTGGAAACATAACGCAATGTCACCTTTACCCCTCGCTTAAGTCGTGGTTTCTTCAGCCCGCGGAGGGCAGAATCGTCCAATGCTAGGCCTTCTTCTTCAACCTTGAGAAGTCTGCCGCAGCAGCCATAGCTGCGGCTTGCGGTCCTCCTCCTCCCTCTCATGGACCCCGACGATCATAGGGGATGGTCCCTCCACCTCCGGCACTCCTTGGCGCTCCCCTGGATGTCTAAAACTCATGGCTAAAGTCGCTAACATGCGCTGGTCAGGTCTGCCTATGCGGCTGACCTTGCAACATGTCTAGGGCTCTTGTGTCCAGGTTAGAGCAGAGAAACGATCGCCAGGCTTCCCTCTGGCTGCGTGGGTGCTTCGAGCCTCCAACAAGATCAAACCTTAACCGTCAAACATTCTCAGGATAGAACTATACCCTCGACTAGGGTTTATACATAAGGAACATGGAGGAGAGCTTTGGATCTTTCTCTCGCTCTCTTGGGCTCGAACTAGGGCTTTACCTCGTTATATAGGGTGAGTATCCATGCCCTAAGACGACCATCTATGTGTCAACTAGTTCTATTTCCAATAGGAATCAAATTCCTTTATGGAGAAGAAATTCTTCTCTCTCCTATTTACCTTCTTGATATTCTTTATTGCATGGATAATTAGAAATATGAAAATCCACTCTCTTATTCTCTTTAATCTTTCTTTTTAAACTATTAGCACGAATTTCTATTTTCCTTTAGTAGAAACTATTTCCTTTTTAACAATACCACATAATCCATTAATAATGTATTCACATTATATTCTTATTTTCTTTTATAGGTATTTTCTCTTTCCTCTTTCTTCATTGGGACTCCTTGGATCCCAAGAAACTCTATTATTTCAAAATCCTTTTTATTGGATACTCATTACCCTTCTAGATGCATCTAAATGCATTATTCTTCATTATCTCTCATTATCTTGTTTATTTCTTATTAAAATAGTTCTTTTTGAGGATTTCTCTTTATTTCTTTTTTTATTTTCCTCATTGGTATTCTTTTTTCATTAAGAATCCTTGGGATACGAAATTCCACCAAGGATAACTCAATTATATCTCTTTTCATTTGCTTTCCACATTTTACCATTGTTTTCAATTTCTTTCTTAATAAAGAAATAATTAATTGATCTTTTCTTTTCTTATTTCTTTCTTTTTGCAACTTTGGACTCCTTGGAACCCAAGGAACCCAAGAGGCACGAAATCCATCTTGGGATTACATTCTTTTTCCTTCTAGAGGTTTCCACATCTTTCTTTTCTCAAATTCTCAATTATTCATTAATTAATTGAATTTCCTTGTTATTGGGCCCAATAGCCAATAAAGCCCACAATACAATCATCAAGGCTATTGTAAACAAAATTACATCATTATTTGTCCAATACAAGAGATTACATTTCTCATTAGATGAACCCAAAATTGGGGTTGTAACACCTTAGGATTAATCATGTCAATATGTTGATGAAACATGTGTCAGACATTATAGAGACTACACTAGGATGTTGATGAAGAATATGTTGGTCATCACATTATCATATTAGGATGCATTGGCAAACATTCATTGATCATCACATAACTATATAAAATGTCCATGAATCATGAATTGGTCGTCGTATTACTATACCAACATGTTCACAAAACATGTGTTGATCATCACATAATAATATCAATAGACCAAACAAATATGTATTAGTCATCACATGACTATACCAGTAGGCTTTGGAAAATACAGGCACAGAGTAAGGCAATGGAAACTAAAATTTTATCTATTTGTTTTCTACAGAACTACAAGATAGTGTCAACTACTATGAAATAGAAAAGATCATTTAACTAGTTTATACCTGATCTTGGAGCAAGTTCAATGACTACAAAGCATTGCAGTGCAACTATCTTCTAGTTGTTCTCGGACAGTGTTTGTGTAGCTCCTGATCTTCACCACAAATAGTAGACTCGAGCGACGCCTATAGTTGCTCCTGCAGTCTTGTCACAGACTTTGGACTGACAACGTCCTCCTAGCGATGAGCAAAGGCCACCTCGCCTCTATGGAAGTCCACTTGAACCACCCAGAACTCTTTTCATCCTACTAGAACAGACAGAAAGGAGTTGTCCCTCCCGTTGGTGTACTAGTCACCAATGTGGTCTCGCATGACAATGCTTCTCAGTTATTCACTCCCTCACTATCCCTTCCTAGTTGGGTAGGACCAACTTGGGATCTCTTGGTTAACACAACCCAAGAGGACAACAATTTTCAGAGCAACTAATTTTCAATTGTGTGTATTGGGGGCTACCTCTTTATTTATAAGAGGGGTTAGGGTCAAGGTTCCCAGTTGTTGCGGGAGTGGAAGGGACTAGAAGATCATAAATTTTAGCAACATGTGAGTGTCAGAGTGGTTGGTTGACAACCAGTCATTTTGCTATGCTTCTCAATCGTATATGATTTGGTAATTCGAATCTAATTAATGCATGACATGCCATCAACACTAATCCTTGATGCAATCGAATTTCTACACGAACTGAGTAATATTGCTCACGTGAGATGGTTGTATCACTCACCCAACCGGTCAGTTGGTGAGCCAAGCTGAGCCGGTCAGTTCACAGAGTGAACCGGTCTGTTCATGCCTCAGTTTGGGTGGAACTTAGCCGATTCAATTTATGATCAGATTGACACTCCAAATGGATGTCTCAACACATGAGCCAATCAGCTGGCAGTCCAATCAACTGATTTGTTGCTCGAAGTGACTACCTAAACACTTTAGTAATCAATTCAATCATCATTCATGATAAACTCCTATTCTAGGTGTGTTCCTGTGTATGACCCTATAGGTCCCATATCATGTTGGCAGTGAATATCCATAACGAGCTTATGACATGAAAAGGAAAAAGTGGTGCCTAATCACACATCCATGCTACCTAAGTGAATGGAAAGTTGGAGAACAACTTCAACCTACAATCTATGTAAGTTGTTGTTGTAATTGTATTATTCTTTTGTCTTTGATATCCAGAATGAACTCAAGGCATGGAATCATCATCCTCTCAATGTTCAGTTCATTTTCCTTGAATCTGGAGTAGACTATATGAGATATATGTGATCTCAATATCATATATTGATTCACATGTTCATGCATATGCGTTTCTCTGTCCCCACTAATCAAGTGGCCATCAATATCAAACTCTAGTAGGTGGGAAAAATCCCATATACATCACTCAATGTCTATCCCCATGTGTCACAACTACCCAATCATCACCTTTATGGCAATCCATGTCTTAGGGATACATTTGATGATGTCAAAGTATACCAAATGACATGTGATGAGTTTAGTGACTTCAGGCCTATGAATCACAATCACTACCTTCACTGTGAGATCTAACTATGACTACCATTGCAATGGTTTTCTTGTGTTACTCTCATGATGGGCCCGTCTGATATGTGTGCTTAGATTGATATTGCCATATCATGACTAATGAGATTCTAACATCAACCAACTCTTAGTCCAATCTTATATGTTATTATTGTCTATCTACCTTCCACAATAACATCTGACCAGGGACATAACAAAAATGTATATAATCTTAACATCTATATGATCTCATTATTCCAAGTCACATACTTGAAGACATACATCATTGAGTAGTTGTCATTATTTAGACATTCATTATGTTTCCTCATTATCTCATAATAGAGTGAATTAGAATGAATTGGAAGCTTGCCTTCATAATTATTAATCAAATCCTTTATGTAATATGCCATCCCAATCATCATATGATTGTCTCTATGGGCATACTTACCAATAGGAACTTGATGAACATGCATTGGCCATAACATAATTATGACAAGACATTGACAAAACATGTGTGATATCACATAACTATACCAAGATTATGACACAACATACATTAGTCATATGTGTATACTAAAATATATTTGACTCCGAGCACATTCATACAAACTGTAACATTTATATAAGGTTAGCCTTATAATTGCTTAATTAAGCCAATTACTTGTATATTAGTTGCATCGATCAAGTTAAAAACAAGGTATATATATGTATATGTTACATAAATCATGTGTAACCCCTCCATAATACATAAAACGTATTACCACACATATTATGTTACCCAAACATGGTGTAATTTATCATTTCTATCCCTACGAAGGCCCAGTTCATGAAAATTGCTACACATCAAGGCCCATATCACTAAATTAGATTACATCAAGGCCAAACCCATGATGGAGATTCCTTGTCTTAATGTAGTGATGTATTTATCTTCACATGGAAGTAACAAGAAACTATAAAAAAATTCAAATCAAAACCCTCTAGTATGTAAAAGTAGCATTAATGAAAAACTAGGTATAAAAGAATTTTTATGCTTAAATGAGCAACATTTAGATATCAACTTTAATTATAAAAAAATTCCATAAAAAGTAATGAAACTCCTTTATGTAAATTGTATACTCTCATATACACATAAAGGAAGCTTATAGAATTTGTGCATTATCATAATGGCATAAAAAAGCCATTAAAGGATCATTGTTAGGTATAATTGAGTCACTTTTATATATGAAATCTTATCTCACCAAAAATGCATAATCATGGTGGTTAAGAAATACCTAAAATAAACATAGAACAAATTTCAAACAGAATTTGTTATTCTATATTTCGTTTTTCTATCACATGGTATCAAATTATCACAAAAGTAGTATTTTAGGGTACAAATGCACTAATTTCAAAAAAGACAACAATTAATAATTAAGAGGCAGACTAATCATTAAGTAAAAGAGTAGTTAGGAAAGAAAATTACTTTCCATTTTGCATAGTATCAAATCATTCCATAAAGATTCCATTTTAATCACATTGTGCAAGATATAAGAAATTAGTTATGGTTTAAGACGTATATGCAAGTTTAACCAAGGAAGGAGTAAGAAAACCCCTCTTAAATAATATAAGAAATGTCTCCTCTTAAAGATTTGTATTAAATCAGCTTCTAAACATCATCAGCAACACATAAAAGACACCATATATGCTCTAACTTTCTAGGTATAGCCTCACCTAGGTCAGAGGAAAGAAAAGGAGGATTCTTTAGCAACATGATGCATGTTCCACCATGGAACTCCATGGAGCTCGGCCAGGAGAGGAAGAAGACATGAAGATCATTGAATAAATATCTTACATGGTTGTGGGTGATAAGAAATCTACTCAAATTTCAAAGAAATTATGGAAGTTTCACCATCAACATACATGGATATGAAAGTGTATACAATATTCAAACAACATTTAATCCAAGCTATCACCCTCCAAGAGAAATCTATTGAGATATGCTTGGCCTCCACCACATTCTAGAAGGTGTATAAGATCCCAAATGAGGCAAGGGTGTCGATAGGTGTTGGTTATATATAGAAAATATGTGGAAAAGTCTACAACATCCCAACTTCATGTGAGTTGTCGATGGGAAAACTAGGTAATGGTATCGAGGCACACTATCAAGGATCCTCTTATCAAAGTGCCCTATCAAAATTCAATTTACCAAGAGCTATCAAAACTTAAATTTTGACATAGAAAGGTTCAAAGAGTAAACTATCAAGGTAGGGCGGGCCAAGTCATCTAGTTGTAAGGGAGGATGTTGAACCACCACCATCTAGCCAAAGCTAGGTCGAGTTAGAAACCCTAGATAAGAAACCAAATAAAAACCAAGTTAGAAAGCATCTAACTCAAATAGAATTTATTGAGGATATGAAAAATAACATGTTCTTTGATAATTTTATACTATTTGAATTTAGATCCTCAATTGTAGTAAATTTTCGCACTAGTCCACAAATGTAAATGAGATTACAAAATTAAGGAAGTCAAAGTGCAATTGAAGTCAAACTAGGGTTCTCTCAATAAATTAATTTCAAGGTCTAATCAAGAATTGATATAAAGTAAATCATTAGCTTAGATATTTTGCACACAATTCAAAATTGGAGACTCATATTATGATGAATTTAAAACTAATTCCACAACTTGTTAGAAAACTTGAAATCATGGAAACAGAATACAATTAGAGCCAAAATAGAGATTATAGCCAATCCATTGGTTTTAGAACGTAATCAATCATTCAAGGATGATAATTAAGAAATATTATAGTGAAATTAAATTTTATCTAGGTTCAAGATCTCACATGTTTATTGGCTAGAGATTTTAAAGATCACTTAGCATACAAAAGTTGAAGTAAGATCATCACTCCATTGCTTGGAGTTGGGAATGATGCCTAGGGATCCTGGTTGCCTTAATATTGGTTTCTTTGAGGGAATGGAAGGATTCATTGTTTTCATTTACCTAGTCCTAAAATAGAATAAAAAACATGTAACTATATTAAAACATAACAAAATAGCAGATAACTAGGAAAAACTATGTAACATACCCAAATCAAGGCTCTTAGTCCAATCCTCCTTCATTCGAGGCCCCTTTTCAATATTGATTTATATTAAGTTTCTTTCCCCTAATATAATTAAATTAGAATGTTTGGTAAAATTATATTAATATGATAAATAAATATTTTGAGGGTTAAATCCACTAATTAATTAGTTTTGGATCTATTTGACATTCTAAAATCATTCTAGATATAACTGACAAATGAAAGTTGAAATTATAAATTTATACCGAATTTAATTAAGAAGGAACTAATGCATAAGTGAGTACTTAACACACAAATGATGTGATAAAATAACAAGCATGTTCCAAAGGTATAATAAAATACTAAAACATTATTCACCACACTTTATTTAGCCGACCGGTCAATTTTCATCCCATCTAGACCTTGTATGACCCTCAAAATATTAATTTATTATACGTCCTCAACGTATAATAAATAGGAATCTTATGATGCCTTCATCTACATGTAATGATTTTATTTTTGAGTTCTTGGATTTTGCCATCCAAAAAGGATTGACAGCCCAATTTGTTACTCACGCTTCTGTGAAAGCATTTATGTAATCTTTTGTACGTTCTTTTTCTTTAATAATATTGTTTTTATTCATTAAAAGAGAATTTCCTTCCTTTGTCCGTAACGTTGTCAACCCTACAAATCCCGCTTGTGCTTCCCTCGCGTTGTGCGGCCGCCACCGGGCTGACTCCATCCGTTCCACCCCTCTCCCCCACGATTTCCACTTTCCGCTCCTTCTTCCCTTCTCTTCCTCTCCCCTTCCTATTCCCTCATCTTCCTACTATAAACCCTAGATGCCATTGCTTGCTGTCAAAAAAAAAAAAACCCTAGATGCCATCGCCTCCTCGACGCCCAACAGCTAAGACAATAAGGAAACCATTGCCACCCCCTACCATAAAGTTCCGCCAACAATGGGCATCCTCCATGTCAAGCTTCACCCTGTGCCCGTGCGCAAACACCTTTGCTTCTCCCTCTTCCTCGCACTCCAGACCTGCAGCGCCACCAATCTTCAGTGGAAATTTCACGCCACTTCCCCACTGCTCCTTTCTCCCTTTCTTCATGCGACGACCTACACGCCTGCATCCCCTCGTCTTAGCGCGACCACGAGGAGTTATGGAGAACCCGAATCGTGGTGGCAGGGTCGGCCACGGTTTAGGCGGCAACAACGCAACCTCACACGACACCCACCTGTCGAAGGTCATCCATCTGCAGACCAACGCCACATCTGCAACCCCAACCACGACCTACAGGGCGACACTGGATCTTCCCACCAAGCACCAAAGCTCTATGGCAAAGCCTCATCCCACCGCCCTTCTTCTTCTTCATCTCACACAGACCTGCAATTTTTGACCCATCAACCACTGAGTTCAGTAGCCACCGTCGCCACCAATAAGCAACGAGGTCACCACCTCCTTGAGCCCTAGAGGCGCCACCACCTCCTCCACTGCTGATCTATGCAGTTCGCTCCTCCTTTTCCCTTCCCTATGTCTTTCTTCATCTTCCTTGGGTTGTAGCCAGACCCGATCCCTTTCCCTAACCTCTACACCACCATCGGTGACAACGCCTGTTGAAGAAGGCACACCAACGATTTGGTGCTCCATCTAGACCACCAAACCTGCAACAGCATTGCAGAACTCCATCGCCTCCACAGAATCCACGCCGCCTCCCCACGCCTTCACAGCGGCATGCTAATCCCACCACATGGTCAATCCTCTCCATCGCCCTGCCTCCTTGTGCCACCATCAACGCCGCCTCCATCTCTTCTTCCTCCGTTCTTCACCATCGAGGCTTCCAACATCGCTGATTAGAAGCAACTACCAGCAGCGACTTCAACCCATCAACACACAACGACAATGATGTCGTAGCAACCACAGTCAACAATTTGTAAGGCTGGTGGACTCCTCGCCGCCACTAGTACTAGAGCACTAGCCCCAGTGCTTCTACCTTGCTCCCCCAACCGTGACTGCAACAGAAGAACCTCATTTCTGTCATGATGGCCGCCAGGACCATGACAGGTGCCGCTCATGAAGAACGTCAGGATGATAATGCCCTCCTTGTCGTTAACCCTAGCCTTAGTTACATATCACCCCTCCTCTTCTTCTTAGACCATGCGCCAACCACATCCTCACCGATGTACAATACAGTGGCACCGTTCTCATCCATGTCACCTGACCCGCCGATGCCATCACTCAGGGCAGCGCTGTAGCCACTTGCTAATCCCCCGCCTCCATCTTCCTCTCCTTGGGCTGCTACCATCACAACACTATCGGCCACCATACACATGGGGTCTGCTACATCCTTATCCTCATCCTCATCCATGACCAGAATCCAGTCACACCAAAGAGCCGCCCCAACTTCCATAGTGGTTGTCCATCGACCTGTAGTTGGGAACTGCCGAGGCTGGCAGAGAATAGTTCACTCATCTACTTTCGTTGAAGACCTCAACCATCTGAACCACCATTTTGCCGGTTAGTATTCTTTTATCTCATCAGTGAAGTTTGGTAATCTAATAATTAGATGCTATCTAGTACAATAAATAATAACATAAAGATATGTATTTTCTCCTTGAGAAAACTTAATAGATTAAGATGATCATGTTTTAATGCCTTATTTTATTAGATAAACAACTAGATAATAATTAGATCATGTTATGTATATATGAATGTTTTACTGATGATCAAATAACCTAGTAATTGCATTACCTTAATAATATCATATATGAATTAGAAACCAAGTATTCATATGCTCATGTGATGATATTAGGTATACTAATCACATATAATTGTAAAGGGTATAATATAGAAATAACAATACAAGTAAGTACTTTCAAAATCATAAGTATTTGGTGATTACATGACAATTCAATGACATGTGAGTTTAGACTACATAAGAATCTACTATAGTGCATATAACATATGGGATATACATATATTCATATACATATTAATGTTTGAGTATGAGTATATGACCAAAACATATAAAGGTTGTCATATGGAACTTTAGGTATTGCCAAAAAGGTTATTTTCATAAATATTAGTTGATCCTATCCCTAACTCTATGTATTGGTATTTCTAGGATTTTAAAACCCCAAATCCATAATAGATAATCAAAACTTAGTTTAGATATACTTTCAACTGGCTACTAGTGAATGTGGACTGATGTGTGTAACAAATACTTTAGGTTGAGAAGGACAATGATCAATATCATCCCTAGAGATAGGGTTAGTGTAGACCACGTATGTACTCCTCCCTATTTATAATTGAGCATTTATAAGACTATATTTTCTAATAATGAGGCAGCTCTTGGAATACTTGTTCTTATTTCCACTTGTTGATATATCATATCTCCTCAATTGTGACATATTTTTATTCTTCTGAAATTATGATTATCAAGTTGAATTCAGTCAATGACCCCACCTGTGATTGTACTTAAATCATGCCACATATGTTGTATGAAAAGTGTATCTTGCCACTCTATTTATGTGTGTTAGATAATTCGACTGGTTTAACTATTGTATGCGCTTATGCGTAACCATTAGGGTGCGCTACTTCCACCCAAGATGTGCTACTTCTACCTTGAAATATATAGAGGTGTGCTACTTCCACCTACGATGCGCTACTTCCACCCATTTTTTTACTCATGCCAATGACTCAGTGGTGTCATGGCCCTGCTATAGTTACTTTAGTCAAATATATTAGCATGAAAATATTTATGTGATTGGATGGTTAATAATGGCAAGAGTTGTGATTTTAATTATTTAATTGTACTGCCTCATTTGTTTGAAAGTTCGTTCTCTTTTTACTTCTCATTGATATCTACCTAGTTTTAATGGCCTCTTTTTTATTGGAACATCGTACTTCACTTTTAAAACAATTAATGTCCTAGTTAATTATTTAAAGTACATACTCAACTTTTGCTAATTCATACTCTTTTGTTTCGTATTTTTCTTGGGTATTCCCTCCACCCAGGTGTAGGTGCTTTACATGATAGAGACTCATGGTGATCGTGAGAAAAATGATGGATATAAGGATAACTTGAGATAGCCTTGTTACGCTCTGTATATGGGCTGATGTGTACATAGATGTAATCTTTTCATTTTATGTGTCACCCTTAGGGTGAGAAAGTTATGTACATGGGAACATTTTGTAACTTTGTAAATAGTTATGTTTTCCACTGCTTAATTACTTCATGGCTCATGTTTGTACCATTGAGTGGGCCACTATTGGGTCTCATTCTTTACAAGCTAATTTAAACTAATTATGAAGTAAAATGAACTATCTAAATACTAAAATAATTTGAACATGTAACAAATACCAAGATGAATATGTAATCTTAAACGTCGCTCCTCCTAAAGTAAAAACAAATCATAAATAGTTACCAAAAGGATTCTGTTAGTCCATGTGACTACCTCACATCACATCATGAATATTTCCCTACCTCTAGGTTTGGCTACGATGACCAACTTCCTGGCATCACATAATTCATCTAGATATATGTTTGTTCCCAGTCTCACTTCCCAAAATAACTTCATCACGACTATCCCCATTATCATCCATGTCAATGACTTTTTTAAAATTTAGAGAAACTTCATATAATCATAATTATGCATAGATCTGAAGCTAGGGTACATCAAAGTACTAATAAATGAGACATTCATTGTGTTCCTAGGTGGAAAATTGAAGGAAAGTTGAATGGGGGAAATTGTGAATATCTTCTCATAACAACTTCATATTGCTTTTATATTTTTCCCTTCTTTATACTTGTGTATCATTTACAAACTTTTCTTGTAGTGCACATTGGAATCTCTTAACTATTATTGGTGTTGTACCCAATTACATAGAGAGGGGAATGCAAGAAGAAAATGGACTAGGAAGGGGGGTGTGCCACCCCCAAACTTATGTTTTGGTAGTCTTTTTGATATATTTGACTTTTTTGGTGGATCTAGGGTAAGAAGATGGAGTAAAAAATCTAGAAGAGGGTTATGAACATGGCACAACTTGATTTTATAATTCTACGTGCCAAGTTTTTACCTAGTCCTACTATGCCCAAAAAGTGACATGGTAAGGGGAAAAAGTGATGATTTCATGAAATTGTTAAACTGGTCAGTATGATTCACAATGTGTTTGATCCCTCTCAATTCCTTTAATAATTTCCATATTATTAAGGAAACATTATATCAGGGTTCCTAGGTTGTGTAAGGTAATTTCTAGACATTTGTTGAGTTTAAAAATTGATCACTTTATGGTTTTACTTTGATTGGAGGGTTACATGAAAATTAAGTGCACTATATGGATGTAAATGAAGAAATCTAAATCTAGGTTGGTTACATAACGTCTTTAATTAATCTAGTAGATATAAAAGTAGAAATACTAAAAATGATGAAATGTAGCTTACGTATGAAAAAATGTGATGATAACATGCCTAAGGTTAAAAATATCAGTCAATAGCATATATGTATGGATTAAGAATGGAATACGTACCACCCACCCATCACCCCAAGATTAGAAATTTGTTGTTTCCTGAGAGTAACTAACCCCAAGATGAAGCCAAAGAAATGACAAAAAACTTCAAAATTTTCCATCTGATCGACTAACTAGACCCTTGACCTTTTGTGTTTTCATATCTTGATGAAGAATGGTTGATCATCTATTTGAATCATTCAAATAGCTAGATGTCACTATGGGATCTCGGAGCTATAGGTGAGGAAACTAACGGGTCAATTGATTTGATTGGTGGGCAATATTCTCCACATAAGTAAATTTGATTTATTCCTGGTGGTCGACTTGGTGAATAAGTTGGTCAGCTAGGATTGATCATTGAAAGCAAAACAATAGGTGATTTGCATGTATTGGTAAATTGATCCGGTTAGCTAATATATCTATTTGGGGTGCATATTATTGGTTAAGGTGAGCCAATTAGATGGTGGTGGCATCCAACTAATTGACCCTCTCTAAAGTTTAGGATTGATCTACAATATTTGTCTTTCATATATATGGAAATATTACAGTTTAGCACCTTGAATCGTTAAGTGGACTTCAAAATTTTAATTATTCAATGACTAGTGCAAATTTAAAAAATAAACAAAACCTAAGATAGTAACCATGTAGCATCCCAACAAACATCAATATTTTGATGTCGGTTATCCAAAACCTATGACTCAATTAAATGTGAGAGTTCTAGAAAAACCTAGACCGAGTAGTCTCCTTGAAGTGATTCCCGATATCCACAACCTCAGATGGTATTGTAACCTTATATTTTTCCTAATGTACCAAAGTTAATTGTTATAACCTAGTTTTTCCCAATGCAAATATGATGTTAAGAAGATTGTAGACCCAAATTCTATACAGCTGAGAGAGGATATATCCTATGTCGAAGGACCAATTTCAAATTCTATATTGTGAATTCAAAATCTTAAAAATAGAGAGATACCCATTGTGAAAGATCTTTGGATGAATCACAGTATAGAAGAAGATAATTGGGGAGTAGAGAAAGAGATGTGTAACAAGTATTCTTTCCTCTTCTAGAAATTTTGAGATGAAATTTTTCTTAGAGGGGGAGAATTGTTACTACCCTCTTCTAGATTTGTTGATAACCCTAGAGATTTGAGATAACCATAATATTTGACATGATTTTATTAATAATATATTACCTTGTGCTTTATCTTATGTTTGGCAATCTCAAATACTTGTTTGGATAACTCATATTCATGACATAAGAATACCTCAAAGATCTTTGTTGTAGTTGACAAATAATTAGACCATACATGTATGCAAGAGGAAATAAGTAACAAATAAATTTTCATTTGAGAATGTTATAAAACTAATATTGTATAATTGTAAAGAATTCAGTTACAAATCAAACACAAAAAGAATCAACCAAGTCAAAGTTCAAATGAGTGAGATATGACCTTTTTAGTAACATCTCTAGAAACTGAGCACCCGCTGAGGCCCATCGATCACTGAAAGCCCAGTGACCGTTGAGGCCATCGACCATTAAGGCTCAACGACCACTGAGAATGCCACCAACAACATCCAATCGCAAAATGATCATATCTCGTGCTATACATATCTATTTTTAACAAAATAAAGTGTGTTAGAACCGTAATTCGATCCTCCAACATCTCAGACCATTAAGAAAATGAAATGAAGATCTAGATGGTGATTTATAGGGAGATTGTTGGGGAAGAACATGAAAAATGGAAAAAAATCAAAGGTCTCGTCATAGATTCGACTTGGTAAGTGGTTTTTTATCATCAACCCTTCCTTATCTTCATGTTCCTTTGTTTGAAAATCCCTAGGTCATCTACTTAAGGTTTGTGTTAAGCTTTATTCTTCTTATTATACCTCCAATCAACATTTTTGGAGCTTGTTTTCTTGTTGGCATCCTGTTTGTGAGGAGATCTCGTGACTTGAAATGAGATTTCAATTCCTATGAGTTAATATATGAGGTTGGTTGGTGGTCAGACTTAGATCAGTGACCTCTGATGAGATTTGTGAGTGGAAAATCACCTTCTAACCCATATTTAAAGCATACAAATTTAAACAATGACTTTCTAGTATTTAATTTTTGCTTTATGATAATTGTAATGGAATTGATAAATCTATGTAGTGATTTGTAAAAGTAGAAATGCTTTATTTATCATATTTTTGTGATGTAATATCATGCCAAAAGTTGTCGTGTGAGTTGCTATGAATTGACAAGTGATGAAATGGTGTAAATTGAGGCATCAGGGAAGCTGGGTTGCCCTAATTCATGTTTAAAGAGTCGAACTATGGTTTATGAGACCTGTGAAAAGTTCTAGATAATTATGTTCTTAATACAAGATGCTAAATTGTCAAAAATAGGGTAGTCATTAGGTACGGTGATGAATCTTGTTAAATAAACTAAATATCACTAGAAGTTAGATGCCTGGACATGAAACAATCCTCATAGGAGGCCTGCGATGTGAGGAGGAAACATGATTCCAGACTAGAGGTCTCACGTAGTTTGAGGTAAGATAGAATGCATCATTGTGGGGTGCGGGGGTCTAGATCAATAAGGGAGGACTCCTTAACTGATTGGTATCTAACACCGTCTAGGGATGCTAGTCGTACCTGAGTTATGGGTTGTGGCTATCAGTGAACATTTTCTGTAGGTCTGCTGGTGCACAAAAAGCCTGAGGACTTTGACTCCCTGCCTAAGTACCCATGTTTAGAGGAGGATTTTGATACATTCAACCTCTCCCATTAGTCAATGAGAGGTAGACATGATGATGCTAACTACATATGTGGTATTGAGATTAAAGATTAGGAACCCAAGCATGCTTCTAAGTCATATATAGTAAGATCATAACTTGCTACGATACTTACACAAATACACCTCATGTGGGTCCAGTGGCATAATAAATGAACTAGATAATTAGTGAACATATTTAGTTTGTTTATTGTATACTTTATTAGATTAATTGGCTTGTTGGTTGAATTATGATGTTTCAGTACCAAGTTGTATTGAATTACTCCCACGATTGGATGGTTACAATTTTAAACTACCATGTTTGTATTCTTTTGTGTTCAATTCAAATAAATAAATATATTTGATATATATCATGGTTACTTTTTTATTTTCTACTCACTGGGCCAATAGTGTTACAACCCCGATTTTGGGTTCATTTGCTGAGAAATCTAATTTCTCATATTAAAGATAAATGAACAAATAATGATGTCTTTTGATTGAATGCATGAATTTCGTTTAAAATAGCCTTGACGATTTCTTTGTGGGCTTTATTGGCTATTGGGCCCAATAACAAGGTAAATCAATTAGTAAATGAATAATTAAGTTTTTGAAGAAAAGAAAGATGTGGAAACCTCTAGAAGGCAAAAGAATGTAATCTAAAGATGGATTTCATGCCTCTTGGGTTCCTTGGGTTCCAAGGATTCCAAAGTCACAAAGAGAATGCAATAAAAAAAGATAAGGCCAATTAGATATTTCTTTATTAAGAAAGAAATTAAAAATAATGATAAAATGTGGAAAATATGTGAAAAGGGGTATAATTGAGTTATCCTTGGTGGATTTTCGTATCCAAAGGATTCCTAATGTTAAATGGAATTCCAATAAGGAAAATAAAAAGAGAGATAAAGAGAAACCCTCAAAAAGAGATATTTTAATAAAGAAAAAGCAAGATAATGAGAAAAAGGATGAAAGATCAAGAAAGAGGCTAAGGTATATCCCCAATATGGGATTTCAAGCCATTAAGATTCCTTGAGGTTCAAGGAACTCAGAATAATAAATTAGTAGAAAGGGAAAGAGAAAATATGTGAGAAATATATATTATTAAGTGATATCTTGCACCTAAAGAAAAGGCATGTATTCTTTTATATAATTATCCCAATTTTTGTAGAGAGGTATAAAAAGTTATTATTAAGTTTCCCTCAAAATTTGGTATTAATTGGACACTCTGTTTGGGAGTTATGACTTTTACAAATTTCCCTATAGTGTTGTGATTATAACAAATGTCACACTTTTATCGATTTAAAAGAAAATTGCTAGGGACGACAGTAGCCATTGGATCAAGATCTGACACCAGTTGTGCATGTCCTTCCTCGATTCTGAGAAGGAAAGTGTCGTAAGAGCAGAGGGATTTTTTTCCTCGATTTTTCCTCAGAGATCTGACCATATACAAACATGGAAAGATGTTGGTTGGCTTCATGAGATGATTCTGCACCCAACCCACCTAGGTTTTGGGTGGTTTCATTCGTTCTAGAAGTTTTGCCCAATTGGGCCAAGAACCAGGGGCAGCGGCGAGATTAGGAAACCCTAAAGAGAGCCATATATCCTATAAATAGAACCCCCTTCAACTCGGGCAGAACCTCACCAGCTCGACCGACCCCTTTCCTAGTTCCCTGGTGCCCCAGGTCAACAAGATCTAGAAGCTCCGACGAGCTTCGAACAGCGGCACCACCGCAGTGCTTTCCCTTGGATCGAGTGAGGTCGAGCAGCAGATGTCGTTGGATCGGGGTCATCTGTTGATGGAGGAGGGCGATCGACGGTCGATCTTGTCCAACGCTCTAGAAGACCCTCAATGGGCGCAAGTCACACGATTCGTCCTATCATGCTCGGTCAAAGGCGACCGCAGATCCAACGAACCAGAGTTTTCTGAAAAATAAAGGGTTAGTCACCTTTCTGATCTATATTCAAGAAAAAGGTTGAATCTTGTATAAATCGTTAAAAATAGATCCTTTTTCCGAAAAATACAAGTAAGTAGTGCTTTTTAATCAGAAAAATGCGTAGAACATGATAAAAATGATAGTAGAGCCTATTTGTGAATTCTTTTCAAGAAGTATAGGGTTTTCATCTTTTAATGCATTAAATAATGGAAAAACCCTAGGAAGAGATAAAAGCAATCATGATGGATCTTGATTTTGGTTTTGATCAAAATAAACCTGTTAAGAGTTAAGAAAAAGGTAAAATCATAAAAGGATGATTAATATGTTGCTTTTAAGGTTTTTGTGATCATGTACATGCTTTAATGGGATAAAAACCCTAATTTGGGAAAACATGAATTTTAGTGATTATAATTTGAAAATTACTAGTATACAACTGAAATATAATGATTCTTGAACATAAGTTGGATTAAAGAATCCTTATTGAAGATAATGAAGAATTAGGGTTAAGTGCATAATACTGAATTGATGAAAGTGAGTAATTGCAACCTATTGGTTATTAAAGGTGTTAAATGATGGTTAAGCTCCTAATTATGGGTAAATACCCTTAATATAGTAATCATGGTTTTATAATGAATAAAGGTGGATTTAATGACGAATAGAGTTCATATGTGAATTCAATCATAATGAACTATGAATTGATGATAAATGAGCGTATTGACTTTGTCATAATTTTGAAAAGGATAAAAATAGTAGCTTTAATGTAAAAGAGGCTTAATGGACTTATTCAATGGTTGATTATGCCTTTAATCCGAAACTGAGGATTAGATGTTGAAATAATTAGGGTTTGTGATCAATTGCGTTAAATTAGGGTTTGAAATAGTAAAAGATGAATGGAAACCCTAATTGCAATAGAAACCCTAAAAGTGAATTAGAAACCCTAGGAAGCGAGCTAGGTTTAATGGATCTTGATGACATGAATAATAAAAAGGGAATTACGTGATTATTTCAGGATCTTGTTGAAAATGCTTACTTGCTTGGATTCTTATTTGCATGGATATTTCTGCTCAAATTGTCAGATCTGGTATGTGGTTAATTATGATTAATCGCATTAGTTTCCCTAGGCTTTCCTGAATGTTTCCTCGTATTGAATGCAATCTAAACAGTTGGATGGTCATACTTGCAAAATTATAAAGTCACTATTGTTATCACAATTATAAAGACATGTGTATTCTTGCACCTACATGCCACCCTGATGGAATATGCCATAAAGGTCAGGCCCAAGAGGGTAGACCCATGGGCACCATGAGAGGTGACCCCAGACACCAAGCTCGGGAATGAGAAGGTGGTCTATGATGAATGACTATGGAGCACCATGAGAGGTGACTCCCAGGCACCAAGCTCGGGATTGAGAAGGTGGCCTTAAGTCAATGGCAAATGAGAAACCCTAGAGGGGTATGCCAGGGTTAGGGCAAAAGCGGTGGAGAATGACACATTGAAAATATAAAGTGGCTTGTTAAATAATTTGATTGTGATTATTAAATTGTTAGCCATTATTGCAAGATTTTGGTTGTTCCCACATACCAGTATATTTCGATATATTGACCGATGTTTTGTTTGTCGGCGTTTTAGGAACAACAATTGAAAGAACAAACAGTAAAGTGACACATTGTGGAAATAAGAAAAAAGTACAAGGAGGATTAGATACAATAATTCAAGCTCTGGATAGATAGATTTCCAAAGTTTTCAAAGGTAAGCAAAGTTTTAATTTTATACCAAATTCCAGTTAGTTAGTAGAATTTCATAATTATTATTGATTATTTGTCGAACCTTTGATCATGTTAATTGAATAACGGCTCTGACCTTCGGGTCTCCCTTAATTGGGGGTTATCGGGAGGCGGGGTCGTTACAATTGGTATCATAGCATAGGTTCCTCAATTAATCTTTAATAATTATTAAATTTTACAAATTCTATAGAACCCAAGGGAGTTATTAGAGGATTGTCCGAAAGATTGAGGTGTCTAGAAAAGGATCACGTCTGAGGGCTGGCAATATTTTCCTCCACACCGCTGGCCGGAATACGAGGACTCTCGGATTGTGTGACTGCCTGGACGATGTCTTAGGATATGACTCGAAATAAGATACCTTTAGGACTCTCTCATCTTGTTCATCCCTTCTAAACTCAAATTCTATTAAGGACCTTAAGGATTAGGGTTTCCTCTCTCTTCTCCTCACCCTCTTGAGGTATGGGTAAGGTTGATAAGGATTAAGGAATCCTCCACCAAATTAATAAAAAACATGTAAATGAGATGCCATGGACATAAGCTTAATAGAGTAAGCGTAAAGGAATAGATACATGCTTAGGTCGTATGACACGAGTTGTCATTGCCCTCAGAAGAGGCCTGAGGATATACCTCCATGGTAGGAGGATGAGTAGAGAGAGTTAGTCTTGGAGGTAGAGACCTCCATTAAAAGTAGAGACCTAGCACATCCTTTGTGGATGATGTTAACCCTAACCCTAAGTGAAGGTTTGAGAGAGAGATGGCATGATGAGTTTAGACCAGGTGTTTGGATAAACATGCCTTGGATGCCATATGAGCCATGAGAAGTTGATGACCTAGCACCTTTGGCAACCCAACCCTGGGAAGGGTCGTGCATGTTTGAGTGAAGGATAACTCCTTCATGGATGAAGTTAGAGAAGAAACTATAGTTACCCTATGGGCTTAGGCAAGTAGGGTATGGCTTGATGAAACTGTGGTTAAGAGACCATGATGGATGGCTTATGAAATGAGCATAAAGTGTTATGAATGATCTTGAGCAAACATAAGTTTGAGCATAGACTTCACCCATGTGGAGGTATGCTAGTGAGCTTGATCCTTCATGGAGAAAGGACCTCTAGTAGGAAGGCTGGATGTGGAGTTAGCTCTAAAGAGAGAAAGCAGGACCCAAGCAAAAAAAGGTTGGAAGATTAAATTACAAGACATGAGGAAAAATGGGGAGTTGAGGATGATGCGGCCTAAGTGGATGATAGTGGTTGCTTCATACTCAATCCTTGGTGTCTGATGATATCTTGGTTGCCTTTATAGGAACCAAACCCTAGAGAGAGGATGATGCTTTTGATACCTATGTGCCTATGGTATAAGTGTTTACCTACTGAGATGAGACAAAGAGTGCCTTAGACCCTGAGGAGGTTTAGGTAACTAGGCTGTGAGGCCTTGTACCTAGTTGGTTGTCCTGGAAGAGGACTCAACTCTGATGTGTTGCTCGAGTAGAAGGATAATGGAAGTACATGACAAACCTTTGACATGCGTGATTCATGGTTAAGAGATTGAGCATGCAGTCAGACACCTAAAGGTGAACCTAGGGTTCCTAGGCCTAAGAGGGGAAGCAGTGTATTTTATGCTCATGATGAGATTTGAGACACTATAGTTTCGAGCATGGTACTCCTCATGAGTAGAGGTAAAGGAAACCCCTTAAGTTCTACACAGGGTATGTTTGATGAACCCCTCACGACTAAGTTGATCTAATGTTGAGGAAGAGAACAAGTGTAACCTAGCATGGTTTAGTAGGTACGCTTGTGCCTTAGTAGTTGATGGATTAAGCATGCTCATTTGGATGTAAACCCTAAGGATGTTTGTGACCTTGTTGTCAAGAGTTGTAGTTTCCTCCCATCCTGGGAGAGGGACCCTTTTGTAGGGTGTATACCAGTTTTGTTAGTTTTGAGGTAACCTAAAGAGGTTTCATAGGATCTTGAGAAGCTAAGTGAAGAGTGCATGGCATGAGAATGAACCTATAGACCCATAGATAACCATCTCTATGTGTGTGTGGAGGTGTTACCATGGAGGTAACCGGTATGGGGCCTGACCAAGGTAGGCAGGTTGCCATGATCCCTGAGAAAGGATGAAAGACAACCCAAGAATGCAGAGAGTGATGATGAAGGATTGGGTAAGGTTCTAAGTTGAACATGTACTATGATATAATCTTAAGTATATCCTAGGGTCAGGTGGGGATAAGACCGATGGAAGTAGGAGTTTCCTAATTCCCTAGTTGCACATGACCATAGGGTCGGGAGGTAACAGCTATCATTGTCTGAGGGCCATGGGTTAGGAGATTAATCGCCTTCATGAACTTGTGGGACCTAAAGGACAGATGAGTAGGGAACTCTTTGGATGCATAAGGGGAAAGGGATGACCCCAAAAGTGTCGGCACCCTATAGACCTAGAGGAGATAACTAAGGATTGTGCTTGGACCAAGTAAGTTTGAGACCAATTTTCCATGGAAGTAATGTGGATATCAAGATGATGGCACGTTTCAACTTAGATTTGAAGGTGTACTGGTAATGTGGGTTGTACCATCTCTACTCTTGGAATAGGAAGAACTCTGTGTTTGGACGGCCTCCAAATGTTTATTTCTTCTTGTTATGGGAGTGAGAGATAGGACAGTAGGCATGCCATACACCAAGGGTAAAGATGACGTGAGTTGGAATGTTGCTATAAGGAATGAGGACAGAGATGACAATGTGCTTGGGTGGAGTGAATGTTGCATGGACGGGTACAAATGATAAAAGTATTAAGATAATCACCTTGTAAGGATGTTCCTAGTAGAAGCTTTGTGGAATTTGCAAGGTTGAGATTGATCACCAGGTAGATGAGCTCAGAGTTTCTTAATGAAGACAAAACTAGAGTTTGAGATGAGATGATAAGTATATTACATGGAGGTGTATGTCATCAACAATACTTAACACCTAAGGATAAGAAGTGGTAATGAATGTTCCAGTTGAGATATAGCTGCCTAGTTTAGCTGGAAGCTAGAAGAAGTTGAGGTTTTTAGGCTAACCTTCAGTTGAAAAAAAAAGGAGATAAGTTTGGCTAACACCCAGATGTATCAATAGCGGTTAATCAACTAAATGATTGCTTGGTTAGCTAGTCAAATATGTGATATAAAGAAAGGATGATTGTCAAACCTCAGATGTACTTCTTTGGAAAGGAAAGTGATGAAACCCTAATGAGAGTAGTTTAGGGTTTCTGAGGTATCGATCTTGAGGAATCATGACATACCGGGAATCATGGTTTTAAGATCACCACGCACGGTGAAACTACAAAGATAGTAAGTGATAGTAGAACTTTGGATGCTTAAAACAAAGTTGCATGTAGCATGTGGCCATGCAAGCTAGGAGGCGAAGGACGAACACCAGTAACCCAGTACATGGATATAAAGTATAAAGAGTTCCTGAGAGGGAGTGGGAGTTCATCACTATGGATGTTGTGTGTCTCCCGTAGACCAAGGAAGGTCGAGATCCAATATGGGTTATGGTAGATCGCCTTACCTAGATGACATGAGAAAGGAGGAGTACTGTCACGAGATAGATTCGGTTGAACTACTTAGAGAGAAGATGGTTCAACCACACCATGATGTGAGTTTAAAAGTTTTTGGGTATGACCAAGGTTCACTTCCATGAGGTGGAAGTAGATACATGAAGAGCTTGATGATAGTATAGTTTATCACCCCTAACTAATGGTTAGTATAATCCAGACTAGAGGGTCTAATGAGAGCCAGTGTGCTTGTTTAGGGTGATATAAAGAGACAGTTCTTAAGAGGTGATGTTAACCACCATAGCCTTTATCGGGATGCAAGAAGTTCTATAGGGAGGTTGTGTCGGTCACCACTTCATTAAGATGATTTTGGTGAAGGAGGCCCCACACAGGTCAGAAAAGAACCACAACGTGTGCAAATGAAGTCGCTTTGATCATGCAATGGCTGAGAGAGAGCCCAGTGGTGACATGAGTCATGAGCTGATGCAAAGTAGACTGACATGCGGTTCACTATGGGAGAACATAATGTGAAAATACGACCCCTCTGAGCTAAAGCTGAGAAAGATGAGTCCCCGATATATAGGTCCATTTGAGATGGATTGGTGGAGAAGGTTGTGTTTAGCCTTACCCCTCAGGATAACATGATGTATAAGGTGTTACAGGAGTCCAGTCTAGAGCACTACGTGAGGTACCCAAGCTAGGTGTCGAGCCCTAAAACTATTCAACTTTTGAGAAGCTGAAATGTCCTGAGTCACCTATGAGGGTACGATATACCAAGGTAAGAAAGAAATAAGATGGAAGAATATGAGATGATGAAGGTTCTTGGGAAGCACCATGGAAAGGGTGAAGCCACATGGGAGCCATGATGGACATATGAAAGGCTTATCCTGGACTGTTTGTTTGCTTGATGGAATTTTGAGGACAAAATTCTTATAAGAGGGGAAGGATGTTACAACCCCAATTTTGGGTTCATTTGTTGAGAAATGTAATTTCTCATATTAAAGATAAATGAACAAATAATGATGTCTTTTGATTGAATGCATGAATTTCGTTTACAATAGCCTTGATGATTTCTTTGTGGGCTTTATTGGCTATTGGGCCCAATAACAAGGAAAATCAATTAGTAAATGAATAATTAAGTTTTTGAAGAAAAGAAAGATGTGGAAACCTCTAGAAGGCAAAAGAATGTAATCCAAAGATGGATTTCGTGCTTCTTGGGTTCCTTGGGTTCTAAGGATTCCAAAGTCGCATAGAGAATGCAATAAGAAAAGATAAGACCAATTAGATATTTCTTTATTAAGAAAGAAATTGAAAATAATGATAAAATGTGGAAAATATGTGAAAAGAGGTATAATTGAGTTATCCTTGGTGGATTTTCATATCCAAAGGATTCCTAATGTTAAAAGGAATTCGAATAAGGAAAATAAAAAGAGAGATAAAAAGAAATCCTCAAAAAGAGATATTTTGATAAAGAAAAAGCAAGATAATGAGAAAAAGGATGAAAGATAAAGAAAGAGGCCAAGTTATATCCCCAATATGGGATTTCGAGCCATTAAGGTTCCTTGAGGTTCAAGGAACTCAGAATAATAAATTAGTAGAAAGGGAAAGAGAAAATATGTGAGAAATATATATAATTAAGTGATATCTTGCACCTAAAGAAAAGGCATGTATTCTTTTATATAATGAACCCAATTTTGGTAGAGAGGTAGAAAAGGTTATTACTATGTTTCCTCAAAATTTGGGATTAATTGGACACTCGGTTTGGGAGTTATGACTTTTACAAATTTCCCTAAAGTGTTGTGATTATAACAAATGTCACATTTTTATCGATTTAAAAGAAAATTGCTTGGGATGACAACAGCCATCAGATCAAGATCCGATGCTAGATGTGCGTCTCCTTCCACGATTATAAGAAGGAAAGTGATGTGAGAGTAGAGGGACTTTTCCCTTGATTTTTCCTCGGAGATCTGACCATATACAAACATGGAAAGATGTTGGTTGGCTTCGTGAGATGATTCCGCACCCAACCCACCTAGGTTTTGGGTGGTTTCGTTTGTTCTAGAAGTTTTGCCCAATTGGGCCAAGAACCAGGGGTGGCGGCAAGATTAGGAAACCCTAAAGAGAGCCATATATCCTATAAATAAAACCCCCTTCAACTCGGGCAGAACCTCACGAGATCGACCGACCCCTTTCCTAGTTGCCTGGTGACCCAGGTCGACAAGATCTAGAAGCTCCGGCGAGCTTCGAACTGCGGCACCACCGCAGTGCTTTCCCCTGGATCGAGCGAGGTCGAGCAGCAGATATCGTTGGATTGGGGTCATCTGTTGATGGAGGAGGGCGATCGACGGTCGATCTTGTCCAGCACTCTAGAAGACCCTCAATGGGCGCAAGTCACGCGATTCGTCCGATATCACTCGGTCAAAGGTGACCGCGGATCCAAAGAACCAGAGTTTTATGAAAAATAAAGGGTTAGTCACCTCTCTGATCTATATTCAAGAAAAAGGTTGAATGTTGTATAAATCGTTAAAAATAGATCCTTTGTCCGAAAAATGCAAGTAAGTAGTGCTTTTTAATCAGAAAAATGTGTAGAACATGATAAAAATGACAGTAGAGCCTGTTTGTGAATTCTTTTCAAGAAGTATAGTGTTTTTCATCTTTTAATGCATTAAATAATGAAAACCCCTAGGAAGACATAAAAGCAATCATGATGGATCTTGATTTTGGTTTTGATCAAAATAAACCTGTTAAGAGTAAAGAAAAAGGTAAAATCATAAAAGGATGATTAATATGTTGCTTTTAGGGTTTTTGTGATCATGTACATGGTTTAATTGGATAAAAACCCTAATGTGGGAAAACATGAGTTTTAGTGATTATAATTTGAAAATTACTAGTATACAACTGAAATATAATGATTCTTGAACATAAGTTGGATTAAAGAATCCTTATTGAAGATAATGAATAATTAGGGTTAAGTTCATAATACTTAATTGATGAAAGTGAGTAATTGCAACCTATTGGATATTAAAGGTGTTAAATGATTGTTAAACTCCTAATTATGGGTAAATACCCTTAATATAGTAATCTTGGTTTTCTAATGAATAAAGGTGGATTTAATGACGAATAGAGTTCGTATGTGAATTCAATCATAATGAACCATGAATTGACGATAAATGAGCATATTGACTTTGTCATAAATTGAAAAGGATAAAAATAGTATCTTTAATGTGAAAGTGGCTTAATGGACTTATTTAATGGTTAATTTTGCCTTTAATCCGAAATTGAGGATTAGATGTTGAAATAATTAGGGTTTGTGCTCAATTGCGTTAAATTAGGGTTTGAACTAGTAAAAGATGAAGGGAAACCCTAATTGCAATAGAAACCCTAAAAGTGAATTAGAAACCCTAGGAAGTGAGCTAGGTTTAATGGATCTTGATGACATGAATAATAAAAAGGGAATTACGTGATTATTTCAGGATCTTGTTGAAAATGCTTGCTTATGGATATTTCTATTTAAATCGTCAGATCAGGTATGTGGTTAATTATGATTAATCACATTAGTTTCCCGAGGCTTTCCCAAATGTTTCCTCGTATTGAATGCAATCTAAATAGTTGGATGTTCATACTTGCAAAATTATAAAGTCACTATGGTTATCACAATTATAAAGACGTGTATTCTCGCACCTACATGCCACCCTGATGGAAGATGCCATAAAGGTCAAGCCCAAGAGGGTAGACCAATGGGCACCATGAGAGGTGACCCCAGACACCAAGGTCGGGAATGAGAAGGTGGTCTATGATGCATGACTATGGAGCACTGTGAGAGGTGACTTCCAGGCACCATGCTCGGGATTGAGAAGGTGGCCTTAAGTCAATGGAAAATGAGAAACCCTAGAGGGGTATGCCAGGGTTAGGGAAAAAGTGGTGGAGAATGACACATTGAAAATGTAAAGTGGCTTGTTAAATAATTTGATTGTGATTATTAAATTGTTAGCTATTATTGCAAGATTTTGGTTGTTCCCACATACCAGTATATTTCGATATACTGACCGACGTTTTGTTTGTCGGCGTTTTAGGAACAACAATTGAAAGAACAAACAATAAAGTGACACATTGTAGAAATAAGAAATAAAGTACAAGGAGGATTAGATACAATATTTCAAGCTCTGGATAGATAGATTTCCAAAGTTTTCAAAGGTAAGCAAAGTTTTAATTTTATACCAAATTCCAGTTAGTTAGTAGAATTTCATAAATATTATTGATTATTTGTCGAACCTTTGATCCTGTTAATTGAATAACGGCTCTGACCTTCGGGTCTCCCTTAATTGGGGGTTACCGGGAGGCGGGGTCGTTACAAGTAGCTCATCAACCTACTAGATAATCTTTCAGGTAAAGGATTTACTCTTCTTGAGGAGACAGAAGCCAACTTTTATCAAGAATAGAGTTGAGGTCTAGAAAAAGGAGTAGTTTGAATACTTAGATGGTCTCTTATCCTTCGTCTGGATCTTGGGAATGTGTGTGATAAAGGAGAGTAGTTTGTAATGAGTTGTACTTAATGTATATCAAATGTGAGCTTTTTCTTCTATGTAATAGTGGAACTTTGTTGTATGCAAATATGATGTTTTTCATGTGATGATATAAAATTTATTTGATATTTTTGTTTGAAAAGGAATGACAGTGAACATGCTCTTTTAATAAACTAATAATATAGATCTTGAAAACACACCTTGAGTTTGTGTGAATATGATCAATTCCCTAATGTAGTAGGGACAAGGGTTATGGAACTCTAAGGTTCCAATAATATCATGATATGATCAAATACAAAGTAACATGCACAAAGTCATCATGAATACTTTCTTGATGCTTTTGAAATTTATGATAACAACCTATGGTTTTTTACCTAGCGATGGTTGTCAACACATGATAGGATATTGGCTTTGAATCTTGAGCACAATCTTGGACAAATTTTGAGGATGAAAGTTCTTTTAAGGAGGGAAAGATGTAAGAACCCAAATTTCTCTCTCCCCTATAAAACTCGTTCTCTATTTAATGTTACTCATCCTACTTAATTGAAAATGAAATCCCATAGTTTAAAAGTTATGATACTTAAATTTTATCACATCAATGATCAACTTTATGGTGCATTATAATAATTTGCTCTTCTGAACTATGCTTTAATGAAACACAAAAATCTAGTTATAATTTAACCTCTTCAATATTATTATATTAATATCCAATTTACATCAAGTTGTATAGCTTATAATTATGGATCCAATTGTGCAAATATCAAATCAATCGGCCTTTTAGAGCTTGAGATATGACCTTTTAAAATCTTCTCAATTACACATCTTTTAGTTGATTTAACTTGATTTTTGCCTTAGTTGGTCCCAATTTCGAGAGTAAGGCCCAACAAGGGTGGCACCCCTTTTCCTTGTATCGAGCAACGTCAGATCTTCGATTTTTTTCCATGGACTGGGTCCTTTGATCGAGCAACATCAGCCCTTCGATTTGTTTCCATAGATCGGGTCTTTTCATCTAGCATCTAAGAGTCTATCTCCTACCTCTGTATAGAGACTCTACAAAAATGGTGTTGCCACCAACTAACCCAACTTTAACTCCACCAATCACCCATGTCTCTTGATCCTTTTTCTAAATGGATACACCCTTCTATTTCCATTAGAATCCCTCTCTCTTTCTACTCTCATTTCGCTTCTTTTCTCTCCCTAGATCCTCTCTCCCCTCCCTATCTTCTTCTTCCTTACAAGTTGTAGCACCGCTACCATGGCACATGGGCATCATGCCTTCAGCTACCATGCCTCAAACATAGATCATGGAAATGTTCATTAGCATGACTCAAAGTAGGATGGCCCTTTCATAACTAGGTTGCACGTTCCTAATTCCCTGGTGGTACATCTCTAGTAAGGAACTTGAGGGGCGTCGCCGCGTGTCTGACACATTATGTGTGAGTCAGGGGTAATGCACTAGCCATTAATCATGTCTAACCACGTTGGTTCAAATCGGTGGTGTGAAGATCCAGCCAACTCTTCGATTGCCCCCTCTCCCTTTGCTTGGACATTCAATGTCGGCCAAACCACCGACGAAGGCAGTCATTTTGCAGGCGGGGTCCCGCCACTTGCTACTGGACATTGGACCTAGGCAAGGATGCATTCTAGCCACATGCTCATGAATTGGTGGTTCGACACCAACTGCAAGGTCAAAGCAATAAAAAATAACGGATGTCTCCTAAAATCCCAAAATGGAACTGTTCATTCAAACGGAAGCAACATTTAACTCACATCGACTCCAACCTACTAACGGAGAAAGATAGGACCCATGCCAACCGCAAGGTCAAGGAAATAAAGAATAAAAGATGTCCCCTGAAATCCCAAAATGGAAGTGTTCATCAAAATGGGAACAACATTCAATTTACGTCGAGTCCAACCTCCTGACGAAGAAAGATAGGACCCACGCCAACCCCAAGGACCATGCAATAAATAATTAATGATTTCTCCTAAAGCCCCAAAATTAAATGGAACTGTCCATCCAAATGGGAGCAACATTCAATTCACGTCAAGTCCAATCTACTGAAGGAAAAAGATAGGACCCACGACGACCGCAAGGTCAAGGCAATAACAAATAAAGGATATCTCCTGAAACCCCAAAATAGAACTGCTCATCCAAATGGGAGCAACATTAAATTCACATCGAGTCCACTTTTCATCCAAATGGGAGTAACATTCAATTCACGTAGAGTCCAACCTGTTTATGGAGAAAGATAGGACCCACACAGACTGCAAGGTCAAGTCAATAAAGAATAAAGGATGTCTCCTGAAATCCTAAAATGGAACTGTTCATCCAAATGGGAGCGACATTCAATTCATGCCAAGTCCAACCTGCTGACTGAGAAAGATAGGACCCACACTGACCACAAGGTTAAGACAATAAAGAATAAAGGATGTCTCCTGAAACCCCAAAAATGGAACTGTTCATCCAAATGGGAGCAACATTCAATTCACGTTGAGTCGAACCTATTGATGGAGAAAGATAGGACCCATGCCGACTGCAAAGTTAAGGTAATAAAGAAAAAAGGATGTCTCCTAAAACTCCAAAATGGAACTGTTCATCCAAATGGGAGCAACATTCAATTCACGTCGAGTCAAACATGCTGACGGAGAAAGATAGGACCCACGTTGACCGCAAGGTTAGGGAAATAAAGAATAAAGGATGTCTCCTAAAATCCTAAAATGGAACTGTTCATCAAAATGGGAGAAACATTCAATTCACGTCGAGTCCAACCTACTGACGGAGAAAGATAGGACCCACGCCGACCGCAAGCACTACAAAAAAAAGGGTCTTTAACTATAAAAAAAATTGTAGCGAAAACCCCATATTTTGTAGCTAAAGGCTTTAACTACATATTTCTTTACACAAACAAGTTGTAGTATATGCTCTTATAGCTAAAGCCTTTAACTATATTTTTCAAATATGTAGTTAGATAATCCATTCGCTACAAATTCATATGTATCCAAAAGCGTGGCTAGATATTGTCCTTACATATTTAAATATAAGTATAATTATAGCTAAATGTATGACTACAATTGCATATATAGTCAGTATGTAGGAAAAACATGAAGTTAATACATTTTATATGTATTTAGTGTGTACACTACTACAGAACCTACCTTTAGTGTCGCTTATTTAAGGCCTTTAGTGTCAGTTTCTAAGCGACACCTATGTGGGCGACACTAAAAGCTCACCCATTACGCATCGGTTCCAAAACCGACGCCCAAACTCTTCACGCGCCACCGAAATCGCGCATGTTTCCTGTGGCGTGAAGGTATAGGCGTCAGTTATTAGATAATAAACCGACACCATATACCTTCGCGCCACAGAAAGGGCGCCATCTTGGCCACTATCAGCGTCGGTTATTAGATAATAAACCGACGCCACATACCTTCGTGCCACAGAAAGGGTGCCATCTTGGCCACTATCAGCGTCGGTTATTAGATAATAAACCGACGCCATATACCTTCGCGTCACAGGAAACAGGCGTCGGTTATTTATATAAAACCGACACTATAACTTTGTGTGTCGGTGTTATACAAATAACCGACGCCTATTGTTTTTTTTTCTGTCAGTCTCCAGACCTGCTGTGGCTGGTCGCAGGATGAGAAACCTACAGTTAACTGCACGTTTTACGACATCCATTGATATCAGCCAACAACAGGCCACAAACCTACAAATGTAACAACAAAAATATTCACACATGCATTTAGCAATACAACATGCAGTTCCATTTTATTTTCACACATTTAGAAACATTCATGTAGCTAGCAATCTGTAGTTCCATTCATTCACATTCACACATGTAGAAACATTCATATAGTAACCAACACTTTCATTCATTTTCACTCAGACACATGTAGAAATATCTAGACATGTAGAAACATTCACACATATATTATAATTCAGAAATTCATTTACAAAATATAATTCTTTAGTCATTATTCGCTATCAACATCCCAATTATATTTTAAAACCCCCACTATTTGTATGGTTGTTGCCCATTCTTCTCTTACTTCATTTAATTCTCCCATCGTATAGGGAGAATGTACATCTGGTAAGTCTGTTCCTGTAGTGGGGTCAGCTTTAAACACCTGTAAACAGAATGATGTATATATATAATTAATGAGCTATAAATAAGATTGATATATTTCATATTATCTAATGAGACTATATAATACCTGAGCAATACAATCGATGTCCATACAACATGACAGACTAACACATATATAGTACATAACAACAGCAGCGTCGAATTTACATACAACACTAGCTTAGTACATATATAGTGGGACTAAGGTGACGATCCCACCTGCTAAAACAGGTTACCGACAACTACATGTTACGACTGGGAGGTCGTGATTCAGCAACCGTATTCATTAGTAGGAGGACAAACAGATCCACCTGCTAATGCATACGGTTGTTGAATCACGACCTCCCAGTCGTAACATGTAGTTGTCGGTAACCTGTTTTAGCAGGTGGGATCATCACCTTAGTCCCACTATATATGTACTAAGCTAGTGTTGTATGTAAATTCAGAGCTGTTGTTGTTATGCACTATATATGTGTTAGTCTGTCATGTTGTTATATGAATCTGAAGCACTTGTGTGTGCTGCACATTGATTTGGTTAGTAACAATAAAGGTTAATCTTGAATAGGTGAATACATAAAAACGTATATTAATTAAATTGGGAGTGGCACTTAATACCTTGAATTCATCTGTTTTTCTTTGGGTAACAAACTCCTCCCAGTCTTTGGGGTCCAAGTAGTTCCATTGTTGTGTGGCTTCCTTCTTCCTATATTTATTTTTCAAAGAGAATACAAACAAAAATTATTAGTGTAGAGTTAGTGAAATACTGATCAATGTCTAGAATTGGAATCAATCAAGAACCTATTCTCATCATCGCGTATGTAATCTCGGGTGAGATTGGTCCTATAGTTCTTTAGCACCCTCCCACAATGTTTAGCATTTGTATTAACTAGAAGATAATGAAACAGCAAATCAGAAAATGATATTGATATTAAAAAATTAAACATTTAGCTTCAATAAAAAATATAAACATGCATGCCTCTAAAATTGTGATCTTTTATCAATTAACAATCCTTCATTGTGATCTCCGCGCACATATAAGTCATCATTAGCTTCAATATTTTGTGGAGTTGGAAACCCAACTGAGAATGGGCTGGACTCATCATATTTATCATAATACTCTTCTTCATCTAAAGGATCTTCAATGAACTGTCTTTTACCATGAAGAATAACCGACCATTTATCATTTACAGGATCATCGATATAAAATACTTGTTTCACCTGTGATGCCAATATGAATGGTTCGGCCTTCTCACCAATCTTTTCAAAGTTCACTAAAGTGAAACCCAATTCATCCACTATAACTCCTTTGGTGTTATCAACCCAATTACATTTGAAGAGCGGAGTTTTGAAATCTATGTAGTCAAATTCCCATATCTCTTCAATGACACCGTAATATGACATTTTAGCTTCATGTGGACTCTTATCCTTTGCACTTGCAAAAAACATAGTCGATGCTTGAAGGGTAACCCCACTGTTTTGGACGACACTCTTATCATCTTGGCGCTTTGTGTAATATGTGAATCCATTAATGTCATACCCTTCATAAGACATAACAGTCAACTTTGGTTTAAAGGCGAGGCATTTGATAATTTCAGTAATATCATCTGGTGTTTGAGATAGTTGATGTAAGACTTTATCTTCAAACCACTTAATAAAGGTCTTGTTATGCTCTCTAGCAAGCCACATTGTATTGGCTCGAGGATATTGTCTTTTGATGAAATTGGTATGTTCCTCGATATAAACGTTCACTTCTTCCATGTTGTGTAAAATATACAAATGACCTTGTTCCAACTGCTCACGGCTGATTACTTTCACAAGTGATCCCAAAATTCCTTTGCCAAATAGCTTGTCATTCACATCTACGTCATCGTAGGAAATTTCTTCTTCCACACAAGCACTGCTATCGACATCCACTGGTTTCGGGTTTGAAACCTCTCCATGCCAGTGCCATTCTGTATAGCCTTGTATAATCCCGTTGCACATGACATGAGTTTTGATTTCGTCACCAGTGTTGACTTTCAAGTTGTTACCGCAATGCCTACATGGATAGTAGAACCTATCCCCAGGTTGTTTCCTATGTTCCTCGGCAAATCTAATGAACTGATCAAGACCAGAAATAAACTCTGGGGTGCAGCGATTGCGAATGGACATCCATGATCTATCCATTCTATGATCAAAGAGAAAACAAGTATATATTAGGACAAGATTAGGGTCTAGGGTTAACAAATACATGTGATTTCATTATTATATATAATAAATGTGTACCACCTATCCATTCTTGAACACCTAATCTCACTAGTAAGTGTATAATGTGTATTGGGTTTTCAAGAAAATTTCGGCAGCATTTCCCCGCTGTTCTCCAAGTACATATGTACTTACAGAACAAACGGGGAAATGCTGCCGAAATTTTCTTGAAAACCCAATACACATTATACACTAACATCCTAAGTGAGATTAGGTGTTCAAAAATAGTCCCAAACCGGGTACTATCCAAGATTTACTCCTAATAAGTAAATCTTGGATGGGTTTCTAGGCCAACAAATAATGTGTTGGACGGGTTTCATGTAGCAACTTTCAGTTCCATTCATTAATCTCTTTTTACATCCACACACAGGGGTGTACCCCTAAATAGTAACTAAACAAAGGGGTTGGTGTACCCCTAAACATGTGCATAATTAAAAAAACTATTAATACAGACAAGTCTAGATAGATAGACAACTAAATACTACACCAACATGGTCCCGTATCAGTAACTTCGAGGACTTATCATTGTGACGATCTTCTCCTGAAGTTCAGAATAGAAAGAAGCTATGAGTATTGATTGCTTGACAATTATATTTGTTAATTGGACTTACCGTGGTCTTTTTTATGATGAAGTTGTGTCACGAAGCTCCTCACTGTATTTAGATGAATCTGAACTGATAGGGGCCTCAGATTCAGATTCGTCCGAGCTGATATGCGACGACGTGCGCTCATACCGTAGTAGATGATCGGGGGTCTCGCAGTTGCTGTTGGTTATCCAAACTTTGATGGAATTATGGCCAACTGGACGGAGAAAAAGCCTGTTGCAATGAACCACATGTGTAAAGAAGTGAAAACACTTCTCTACTAAAAATTTGAACAATAAAACCTCCATTCCAAACACACTCAGAAGGTATGTTGGTGTGGGTGTAAAATTTTCAAATCTTTATATAATGGTAACAAAAGACCAATGTATAGCAGCGGAAGGAAATATTTGACTATTCAATTATAAAGCAAAGGGTTACAAACTTAAACTTACATCAAAAGGATCCATGTAGAGGAAATCTAAACCACCTCAAGATTGTCTCCAAGCTTCATCAACTCAAGCTAAGTCTAAGTCATCATGTCAAGCCATCCATGTCCTCCACCTAGGGTTGGAAGCATACCCCAGCAAAAGAGAAACAAAAGAGACATCAGCAAAGGCTGGTATGTGCATACTAAAAAGCAATTTGAGCAATATAATGATATAGGGACATCAAAATATACAAGGCTTCCCATGCAAGAGATAAGTATCATCCAAACGGGTATCAAGTGAAAGATTATAACAAAAGGGATACTTGCCATAAAACAAAACATATAAAAAGAATGTGCTATCAATATAAACATCCACTACCATGGTGGGAAACAAAGCACATATCATCAACAACCTGCATGCATGTGAGATAAGCATAGCCCTAGAACAATATAAATAACAAAGGCGGCCAAGAATCACACATCTTGAACCTGGTGGGACATGGGCCAAGAATCACACATCTTGCCCTGGCATGGGGAATCAAACATCCACCATCCAAATATTTATATAACATGGGACAGGAATCAAACATCCTTCCCTGGCATGGGGAATCACACATCCACCATCCAAAAGATATCACAATGTTGCCATGTTGCATAATGAGACAAAACCAATGAAATTATACTACTCTAGTGCTACTGAATCACATAGCATGTTAAATGTAGAGGCAAGTGAAGCAGTATAGTCAGATTAAACAATGTTGCCATCACACAATAGACAACACAAACTTATAAGCAAATCCACTTCAAAGTGGGCATATAACAACAAGTAAAAATCCACATCACAGTGGGCATATAATATCACAAGTCCAACATGTACCAAGGCATAGGAAAATAGATCCAAGAGAATATATGTGATCACAAGATCAATAACAAAATAAGATACTTCTCATGAACCATGATATCAAAAGAAAAGAGCAATGTGTATAGGCTATTGTCCATAGGACCAAGAGAAAGAATAAAATAGGATAATTGCTCAACAAGAATAATATGGGATGCATACCTCAACTTCAGAGTCAACAGATCCAAAACCACTTCTAGGTCCAAGCCTAAGCTTCCAAAACACCTATTAAGCATATATGTGGAATTAGGGTTAGGTTTCCATTAATATACAAAACCCTAAAAATCACCTTTTTATTAATATATGAATTAGGTTTCCAAAACCATTCCATATTTTAGATTATATTTTCCTGAACTCAAAACATATTTTATTATATTTTTCTGACTTATAAATTATTAGTTATGAATTTTAGAAGTTAATTCATTATTAATTAGATCCATTAAAAACACATGTTTTAAAACATTAGATTCAGGCAATAAAACCAAAACCATAAGAAAGCTTGCATTTGTCTGAATCCAACGAATATTTATTTATATTTTTCTGATCATCCACTAATTAGTTATGGATTTTTAAGCATCGGCAAATCAGATAATTACACGTCAGATTATCACATACAAGTCGCAAAGGAGGGAGTCAAGCTGTGACTTGGACCAAAGAAAGGTGGCCAAGTCACGCCATGTCAGCGACGCGCGGACCCGCTACAAGGCAAAGAGATCATGACCAAAAGACCAAAACACCCTCGCTAAAAAAACAAAACTGGAGAAGGCGGGAGGGTAGATAGGTAAAATACTCCTGGCCCATCTTCTTCCTCGCACGCGCTCACGCAGCGGCAGCAGGCTAGGGGCGCGATTGGGCGTTTTCCCAAAACTCGACGAAACTCAGAGATTAAGATACTGGAAGAAAGCTTGAGCAAAGACGAAGCTAATCATACCTTCAATTCGGACAAAGGAGGTGAGTAGAGGGAGTATGGTCCGCCGCAAGGACAGACCAAAGAACAACACATTGGCAAGCAATCATGCGAGATCTGGAGAAATTGATCGGTGGAAAAAGTTGCATGAGTTCTAAGACACCCCGAGGTACCCATATATATAGGTGGGGTTCTATAAGAAGCCAAGACACCAGTCGACCGGAATCCCAGTTGCACACGAATTGGGAAAATCGCCAAATAAGGAAACTATAACTCGATCAAGCCATCATTAGATGCGGAATCTTATCAGGAAACCAATGCAATTATTTTCGTGAGAAAAGACCAAGAATCGGCCGAGAAAACCGAGTTGCAAAATGCCCTGTTGGCGCGGCACTGTGCACGCGGAAGCCGTCTCCTTCCCGAGGTAGGAGACGCAATCCAGGCCGATAAACTGCGATCCGACGGTCAATGAAAATCGTGAAATCACAACCCATGTGACAGGGAAAACATTGTCCAAATCAAATTCGATTAAAGTGAAAATTAACATTATTTCCTTTTCTCTCTTTCCATTAATTGAGGGTGCAAACAAACTCCAAATTAGGTAAAATTTTGCACAGAGGTTAATTAAAGCATGTAGATTCCGAATATAAAATTAGATTTGCCTTTTAAGAACATTTAAGGTGTCAAATAAATAAATTACTATTTTCTCTTCCTTCCTTTATTAATGGCTTTAGGATTATCCAAAATTTATGAAACTTGACCCACAAGTTATATTTAATGTGTAGGATACGAATTTGCCATAAATTTTACATATTGGATATATTTTCATATTTATTTAATATCTTGAAGGTTTTATCCACTTTCTCTCTCCTGATTTCACCCTTTAAGCAAACTTTCTCCAAATTGGATGAAAATTCACCCAAAGGCTATATTTATTATGTAGATTACGAATCTAAGATTATTTTCCTCTTTTGGAGTCAATTATTATATTTATTTATTTATTACACCTTTTAGGCAATTTCTCTCTCCTAAATTACCATATTATTTCAAGGTTGTCCAAATTAAATGAAAATTGACATGTAAGCTTATTTTGATGTGTAGATTACGAATTTGAAGTCTATTATTTAATTTGAGACTTTATTACATAGATTTCATCATATGGCCCATTAGAGGCCCATTAACCATATTATGCATCCAATTAAGTTATTTATCATCTTATTATCAACAAATGAGTTATATTACATATTAGATTACATTATTCATGAATTAGATTATTAGGATCACTCTAACCTTAACCTTGTTTGGCAATGTCCAAAAGGTTAAACTTCTAGGGTAGGGTTCGAGATTCGGTATGTTACAACATGCATCTCTCCAATCCAATCACGCCAACTGGATTTTGATACAAGATTTCCCTCCAAATCATACTCAACCTCGATAACATGTGAATAATTGCCAAAAGTTAGGGTCACTTTACCAGGCATGTAGTGTCTTCCTTTTAGAAAACGCCAATGTTTGGGTATGACCAATTGGTTTAAGGAACAATCATCTAGGATGATGTCCAATTGTTCTTCAATACGGAACGTTAACATTGACATAGAGGCCCAGTTCATAGTGACTGTTATGGGTGGACAGAGACTGCATAATATTAGTATTAACAAAGTGTAAGTACATATAACGATGTTATATATTTTCAGAAAAAGTTGTATAACATCAGTTACCAACTTTATTGTGGTAGACATGATAGCTTGAAAAGAAGTCTACATATGTACTTAGAGAACAAAGGAGGAAATGCTACCGAAATTTTCTCGAAAACCCAATACACATTATACACTTACATCCTAAGTGAGATTAGGTGTTCAAGAACAGTCCCAAACCGGGGACTATCCAAGATTTACTCCTAATGAGTAAATCTTGGACGGGTTTCTAGGTGCTTACTAAAATAGAACCATTATATGGAACTAATCCTACATTATATACATACTTTTCCTGAGTAAGATAATGTGCACTTCATGGAATTATTAAGATCTGAATATATATAAGTTGTTTCTACCTACTTTGATGGGATTTTATAACATTCGAGTCTTCCATTTAAGGCATTAGATGCATATATTGCAGTCCATTGTGTTGAGATAAGAATCCCATGTGATACACACGATTGAGAATCTTTCACGATACTAGGAAAATTACATGTATTGTATAGACAATAGAGGATTCAACTCAGTAGAAGCACAAAATCAGTACCTAAACCCTAAACACAAATAAGTAAATAACTTAAAAAAAACGCTCAGCAGCTGCTTGGGCGTGCCTTGGCACCGCCCAAGCAGCCGCCGGAGCAGAGGAAGAAGGAAGAAGGCAGGGCAGGCGGGCATACCTTGAGGGCAGAGGAGAGCAGCGGCCGAAGCACAGCAGCCACCGGCGGAGGTGGCGGAAAAGAGAGAAGAAGCACCGGCGAGGACACGGAGCAGCGGCGGCGAGGGCACAGAGCATCGGCGAGGGCACGGAGCAGCGGCGAGAGCACGGAGCAGGAGCAAGGACGGTCGTCGGTGAGCACAGACGGCAGGAGCAGGAGCACGACCGCCGGTGAGCATGGAGCAGCGGCGAGGGCAGGAGTAGGAGCACGGCAGCGACGACGGAGGAGCAACGACCGACGGGGGCGAGTAAGAAATCGCCGAACCTAACTGAAATCGAGAATGAAAAAAAGGAAAGGGGAAGAGAAGCTCGTGCTGGTGAGCTATTAAGTTGACAATAAGCGTCGGTTATTCTAAAAAACTGACAAATAAACCAACTGTGTCGGTTCTATTCCAAAAACCGACACCTATACTAGATTATAGTCATCGGTTTTTAACTAAAGGACAACCAACAACTATTCCTGTCTCGCGAATACCCTTTAGTCGTCGGTTATTTATTTATGAACCGACGTCATATGTCAAATTTTGGAGGTAATTTTTTTGCTGGAATTTTGGTTTTGGCGGTTGATTTTAGGTGTCAGTTTTTTATTAATTAACCGACACTTAATAAAAGCGGTACCCGTGTGTGGTCGACCTTCACAAATTGTATGTCGGTTTATGTTATAAATCAACACTGTAGAGTTTAGGTGTCCATTTATGTATACAACCGACACCTTGAAAAGTGACTTTATAAGCCATTTCTGTAGTAGTGGTAGGGAAAGGCAGCAGTTACTATATGCATATATATGTAGTTGATTATGCATCTAGCTACATATGTAGTGCCATTTAGTACACATACATATATGTTAGCTTGACTATATATATATATATATATATATATATATATATATATAGTGTTATTTATTAGTACACAAGCTCTTTTAGTAACAAAATTGTAGTATTTAGAGTAAGTTATGCTCATTATGCCAACAATCTTACTTTTATTTATAATGAAACGTCGAATGTACGTGGGGAGGATGTATACCTTGCCCCTATTACACAATGTGTACAAAGAAAAGTATATACATATATCAATGATTCAGTGGTCTACTAACATCTTTGTGAAAGATTTGTGTCTTTCTCGACCAGTTTTAACATCCTTATTGTCTTCTTCTTTTATTCGAGCTCTTGTTGTTCGGCCAGCATCGTCTAAAAGAACCCGAGATAAGAATATGAAAAGAACCTTCTAAGCAGAGATAGAAGGAATATCGTCCCTATGAAGTTGGTCGCTATGTTTGCAGATGCTGACAGTGGTTGTTCAAATATATACATATTGTCTTCTCAACCAGTGTACTTATTGTCTTCTCCTTTTGTTTGATGACTTGGCAATTGCAGTTGCATACCAATCACCTTTACAACTACGCCATGTTTATTATGATCCAGTGGGGAACATAACCTCACAGCTAGCATTGTTCTTTTTTGTCAACAAGAGCATTTGCAATAGAAGTAGACAAGAATGCAATTGGCATTGGCTAAGAAATATCAACATAACCTTCAACCATGGGCTCATTTGTAAGGACACTGGAATCATTATCTACAACAATCCAATGCTTTCTTGATGAGATGCTAACTATATTCTTAATACAAATGTAGGATGAGAGAGTATAATAAACTATTGTAAACTTCTCTTAGTATTTATGCAAAGAAGCAAAATAGAAACAAACAAAAGACTTTGTTTTGAAAGGGATCTATAGAAAAATGACCTCAAAGTATATAAATGTATAGATATACATCAAATCAGTCCTAGAAAATGTTCAAGAATAACATGATATTGGTTCTAGTATGAACAAAGCCAGTAGTTCCTACTCACCACTAGATAGCCAAAGGGAGCCTACTAAGTAGCTGCTACTCACCATTGACTTTGCAGCAACTGAGGCTGCCTTACCTGTCATTGAAATTGCAGTTTTGGTAATATCTAATACACGTAGCTTTTCATATACCCAAGTAAAAAAAAAAGGTAACATAAGAAGAAAGTTACATGGAAATTGTCGGTCTCCATGCAAATATTGCTCCACCCAAAATCTAGTTCTTGTTATCACAACTTTCAAAGCTACTAAATTTCATTTTTGATCCATCATCTAGAGACAAATTGTCCTCATAAGGCCTATACGGACAAGAAGTAGTTTCACCTCGTTAGTCTCAATTTGAAGTCCAAAAAACATTAATTTGTGATACTGCTAGAACTGGATAAAAATAGACTACTTTTTTATCTTTTTTGCATTATTCTTCTTGATGTTCAAAACAATATCCAATGCCATTTTCAGGTGCACCCACGTCTGTGAATGTTGATCTAAACCCTAAACATTTTTACATTCAATCTTACAAATTATGCACCATCCTACACTCCTAGGCTTCTTTTTCCTTATATCATCAGAAAAATACGAGTCATCCTTGGGTGGTGCCACCTAAATATGTAAGACACCAATAGGATAATCAATGTTTGTCTTCAAATTTTCATACTAGAAAACAAGGATGCCTAAAAAGTTGAAATAAAGGACATATATACTTACAAAATTAAATGGGCCATGCTCATTAGAATCCATGTGGATGATAATTGTCAACAAATGTTGAGTCACCAAATCGCACAGGAGCATCACATACAAAAGAAGCCCAATTGTTACACCATCATAATATATTTAGGATTGTCACCAGGGAAACTATCTAAATGGTAGGCATGTGGTAACCTTGATGATATTGAACTAGGAAGTTCATCAATTTTGTGACCTCCATCTGGACCCAAGGCATTAAAAGATCTATCAAATGTTCTTAAACCAGAATCTGGCCCTTCACTAGCCAATTGGTCATTTCCTATCAAAGCACTTGACCCTCTTTCAGAGCTAACTTGTCCAACAGATGACTGAGGAGGGTGGTCAACCGTTGCAGTTTTGTTTAACTCAGTTTGAGCATGGTGCAGTGACATGGAAGGCATCATTGAAGTTTGTTGTTAAGCGGGTTGATTTCGAGAAAGATATTGTTGTCCATATGGTACTGTCTGTTGCCGAAATAGCTGTTGTGGGAAAGCAACATGTGGTGCTAAGTCAGTCCCTTATCGAGGAGGAACTTGTCCATGTACTTGCTGATGTGGTAGGTTTTGATTCTGTGTTGATGACTACATTCATGGGTAGTATTGATCATGCTACTGAATAATAGGTTTCTTAAGATTGTAACCTAGGTGAGATAAAGACATATTTGGTTGTTGTGCTTTCATGGGAACCTAAGTTTGTGGTGGTCATAGTGGGGCCATTTGATGGGAAACCTAGTTTTTCACCTGAGTAGGTGGGTGAGGTAGTTTCTACTGAGGGTGCATATATGGCCTTTGTTGTGGAACAACAGTCGTAGCTTGTTGCAGTTGATGCTGAGGATATGACTAATGCCCTATCACAGCATGAGCAGAAGCATTTTTTGGTTGAGGTTGGGGCTGAGTATGAGTATGAGTAACTATTTGTAGTTGTGAGTGGGGAAGTGGATTCAGATGTTGTTGTTGTTGTACAGGTAGATGATCAAGATGTGGTTTCCCATGAGGTTGCATATGTGATTGTGATATCTGAGGGTGTTGTGCTAGGAGCTAATGTTGAGGATGCTATGCAGTTTGAACAGGTAAGCTTCCTAATGGATGTGTTCCCATTTGCATCTGAGGAGGATTAGCTATTGGTTGCTTTTAAGCCTACACATGAGCTTGTGGGGCTCATATAGGAATTTGTTGTTGTACATTTGGTGGTACCTACATTTGAGGGATTTGAGACTGAGGCTAGAGTTGAGACTGAGTGACAGGGTGAGGCTGGGGATGGGACTGCAGTTGCACCTGTGGTTGTTGTTGCACCTGTGAATGAGTAAGGAAGGAGACAAGTTACATAAAAAGTGGTGATTTTCATATATTCAAATCCATCCAAGAAGTACTAGTTGGACCATATGTACTTGTGACGCCAAACTGATGTAGATACATAAATCATTAAGGACAAGGAGCAGATTTTAGCAATGAAGATAAAAAATGAATCCAAGATCATGACATTGTGCAGATGTCTAAGGTTTATTTATGTGGAAGCACTTGCAAGAGTCAGAGGGCTAAGGTTGCAAAGTAGAATGTAATATCTAGGATGATATCTCTACTGTTAGGTTCAAACTGCCCAACCCTAGACTACTGTAATATATTAAAACATGCCAAAGTTGATACAATCTTAGAATATACAATCAGTGGTCTCTCATTACTTACAGTTACTAACTACTACCTCCTTTCTGCTCTTTGTCCTCTCTGAAATAACAATGTGTAATGCATTTGCTATCATAACAAATCTAGATGTGCAGATTGATGCTAGTACTTAATAGGTTGTATGATTAAATATTATATCGAAATAGATTTGTCATTTCTGATTAGTCAAGATGACAAGATGAAAATGGTCAAAGCATGTACATACCTAGCAGGCAAGCACAGAATGTATCAGGGCACCAAAAATAATTAAGCTCACCATCAATAACACGGTACGAGAAAGCTTACATGGCCATTCTGCCAAACCAAAAAAGATACATTGGATTGTCTAAGGTACCAATAAACATAAATCATACAAAAAATAAGTGTTGCTATCAAAAATAATAATATCAGAATAATTGTATATCCAAAAAACTTATCATCATTCTGATAGGGGCATTCACATATATATTCATCTTTTTCGGTAAAGATCTTTCTTAAGTATAACTCAGACCCATAATATGCTTAGTTGACAGATGTTCAAGGTTGTATTGGACCCTTGGGAACCTCATGGAATCTGGTTAGTTGGTGTCAGGCCTTCCCCATAAATCTCCTGCAATAAGTCAAGAATCTTGCCTTTCTTTTTCTCCATTATTGCCATAAGCAGTGCCTTCTTCACAACTTCATGATTGAATCATGGCATAGCTATATCCCGAATGCACCAGCAAGATTTGCAACATCACCACCACTATCATTCTCCTCTTAGAGTTTTGTTATCTTATCCTTGGCATCTTCCATAGCCCAGTCAGTGCTGCGACCCCAACATCTTAGCAGCCTCTCACCAGAGTGATGTGTAAAGACAAGGGAAGGGGCTATGTGGATAGTTTCACTTCCACTGCAGTTTGGCATCAACTTCCTTCAGATCTCCACAAAGCATCATCAATTACTTCCTTGGCAAGGAAAAGTTCCAGCTCATTAGGTGCATCTAGGATGTCAAGAGAGATAAATTCAACAGACAACATGCAGTACAAATTATTTCACATCTTTAGTGGAAAGAACATATGAATGAGCATCTAAAAGAATTAAACCCTCAAGGAAGAAACATCCTTGTCTTTGATATCAGGTACTAGATGGTGGATGAAAGATGGAATTGGATGAGAGACTATGCACATCAGCATGTTGTCAATAAATTGTCCAATGCTTGAAAATAAGGTAGCACTGCTTGTTGAAGCATGTGAAACCTACAAAGAGTTTAGTTCATTATAAATCAATGGAAATATGAGTAGTTCAAGAAGCACTGACGAACAAGGGTAGAATCAAAGTTCATTGATTCTATCATGATTATAATATATTGTTGAAAGTTAGAACAAGTAGTCATAATCAGTATATGATACTACACAACTGAGATCTTCTTTTTCACGCCATCTTCAACAGTCCATAAGTAATCATGTATCCTCCTAAATGCAACTTAAATGGTTCATTTTCAGATTTTATACCCTGCAAAAAGTCTTTCTAATTGGTGTTCCTCCACTAATAAGATTTTTTCTAGAAGACTCTCTATTCGGGTGTGCATACTAGGCAGCATGCCTATATTTCTTGTTTATAATAGGACTCTAGTCCAACTAAATTGTCGCAATCCTACTTGCAATCGTAAACAACTATTAACTAGTTTTGAAGGACATGTATAAACTATCCTTTTTGCTTAAACAACAAATGTTGCATATAGGAAGTCAACAAAAAATGACATCATAAATTGATGAACCTAGAACTATTGGCAAGGTTGACTACACAAAAATTATACCTTCCACATTAGTTATAGGGTTATAGGTCGCTCTTAGTTGTGTGAGTAGATTATTAACTCAGGTACAGTAGGAACAATAGGTTTTTCTAAAAAAGTCAAACCCATATTACACAAATCATGGAAATCAGAAGTGCATGCCTAATAGTTGGATCCTAAATAGATGCATGACAAGTTCAAGAAAAAGAAAAGTAAACACAACTTCTCTTTCATGAGGCAAAGAAAAAACCCCTCCTTGTAACTAACAAGCTGAAGTACAACTGCTTGTTGTAACATCTATTAATTTAATAACAAGTCACAGAAACCAATACCTATTTGACCAAGATAGCCAAGCATTGAATCATTTATCAACTGACTAAAAAAAATTCACGCCTCAAAACCTGAATGGAAAGCTGATATTTTAGGTTAAGTATTGCTTGGGTTAAGTATTGCTTGGTTAGTGACTTCAAGAAATATAGATCAATCTTCCAATCTAGGCGAGAGGAAAAATTCATTCACAACCCAAAAGTTGCAAGTTGCAACTATGTAAAATTTGTTCATCCCACATTGCCTTTTGTAGCAGTACAAGTTAATAGAGACAAGAACCCATTTACTAAGATCTGATATGAACTGGAATCCTAAACCCACAGATACATAAAACTATATCCCCATAACAAATAAGTAAATAATGAAAAAGCGGATTCCTATCTAAAGCACTATGGCCAATTGCTCATGTGGCTTCTTATAAGTAGAAGCATGGTCAAGCCATACTTCAAATGCCTTCATCTATTCAGCAAACAAAGAGCTTGGTTGGAAAAGCAGAAAATGAAAGCCATGTTGAAGTGTGATACGCAAAAAGTATCTTAAGCATCAAGCTACACACAATAATATGCCTAACATATACATATGCATGTCGATGCAAGAATCAAACCTCGAATTAGGCATTTGGGTCACTAATCAATAAAGTAAGAAAAGGAAGATTTTAGTTGCCATGTCTCAAGCATGACACTCACAAGACTAAAAGATAGGAATATATGAAAGATTATACAAAACCAAACAAGCCCAAAGTAGTAAATGGAGGCAACTTTTGGAGCCGTTATAGTTTTTCTAATATTTAGAATGGAGCTTAGGCAAAAAATTAGATATTAAGCTTACAATAAAGTGCCTACAAGTACTTTTCTTTATGTAATCAAGGCAAGGCCTTTTAAGGAAGAACATACTACCTGCAAGATGGCAGGCTTGTCACATGCTTGCAGACCCCAAAAGATATGATCTTTTTTTTTTCTTCTTGTTCTTACAGAGTCGTTGTATGTGGTTTGCATTATTGAGGCTTGTAGTCCAGTAAAATGCGTTCAACTCCCTATAGGCATGCAAAAAAAAGAATGAATATCAGGAGGAGCCAACACAAACACATGCAAGATCGAGAAAGTTTGTATTGTCTATACATAACTCTTGTAGCATAGAAAATTAACAAATAAGAGGTAGAAGCTATAGCTTTGTTGACCACCATTTGTGTGACAACCATTGCACTTTCCAGTGTATATGCTGGAAAAAATAGACTTTTGATAGAGAAGCAGAGGTTTACGAAAGCATGGCTAGTGCAAAAGCTAATGAAGAAGAATTTAACATATTTGGAAAAGATGATAAACTTCTACAAACCCAACACTGGCGTTATAAGTAGTTTCCAGTATCCCGAATTGGAGAAATCTAATGCGGATCTAGCAAACACCAGCGTTTGGACTCACTCTAATTATGTTTGTAATGAGTCTTCTGGTTATTGTTACTACAACATCTCAAGTAATTACTTCCTTGCGTATTGGCCTATGGCAATCCTAGTGTACCACTGATCATCGTTTGCACATATAGACTCAAATAAGAAATAAAGGGGAAAGAAAGCAGTTATAGACAACCTAACATGTGTCTAACGAGTTTTAGGATTCATAATGCCATATCTGATACCCTAAAGAAAGCAACTCACCATGTATTCCAACCATGTCCTTTATTTATAGATATATTCACACTTATTTAGAAGTAGAGTGAACAGAAGTTGGCAAAGGCTTGTTCAAGGAGTCCTAAAGCTGAATGTCAATGATGCTCTAAAGGTGATTCAATCGCTTTGGCTATTGTGTTCTGGGATTGCATAGGCAAAATCACTGGCATGTCAACAATGTTTATGGATAGAAATTGGTTCCCTTACGTGGCTGAATGCAAGGCTCTCCTATTCAGCCTCCAAACAGTCTCAAGGATGGGCTTTAACATACTTGACTATGAATCATATGTTGAGCTATTGTACAAGTCATCAAAAAGAAACATAAGTATATTATTTTACAAGAAAAATTTTAAGAAAAAGGCTTTTTTATTATTTGACATAAGCTGATTAAACTTACATCCACTAGAACATCATTTGGTAGTAGGAAGAGCATAAAAGATATTCAGTAACTCATAGCCAGGAAAGAGCATTCTTCTACCTCATCAAGAACTAATAATGACTCTAATTGAACTATCATCATTAGCATCATCCCTCATCAAGAACTAAACACAACTTTGATTGAATTATTAAAAATGTGGTAGAAAAATGTGGTAGAAATCATTGGCAGTTCGGTTGTGTAGAAATCAAAGTGTCTTCAGAGAGGAAAGTCATATTCCATCAGGTTTCACTTATTAATAGAGACAATAGTATGAATTATCATAGGATTACAAAGTTGGATTTGGGGTACCTAACATTGAATGGTTAATTAAGACACAAGACGATGTATACATGTTAGGTTTAGTTATCTCAACAAACCAAAACATGACATTAAGATTTAACATCTCATCAACCTCTTAAGATTTAGTTCTGTATAGAAACAATGAACATAAAGTCAAATACTCGAAGATAGAATCAAGCATTGCCTGCTATAGTTAGCATTAATGTGAAAATGTTTCTCCTCACTAAAATAAGAAACTATTGAACATATTTTTCTATAAGGGGAGACACCATCCTAGTTGTGATCAGGTCCTTTCACATCCTTGTTTGTTCCAGCCCATCTCTCACATGATCCATTGCGGGGTTTCTCCTCCTTTGGGAACAAGGATCTTCCATATCACCTAGAGGATGGATGATCAGGGTGTCGCTGGCCTTGGTCTTTTGCGATGTGGAGAAACAAATGCAATACAAGATCTGAAGGTGACAAGATGAACATGAAAAGAATGTGGATAGAAATTTTGCACACACTCAGGGTCAAATGCTAAGAGAAATGCTTCAAATAAATAGACAATGGGGATTTCATCAAAGAATTAGAGGAGCTAGGACTGGTGGCTATTGATAAGACATTTATAGTTAGTCTAATGGAACCCCCTCATCTATTCAATTCGAATTTAAATCTCACAGTGGTTCGAAGTTGTGATCTTAAAGTAACTATGAGAAGTTTGAGTGTATGGGTGGTGAGGAACAGATACAAAAAGATGATACACAATTCCTGAGTGTGGCTTTGACCTCAAACCCATTAAGATCCTCTGTCTAAACAAGTCATGGTATATGGTGCAAGTCAACATATACAGAAATCACACATCTAATTCAGGATGAAAAGTCCCATCCACCACCCATTGGATGATATAGATTCAAGTTAAGACTTCATGAGAAGGAACTTACAAATAGGTCTATTGTCACTTTCATTCTATTGGTGTGCCTTCAAACAGGTCTAATAAGGCCATATCTCCATTGGTAGTTAAATACTTACAAGTTAAGGATTAAATGAATTACAAATCTAATTAGAAGAAAAAAGCATATTTTTCATACCTTTGGTTCAGTTTTCAACCTCATTCCAGGATGAAAAGTCCCATCCACCACCCATTGGATGATATAGATTCAAGTTAAGACTTCATGAGAAGGAACTTACAAATAGGTCTATTGTCACTTTCATTCTATTGGTGTGCCTTCAAACAGGTCTAATAAGGCCATATCTTCGTTGGTAGTTAAATACTTACAAGTTAAGGATTACATGAATTACAAATCTAATTAGAAGAAAAAAAACATATTTTTCATACCTTTGGTTCAGTTTTCAACCTCATTCCAGTTAGCAAGTAGAATGTATAGCATGATGCACTTGTATCTTTCCTTAGACACCCTAATGTCCATTTAGAATCATGTTAAGACTCGCCAGCTTCATAGAAATAGTTGAACTTCTCAGAAAAAAAATGTAGGTATAAAGGGTTTGATCTGGAGAAAAAAAGCTAAATAATGGCATGCTTTGAATCCCATCAATCCAATCTCCAAATTACAGAGAAACTTTACCAGTTGTCTAACTGCAACTAAGGATATGTCACCAACTCAAGTAAGGATCATGTCCTCTATGAACTGCAATGTCAAATTTAAGCATACTTGTATAGAATTATAGAGAAAACACATCATAAAAACTTTGCAGTCTAGTAAACAAAACTTAAGCCCAAGTATTAATAGTCATTCATAAATTAAATTGGTTTCTTATGGCATTTATTGTCGGCTACTTTGTTGATCTACATTTTAAGCCTGACAAATGGGTTTTTAGAGACCGAAATTTGTTTTCAGCCCATTACTTTTAGATACTTAGTAAGTAGATTGACAGTTTAAAGGGTGGTAACGACATAAAGTACAACATATGCTTCCAACATGACAAAATATGTCATACTACTACAACTAAGGACATGTTACTGACTCAAGTAAGGATCATGTCCTCTATGAACTGCAGCGTCAAATTTAAACATACTTGTACAAAATTATAGAGAAAACACATCATAAAAACTTTGCAGTCCAGTAAACAAAACTTAAGCCCAAGTATTAATAGGCATTCATAAAATCAATTGGTTTCTTATGGTATTTATTGTCAGCTACTTTTTTGATCTAAATTTTAAGCCCGAAAAATTAGTTTTTAGAAAATTAAAAGTTGTTTTCAGCCCATTACTTTTAGATACTTAGTAGGCAGATTGACAAATTAAAGGAATAAAGTACACATATGCTTCGAACGTGGCAAATTATGTCATACTACTGGGTTTCTTGAAATTCTTAAGGCAACTATTCAGACTACAATGATACAGCTACATAACATGTAAAGATAAAATAGGAAACCATAACAAAAAAATAGAACATGTTGTATGTGATAGTTTTTATAAATTTGACATCCATGCAGTGATGGTCCTTGCGGGACATGAACGAGACTCAAGGACACTAACACGAACAATGGGCTAAAGCACCAGCATGTAATACGAAATAGATTGACTTAACAATCCAACACATATTCACTAGAACTTGCCTCAAGCTACAAAATGGTATAACATGTCTAAATGGATATCATGCATAGAAGGCAAAAAAGAGAACAATTTAATAACATGATTATTAAGATAGTTAAAAGATATGGTAACCTGAAGCACCGATATTATAAATATAAATATCTCCTTAAGGCTTGCGTATTAATTGTAAATGGAGTCAAGATAGCAACAAGTGAAATACCTGAGCAATATACAATCTATTGCTACCTACTATGGTTATGTTTGCTATAGTTACTTTGGAAGTCTTTCTTGGTTTGATGCTAGAATTACTGATTCTAGTGGAAACGTCAATAACTAGGACTACAAGTGTTACCTAAGTGTATAACATTTGACAGTTTGAATAATGATGACATTGTATGTGGCCTTGATAGTGCCTCCAACTTATTCTTTGAGAAAAAAAATTTGCTAATGCCTCCAACTTATTCTTTGAGAATTTTTTTCTATAAACATTCGGATTGACAACAATTGTGATTCTAAACTTATGTACACATGTATAGACTTGATAGTGTTTTTTCTCCAAGAAACCTCCTATGCGAACAGAAAGCACAGTCTGAATCAACAACAAAAATCAAAAGATGATCAAATCAACATACCACAAGCTCATCTACATCAGCTCCTACCCACAAAACTCTATAACTATCACAGACACCAGAAAAAGAAACCAGCTTCAGCCCTTATATAGTGAGCTTTGAGGAGATCAAACCACAAATAGAGCCAAAATTAGATAAAAACAAAGTCTACATAGATCATAGAACCAATTCTTAGAAACAGTAGAAAATAGAGGAAAAGAAAGTTAGGAAACCACTTAGTCACCAACTCCTTCTATTAACAATATGGACTGCATATCTAGTATATAATGAAAGAGAACCATGTCTAAATTTAATCAATGACAACAATTGAGTTTATTACATAAGAATACATGGTGTTATGTTTAAGTTTCAGCTATTTTCAGCACTAAGTGTTTCTAAGTTGCAATATGTAGTTGAGATTTTGTCTTTCCCTCCACTCTTAAATTTGACCATTCGAACAGCTGAAAATTCCAATTCTCTGTCAGGTTTTATTGGGATATATTACATATTGGATTATTTTACATTGGTAGGGGAATGATAACAAAATCAAGCTACAGAACGAGCCTGAATAATTCCATAACAAGAACTCCCATCATGTGATGATAATGATCAAATGCCCAGTGAGGTAAAATAGATTATCAGCTCCACATTGTCTGGTGCACCCATCTCAAAATAGACTATATTTACATGGTTCTAGTATTTCTTCTTCTGGAAATGGGTATAAATCTTCCAAAGAAAATTGAAATCAGTGAACCTATTGGAATAATGAGACTGAAGATAATATGTTCAATTATGTGATCTTTTCCTAATAGGAAAATGGACACCCTACCCTTAGGAGAGATGCACTAAACAGTGGAAGAGTCATAACCAGGAAAACTTTTACAATAGTTTGCGGGGGGGCACCTGTAAGGCCTTCTTCTAAAGGTGGGACATTAGAAGCTTCACATTCATTTGTTGATGAATATTAATCCCAAACTGAGGGGACAAATATGAAATGTTCCTGGGGATGGCGATAGCTTTCTTCATAACAGTTCTGCATAGCTAGACCTTAAAAATGATAAATTTAGTGAAATCGGATGGAAGCAGAATCGCCCATCCGATGGCCATGCTATTTTTTGTAGTGATAGCCTATTTCAAAATACAGGGGGTGATGGATTCTCATCTTCTAGGTCCAAATATTTCCTGAGGCAGCCTCGAGTTCTCCCCCCTCCATATTTATCCTCTAACTCAAAAATAACCTTTAATATGAACTCTCCAGGCTCCAACTCTACATCGTACATGGAAAGTGAAAATAGACACAAAATTATAGAGAAAATTGATGAAGAGACTATTAACAGGAGATATTTGGGATCAACTGAGCAACAACTTGTAGTGTCAACACCAGTTCATTGAAGAGGAAAACTTATAGTTCATATGAGGACAAAGAAGATATTACTAATCCATTAATATGAATATATTTCAGATAGAATTGAAAGATAGAATAAAGACAACATAACAAATTCATGTAACTTATAGTTTGTAAGAACGTAGTTTCTAAAAAATATCGTTAAAGAACATACATTCCTAACATTTACATTGTTAATGAAATTTTCACGGATGACCTTATCTTTGCAGATACTGATCCTAACAATTTGAACGCTTAAAGAAGAATTTCTCACATTTCTCTTCTATTTCTGGAAAGTCTATTAATCATAAAAACAGTTCCATTTACTTCGGTAAAGACTCAAAGAGTAGTTCCATTTTCTCTATTCTTAACATCAATGAAGATACTATTTGTTCTAAGTACCTAGTTATTCCTTAGTTCACTAGTAAACCAAGCAAGAAGCACTGTACTCTTCTTCTTTATGCACCAAGTCCTGTTACACAAGACAGTAGACTTAAAAAAATGAATCAGAGGACAAATAGAATAGTATGTCATTGACTGGCCGAATGGTAGTATATACATACAAGCATGCACAATATGTGACTAACTTCCTTCAGCAATTCCAGTATCAAGATCAGTTGGCTCAACATGCTTTGGTCTTGTTGACTGCAAAGGGATCACCGTCCTTGAATGATTAGTGATTACTAGCTAATTAGTGTATTCACCACGTACGCTTTGATGCCAATGAAGACCCATCTTGTTGTGGTGTACCAAATAGAGGAGGAGACTGGACAATATTCATTGATTCTGAGAGACTAAGGTGTTGAGAATTCTTCACATAGGATTTGAATATGAAGGAAGGAATAGAAAGTTAACAAGGCCTGATGAAGATGCAAGATTGAAAGAAGAAAAGAAAGTATACGAGCCTTTGGAACACATAAAACAAATAGAAAACCAAGTTGACAAGGACATGAAATATGTATACATGAAAAAAATGTCAAAACTGTAGCCAACAATCACATCAATGAGGCAACATCGTTCAACAAAGAGACAAGACTAAAATCTCAGTTAGAAGCATCAATGGATCCAAACCAGATACCACCAGAGGACAATCTTAAGAAAGGAGACCTGTAGCTGTAAATCCCAAAAGAAAAGCCTTTTCTTAAGTCTGGATCAAACAAAAATCATGTCAAGAAACTAGAGTAGTACTTCATAATACTTGGTTCAAGTCAACATGAGACCTTTTCTATCAGCTCAAGGAAGAAATATCTAGAAAAAAAAAATATATATATATATGTGAATCAAAAATCCATCAAAGAGGGACAAAGCCATGACTGTTACTGAAAACAACTCCAAGGCTCAAGTCAAGAAATCTAGTAAACACAAAGTTCAAAATCAAGCTAGCAAAGCTGCCAAGACTTCATACAATCAGATCTTCAAGATGGCACAAGATCTGACCTTTATTTACATTAGTATGTATATGAATTTATTAATTTATGATGTCTTAAAGGATCAAAAGAACAATTTATGGTCTTTTGGTTCCTATGTGAGATCTTAAGACATCAACATTTATTCAAAATCAAATACTAATGATATCTAGATGTGTACTAGACATGGAAGAAACATTTTCAGAAATAAATAGAGATCTAAGTCATGTAGAAAAGATGTTTTATACGGATGGATGTTCTTTGTTTTTTTAAAGATATAACTTATAAGGAAGATCATGATAGGATGTTAGATCAACTATCAATTGCATGTTCAATATATAACTCTAAATCATAACGTTCAAGCTCTATTCTTTATTTGATCCTAAGTTCTATAGTTTTGTGAGTCAAGTCTCACGGATACTGTATAGGGGGGTAAACTAGTGCATATTGCAAAAATTGATAGTGAACATGTATGTTGTGCATATATAGGAATTATTATCAGTTTGGGCCGTGAATATTGGCTACCTCAATACAATAACAAATACCTTACATTGTGTAGGGGGCTGCGGATTGGAAAAATAGATAGTAGGTGTAGGCAACCACCAAAGTGTTTGAAAACCATATGTGGTTTAATAGGCTGAATTTAATGACTGCCCAAAATTTTGAGTAAATGAAATACAGAAACCTTGCCCAAAGTAGGTTGGATGAAACTTCCAGCTTGGATGCAACGTTTGGGTTTATTGCATGGAAATTGGCCTTCATCCACATAGTTAAAAAGAAATTTGAACTGTTGTAGTTAAAGAACAGAGTAATGCAGAATATGGGATAGGTCAGTCTTCTAAGAAATTAAACACACACCTAGAAACTAAGGAAGACAAGTCCCATGCACGATGTGCACCAGGAGCATCGAAGTGACAAGGCACCCTGTCTTTGTGGGACAAAAAATAAGTACAAGTCCATACAGTAACAAATTCACCACAAACAAATGGATGAGCTATTCAACTTCAACCTCCTAGCTAGATTTTAGGTACTAGTTGGGTATCGATACTGACCTTCTGGAATATTGAGAGAGGAAGTGTGATTGATGGTCCTCAGCATGGCTTTTCTATTGCAACAAAGACTGATGATGACAGATAGGATAAAATTGGTGCCTTTCTAGGACCTCAAGCTGTATGCTGCTTGATTGGTTGAGGCATCAACAACACTTGGGGAATTGCTCGTGCCTTGAAGGGTATTAGTGATTAATTTGCTATGACCATCGCTTCATGACTTCAGACACGTTGGAGACGCATATTCCCAGTCCTTCTGCTCTTCACAGATTCACCTCAGCCGCCCATTTTGTTGTGTTGAGTAGAGCTCACACATCCGTCCCTTATAGAACATGAGCGGGCTATGTCAGGATCCACGAGATGAGCCGTGATAGTGATGTGAGCACGATACCGCTACTCCCATTCTGAAATCGCCCGACACTCACCTCACCAACACAACCGGCTCCATTGAGATCATGGTCTGGGTTGGCGTAGATGGGTATGCTTCCCCTTCGCAAAGGAAGTATCATTAACTATTACTTTCCTCGCTGATCTGACTGGGATCGTTCGACGAGACAAGTCTGGCAAGAAAATGTGACTTCGGCGTAGCCACCGAGGGGACAATAGAAACGGAGTTCTTTCGCTCATCTCTGCAGTCCCGAAGTAGAAGAAGTTGTTACCGAAACCGAAAGGAAAATGTGGAACTATTGGTGCCGAAATTTGAAAAAAGGGAAATGAAACATTCAGCGCCGCAAAATCTTTTTGGGGCCCTGCGTGAAGGAAAATGTGTTAAAATGTGAATTATTTGTAGCCAATGGAGTAGTGTGTAATTATCTATATTTATTTTATTTATATTTATATTATTTGTAAACATAAGTTTGTTTTGACTACATATAAGATATGTGTAACCTAAATAATTGTAGTTAAAACATCTTTTTGTTGTAGTGAAGGTTAAGGCAATAAAGAATAAAAGATGTCTCATGAAACTCCAAAATGGAACTGTTCATCGAAATGGAAGTAACATTTAATTCATGTAGAGTCCAACCTGCTGATGGAGAAAGATAGGACCCACACCGACCGCAAGGATGTCATGGTCAAGTTTAAAAACCTCCCGAAAGTACTTCTCAATCGTGATGGTGAATTTCAGAAAAACAATTTTGGTAACAGATTTTTCAAATAGATCTACTGATCGGAAGAGACAACATATTAGCTTTTTCTAACCGTCAGACCTACATAAAAAAGATACTAGGTTTGCAATCTGACCGCGTCTTAGCATCCTTATTTAATATTTAATCAAACTTGTTTTGATATCATATGTGCCGTTTGGGGGTCAGACATCAATATATGAACAAAATCAACATCAATATATTTAATCAGATCCTTAACTCGGTCTTGTTTTTCTGTTTAATCGATCTTATTCAATCGGAAACAGTACATGAACGAAATCAGCATCAATACATTTAATCGAATCCTAAAGTTGATCTTGTTTTGATATTTTCTTGTACTTGTTTGACAAAATCAGCATCAAAATCAGATCCTTAACTCGATCTTGGTATGATATACAATCGAACTAACTTTTATATATTATATGCGCCTTTGGTGGTGACAACATCAATATATGAACAAAATCAGCATTATAATACGTCATTATATGTACGACCAATTCTTGCTTGGATTCTATATATAGTGTCCGGGTGTTCAAACTCTCACAGCACTATCAATCCTTGGCATATCTTCTACGACATGGCCCCCAAAACAGTCCTTTTAATCTTGGCAATCTCTTTTGCTCTCGTGTTCTTATCTGCTAATGTTATAGCTACCAATGCCAACGACGACGTAACGAACGGTGAGTAAATAACAAAAATATTAAAGCTTGAAAACTATACTGGAATATACGGTTAAGTTTCTTCACAATTTGAATTAGCATTACTCACATGATTTGTTTTTATGCATGACAGATGTATCTGAAAATAGTGGAGGCGGCCTATCTTATCGTGGGTTGTCGTATCCTGGCGGACCATATCGGCCATCTCACCGTTGGTACTGTTGCCGCTGGAGCTGGTATCGGAGGCATTGCGAACATTGGTGCCGGCGCTGGTGACGACTTATCGAAATGAAAGCTTTTTTTTTTCTGAGATGGAATAAGGATCTTTTGCCATATATATAATAAAGATAAACATAATAAATTAGCTTGATCTTATAGGAACAAGCTAAAAGCTGGGTATTATGAGCATTATGTCCATGTGTGGTGTCTTTTCTGTATGAGTTGTGTGCCAGATATATTTCTACTTAATAATGACTTGTTACCAACTATGGATGTTGTCTTTTAGTTTATATTAGAAGCGTTGCGCTTATGGAATGGTACATAAGGTGCACTTTGTTTGTATGATATTTTTAGAGATTAGCTATACAACACCAATATGAAATCAAATCCTAGACTCATTTTATCTTCATTAGTTGTTGTCATGTCCTATTGTCAATCACTCGCGTACAGGAGGATCAAATCGAGTATATGTTGGTGATGGAACAAATAAAGCTGGAAAGACAGAGGGTGTATAGAAGGCTGGAAAGAGAGAGAAAATATAAAGATATGAGGAAACTAGTGTCATCTATTTTTTATATAAAAAATAAAACTATTACATTCTTTATAAAAAATAATTCATAAGAAGACCAATTTCGATATACAATTGAGAAAATATAATATACAATCTAAAAAATAAAATGTTGATAACACAATAAGCTAGACCAGAGACAACAATGAATTAGTTTGAAAATTAGGGCTAGTTTGGTTGGGTGTAGTACGGTGTAATTATGTGAGTTCGCAATGTAAAAATGTACATCAAACACGTACTTTGTCGTCGGACTACACCCTACCAAACAGGCCCTTACAACAAATTGCACTAGCGATAACAATTAAGTTTTAAAATTAATGATACTACTTCCCTCATATTCTTTGTATTTTCTCTCTCATAAAAGTAAAAAGTTACACTAGAGATAACATCAAATCAGATTAAAAAAAATACGACATTGGTCTTGTTGGAATGTACTAGTTTTTTTTATTCCGTACTAGTATGTTGTTATCTCTAATAAATATTTTTGTTTTTAAAAAAAAGATAAAATACAAGAAATGGGAGGGATGTGGTGTCATTAATTTTTTATTATCCCTAGCAAATTTTCTTATTATCCCTAAAAAAAATTTGTTATCCCTAGTCAATTTTTTATTATCCAAGTAGTATTTTTTAAAAAAAAATTACTTGTTATCTCTAGAGAGTTTTTTGTTATCTTTAGAAAATTTTCTTGTTAACCCTAACAAATTTTTTTGTTAACTTTAATAATTTTTTTTCCAAGTAGTATTTTTTTAAATAAGTTGTTATCTCTAAAGAAATTTTGTGCTATCCCTAATAATTTTTTTATTATCTCTAGTCAAACTTTTTGTTATACAAGTAATACTTTTTTTTAAATTAGTTGTTAAGGTTGTAACTGGGTAGGGCATGGTGTGGTTATGGTCATATCTGTAACCTTAACCATTTATTTAAACGAGCATGGGTATGGGTATATACCCACTTTTGCAAAAGATGTACCTGTAGCATACCCACACCCACATAACTATTGGGTATTAGATCGGTAAATGGGTATATGGTTATATGAATAGACTTGCTACAATAACACATCATAAAATTTGGGTACAACAAATAATAAACTAATTAGGTGATACTGGTAGACATCAAATGCATTCTATTTTGTGTGAATATAGAAGTCAATAAGTAAATAATATGTCATCTTATAAAGGACAATCAAGAGTAACATGTTGATACAGCTAAATTAAAATATAACAAAAAGAATGACGATTGTTGACTCTATTGGTGAATAGTACAGAGTTTTACTACATTATTTATAGAAAAATAAATTCAATCATTAATCTTACACAATATGTTGGCTTACCTTCGCATTGGTGAGTATAGACCATTACATTCTAATATAAACGTATAATACTTTAAGGTACTTATATTAATAAAATTTGAGTGCTAAAATATGCACCATTACAATCTATTAAAAAAATTGTATATATAAATATGATTAAATGGGTATATAGGTATACATGGGTACCCAATGAGAGGTGGATATATGGGTATAAGGGTAACCGGTTATGTAGTTATAATAATTTATACCCATGAAGGGTTTAGAAGGTATGGGTCTAAGGGTATGTGGGGATACTCATGTCCATTTACAACCCTATTAGTTGTTATCTCTAGAGAATTTTTTTGTTATTCTTAGCAAATTTTCTTATTACCCTTAGCAAATTGTTTGTTATCTCTAGCTAATTTTTCTGTTGTCTTAGTAGAATATTTTTTTAAATTAGTTTTTATCTCTAGAGATTTTTTTATTATCCCTAGAAAATTTTCTCATTATCCCTAGCAATTTTTTTGCTATCTCCAGTAAAACTTTTCATTATCCAAGTAATATATTTTTTAATTAGTTGTTATCTATAGTGGAATTGTTTGTTATCCCTAGCAAATTTTCTTATTATCCCTAGCAAATTTTTTTGTTGTCCCTAGGAAAAGTTTTCTTATCTCTAGTCAAATTTTTATTATCCAAGTAGTATAATTGTTTGTTATCTTTACTCCAATTTGTTATTATCTCTAGTCTAATTGTTTGTCATCTCTAGACCAAAGATAACAATTCTTTGTTACCTCTAGTCCAATTTGTTGTTATCTCTAGTCAAATTCTTTTTAAATTTACCATAATTGGTTTTGTTGGAACATATTTTTATAAGTATTCTAACATTTTTTTAATTTTATTAAAAATATATCACAGATTGAAATTTATAATCAAAAACAATTTCTCTCTCATCCAAATTTATGACACTACTTCACTCATCTTCATCATATTTTCTCTTTTAAAAAATAAAATATTAAACCAATGATAATAACACAATGGTTTTGGGATAAAAAAATTCTATATTAGTGATAACAAATTAATGACACAACTTTCCTCAAATTATTTGTATTTCTTCTATCTTATAAAAACAAAATAGTGGGCCCCAGCTAACAACACAACTTAGCAAAGATAACAACTTGATATAAACACACCAAAATGAGGAGAGAGACATTAAATGCTCATTTCATAATAATAATACTAATTATTATATTATATATAAAATATATGTTTTATTTTTTTTAAATTTGTTGTAATTGGTCTTTTTGGAACACTTTTTATAAAGAAATATAACCTTTTTTATTTTGTCAAAAAATGAATCATTGATTGAAACTTTATATGCAAAATAGATTTCTCTCCCATCTAGATTAATGATACTACTTCACTCTTCTTCCTCATATTATCTCTTTGAAAAATATTAAACCGATGATAATAACACAATGGACAAGGGACAACAAACACTAGACCGTAGATAACAAATCAATGACACAACTTCCCTCAAAATATATGTATTTTCTTTATCATATAAAAACAAAATATTTGGTCTGAGATTAAAACTAAACATAACAAAGATAACAACTCGCTAATAACAAAAAGAAATGAGAAGAGAGAAAATATGAACTCACTAACAACAACAACAACTGTCAAATAGAAACAACAACTTTATTAAAGAAATAAGTTAATGGTGCTACTTCCCACATCTCCCTAATTTTTAGACTGTGTGTTATATTTTTTAAAAATATGTCAACGTTAGTCTTATTAGAATACATTTTTCATAAGGAGTCTAACGGTTTCTATTTCATTAAAACATACGTAATGGTTTACATATTATTAGCAAAATAAATTTCTCGCTTGATTTAAAAAAACAATTTAATGATATTGCTTCCTTCATATTCTAATTTCAGACTACATGTTATATTTTTCAAATATATATCGATATTAATCTTATTAGAATGCATTTTTATAAGGAGTCTAACGGTTTTTATTTTTTAAAAAATACATCACAATTTGAAAGTTATTAGAAAAATAAAATATCTCTCTTAATTTTTCTCTCTCCTTGTGACCACTCCTTCTCTCTAGTCCTCTAACTCTCTCTTTCTTTCTAGCTACTAACCCATGTTTTCGTCAGCCCACATCAGATCTATCCCATCGTCAGCACACAGCTGACATGGTTCGGTCATCAGCCAACAACACCGTACAGTAGGTTACTAGGGTCCAAAATTGGTCCCGTTTCTTTCTAGTTTTTCAGGCCGTGTTTCATTTTCCATATTTTTATGGTTGCCTTCAAATCTTTCATTGGTTGGAATTTTATGAACATGGAAGAATCAACTGTGATGATGACTGGTTACAAAATATAGGAAAATGTTACGAGTAGTAAAACTAGGACTAGGATGAGATCTTTTTTGTTTGGTAGTGTGTGGCCCCACTGCAAGTTGCTCCTGACATGTAGTTCCATTTGCTAATAGTACGCTATCCATAGACTCATGGATGTGATTGAATTGATTTTTCATCAGTAATGATGGGGGGGACTGGATAGAAGGAGAGAACAAGAACAAGAAAGGTGTAGATTTTGTTCAAAACTTTCAAACCATAATTTATTTTTAGATGAAAAAAAACCATTACACTCTTTAAAAAAAGTATATTCCAATACAACAAGTGTTGAATTTTTTATATAAAATATGGTACACAAATCTAAAATATAATAAAAAAATTGATTGTTGTTATTAGAAAATGAGTATTGTTTTTCTCTTATTTTGCTCATAACTTTAAAAGCATAATCTATTTTCTGATGAAATAAAATTGTTATATTCTTTACAAAAATATGTTCCAAAAACACCAATTTTAACAAATTTTTGAGAAATACAATCAATAATTTAAATAATAATACAAAAAGTAATAATAGTTATTCTAAAATGAGTATTATATTTCTCTCTCATCTTCATTTCACTCGTTAAATTTCTCCTCTTGTATTTTCTCTTTCCTAAACAATCAGAGAGGGAACAAATAGAGGAGGGATATAGCAAATGTATATGTGACAAATAACATATAGATGAAACAAGTAGCACGTAGAGAAAAATGAGTAGAGATAACAAGTTCACAAAGAAAACAAATAACGACCCTGATATCCACCTCTCTTATATTTTCTCTTTCTTTATGAGAATGAGGAGTCGATACAAAAATAAAATATTATACCAGCAATAAAAACACATCAGATCACCTCTAAAAAATTAATCATAAAAGAAAATAAATAATGACACTACTTCTCAACTCTCTCCTATTTTCTCTTTCTTTGTGAGGAGTGGATAAAATAATATAATATAAAAGACACATTAGAAAGATGGTTCTGTAGGTGTCTTGTTTGCAAATTATGGATTGGAAGTACAAAACTCCATATAGGATGGATTTTGTGTAAGTTTTTGTTTTCAATAAATCATTAATAGATTTTGGACAAAGAAAGAGTGGAAAATCCAATAATAAAGAAATTTCTAAAGGTAACTCACAATGGATGTTTTAAATATGGAATTATGTGGAACACTCTAGAAAAGAGAGTTTTCATATATAAATAAAGAATGGTGACTTTGTTAATTATTGGACAATTGAAATAAAGATAATATGTAAGTTTTTAGAAAAAATAGGATTTATGGTGTTATACATAATTAAAGGATAATATCTATCTAGATTAGCAACCCATGTTGTGGGATGCCATTTAGTATTGTTTTGATCAAACTTTTGGTGTACATCAAAATAATAAGGAAAAAATAAGATAATTCTAGATTTTGAGAGAAAAAGGATATTTAAGAGATAATGGTAATTGTTTTAAATAATGTTTAAAAGAGAAAGTTGTATATAAGATGTATTCCAATAAATCCAAGAAGATCACAAATATGATGGGAGATAATTATTAATTTTCTTTTTACGACAATTGATAATATTCATAACTTGTGGAGAGACGAAAGATGGAGTTCAAAAGAAGTCTTTCTAATATGGAAGAAAAAAATGCCTTGCCTCTCTCATAATATCACCTGGTGCTAGATTATTTAGGAGGAATGTATCTTTCTAAGATAATAGAAAAGATATATCTTTAGATGCAAGGAAATATATTAATTGTTTCCTTTCCTTATACACCAAGTTTTAATAAGAAAGTGGTAGTGTTGTGACATTTGGACTATAGAATAAAAATTAACAGTTGAATATAAAGGAAGGAGGAATGTATTTAATTATTTCCTAAAAGAGATGTATTGCCAAATATGTACTAGTATGGAAATCATACCCACCGGTCACAACTTTGGTGTTATATGAATAGTGGTATGACTAGGGATCAACCACCCCAATTCCCTACTTCTTCCCTCTATATCTAGAAGTTCATGGTCTATGTTTAGAACCGAGGACGAACAGTGAATACTACAACACCATCATGGTCCCACGTTGCCCAATGGGAACTAAGGTTGGAAAATGGAAGGTTTTGGCCTCCCAAATCGTCCACGACAGAAGCCTAAACCCAGTCCGGAACGCACAATAATCACCACGCGGGGTAATGTTCCAGAGAAGACAGACCTTCTCAGAGTGTGGACTTTTTGAAACCATGGAACCCTTCTCCCTACGTCGTCCTCCTCTCATTCACCATCAAACTGACTACACCTTCCTCCCGAACAACTCCTCACAACACCCTGACCTTGTTCCCTGGATACTTGGAAATCGTCTACGACAGAAGCCTGAAGCCAGTCCTGAACGCATAATAATCCCCACATGGGGTAATATTCCAGTGAAGACTGTTGTTAATATTGATTAACGTCGTTCATGCAACAGCGACATGTACAAAGTAATTAACAATTTCAGACAGATCCAATAAGAAACGAAGATCAAACAAAGCAGGAGAACAGAAATAACAGGAGTTAGATTCGCAAACCACTCTTTGGATTAGGGCTCTCAAAACACACGTGAAAGGGCGATAGAAAGATGTTTGTTGTGTGTTTAACCCTAATGACCGGAGACGTATATATAGCCATGTATGTCCCTAATCCTATTCCCAGTAAGACGCAAACACTCGAAGACGGAAGACATTCTCCACAAGCCCTTCTCAGAGTGTGGACTTTTTGAAACCATGGAGCCCTTCTCCCTACGTCGTCCTCCTCCCATTCACCATCAAACTGACTACACCTTCCTCCCGAACAACTCCTCACAACACCCTGACCTTGTTCCCTGGATACTTGGAAATCATCTACGACAGAAGCCTGAAGCCAGTCCTGAACGCATAATAATCCCCACATGGGGTAATATTCCAGTGAAGACTGTTGTTAATATTGATTAACGTCGTTCATGCAACAGCGACATGTACAAAGTAATTAACAATTTCAGACAGATCCAATAAGAAACGAAGATCAAACAAAGCAGGAGAACAGAAATAACAAGAGTTAGATTCGCAAACCACTCTCTGGATTAGGGCTCTCAAAACACACGTGAAAGGGCGATAGAAAGATGTTTGTTGTGTGTTTAACCCTAATGACCGGAGACGTATATATAGCCATGTATGTCCCTAATCCTATTCCCAGTAAGACGCAAACACTCGAAGACGGAAGACATTCTCCACAAGCCCTTCTCAGAGTGTGGACTTTTTGAAACCATGGAGCCCTTCTCCCTACGTCGTCCTCCTCCCATTCACCATCAAACTGACTACACCTTCCTCCCGAACAACTCCTCACAACACCCTGACCTTGTTCCCTGGATACTTGGAAATCGTCTACGACAGAAGCCTGAAGCTAGTCCTGAACGCATAATAATCCCCACATGGGGTAATATTCCAGTGAAGACTGTTGTTAATATTGATTAACGTCGTTCATGCAACAGCGACATGTATAAAGTAATTAACAATTTCAGACAGATCCAATAAGAAACGAAGATCAAACAAAGCAGGAGAACAGAAATAACAGGAGTTAGATTCGCAAATCACTCTCTGGATTAGGGCTCTCAAAACACATGTGAAAGGGCGACAGAAATATGTTTGTTGTGTGTTTAACCCTAATGACCGGAGGGGTATATATAGCCACGTATGTCCCTAATCCTATTCTCAGTAAGACGCAAACACTCGAAGACGGAAGACATTCTCCACAAGCCACAAGCCCGGCCAGGCTAGGCGTGGTGTGGCGTACGCGCACGTTGTGATGTGGTAACCCCACCCACCAAGGAGGTGAGCATACCTCCCTCCTAAGATCCCTTGGACACTAGTGCCCCGTGTAATCCTACATATGAGGACCACAAAAATTCTTGGAGTGAGCAATATGGGATAAAACTTCTATGTCATTTGAACTAGAAATAAAACTACTTTTCTCACATTTACTTGCTGCACTAGCGCCTTAATAAATAACTAGCCGCTAACAAAGACAAGACCTTTTTGAGTGTGGACTTTTTGAAACCATGGAGCCCTTCTCCCTACGTCGTCCTCCTCCCATTCACCGTCAAATTGACCACACCATCCTCCCGAACAACTCCTCACAACACCCTGACCTTGTTCCCTGGATACTCGTTGTGTGGAGAGTAGCGATGGTGCTGGCATGGCCAGCCATATTTGCGGCACCAACTAGATGTAGAGTGGGTGAATGGACGGAAGAACAACCTGGCTTCTCACCGTCCATGTGATCGGTGCAGATGCCATACTGTAGTGTCTCGTGACAGGCCAGCGAGGGGGAATGGTACCGATAAAACTTGCTTCAGCAGCGGTTGAGGCGGACCTTCAACCACCGCAGGAAGGAGCCAGGGTAGGCGCTGACGGCATCGTCGGAGGCCTCGTGTTGTGTATTTGGAAACAAATTAATGAAGTTTGCGGCAAGGCAGCATGGAGTTGAGGGAGGCGATGGAGGCAAACCAAGTAAGGGCAGCTCCCGCAGGAGATGATCACCCACAGCCCCGACGGCAACCTCGCATGTCCAACCTACACTTGCGGTAACCGCGACTTGCAGAAACACGAGAGAAAGAAAGGTCAAATGGACCTGGTTAACCAATAAACGGACCCTAGTATAAGATCCTCCACTACAGAGGAGGACAAATAAAATCAAAAGGTATATATATCGCTGACTTGGCAGTTGCTAATTGGCCAAGAAATGACTATCGTGCAATTAACATATCTTATTATTGCCAACTTGAAAAATAGCAACACGATATATGGTACTAATCGGGAAAATGAGAGGAATCTAAAGAAAATACTTACAAACTTTAATTTTGCTTCTAGTTCTAAAAGTAGTGCTAACATGTGTTAAAGTGATGATTAATGTGTAAAATCCTAGATTTGTACATTAACATGTTGAAAACATTAAAAATCTCTCTTTCCTGCTATTATCTGATAAGGTGGAACATAATGATGAATTGACATGCAAATGATCATAATTATGTAGAATTTGAGTTTCAAATGTGAATAGCCATACATATGAAGAATTAGGGTTAAAGGTCACATCTCGCTATATTATTAATAATACAATTAAAATCTAAGTAGCCATTATGAAAGGATATGATGGATTAGGGTTTAAATATCATATTTGTTATATCATTTAGAAACATAATTGAATCTATTGTTCAAGATAACATAACATGGTAGATTTGATAATTATGGTTACACCTAATATGAATTGGGGTTCTTAAGTCATTAAATTAATGAACATGGGAATTGGAGTATCAAACACAAATTGAATAATAACTCAATAACAAGAAAACCTAAGCCCTAGAACAAGACCGAGTAGGGTTTAATGTGTTAAATGTGATGGTGACACTTTAGGATTTACATACATGCAGATTTATTATTGCATTGCTTGGATCTGTTGATTGGACTCATTGAATATACTTGAAATATATACTGCACCATAATATGTATGGGTCTACAAATGGTATGTGATTATGCCTAAGACTAACCACATTAGTTATCTAACATTTTCTAAGGATTGTCGAGTGGATTGCAAATAAATGCCTTCTTGTTTATTTATTTCCTACAATCTATAAAGTTGTTATGGATATCACATTATATGCTTATAACTTGCTCGATCCTCTCATACCAACTCTATAAGTTTGAGAATACTAGGACCCGGCCCCAGATTGGAAAGGTCATATTTGAGAATACTAGGACCCGACCCTAGATTTGGAAGGTTATATCTAAGAATATTTGAGGTTTGGCTCCATATTGAGAAGACCAACATGGCACCTAACTCCAGATTCAGAAGGTGGCCGACCAACATGGCACTTGGGCTCCAGATTGAGTAGGAGGCCTTTCGTTCATTTCAAGGACAAGACCTTGAAAGGGTATCTCAAAGGTTAACTAAAAATGGGTTCAGAAGTTATGGTGAAAATGTTTATTTTGATTCTTTAACAATATTTTTTGTGAATATGTTGTTACACCTACATGCGAATATTTTATTTCCCCACATACCAATATAACTTATTGTACTGAAGGTGTTTTGATTCAAGGCGTTTGAGGTACATGTAAAATTTAAGGATGCTCAGAAACATGATAAACCAGAAGAAATAACATGAAGGCACTAATATATGTAAGGAGGATTAGCTAGACACGTCTTCTCTATGTAGAGTTTACTGATGATATGCATGTAAATCTTTAAATGATCATTTTGTAAATATTATTTGAATTAATGGAAATTATTTGCTATTTTATATTGTTTGGTAAAATTTGGATCCTTGGGAGAATTTTAGGTAATGGCTCTCAACTTTAATGTCTTTACTTAATTGAAGGTTGCCGAAAGGTGAGGTCGATACATTTTATATTAGAGCACCAGACTTTCAAATAATATTTAATATTTTATAATTTCAAGTAATTGATAGAAACATACTGAAACTTATTAAGGCAAAACTTGATGGAAATGGTGCCTAGAAAGGATCATGATTTTGGGGAATGGTAATATTTTCCTTCGCACTATTAAGTTGGTATGCAGGGACTCCCTTAGTTGTGGTGACACTGACCTGGCTAAAACATAGGGTTAGCCTTCAATGTTGTTTCCTCTTAGTCTTCTCATCTCTACTTTCATCTACTTCTTATTCTCCTGCTTCATAAACCCTAAAAGATACTTCCCTCCTCATCTCAAGTTGGGGTTTTTGAGAAGAAGTAGGATTAAGTCATCCTCCGCAAATTAATAGTATATAATGTGGAATAATGATAAAGTAAAGAAAATGGGTTCATGGGGTTTTCCTACAAAGGTAAACCTTAGATGGAGAGAGAGAGAGTTAGTTAAGAAAAACCTCTCAGTGGGCCAAGGGACATAGAAAACCCTAGGGTGTCTAGTATGGTTCTTAATATTAACTTTGAATCCTAATCGAAATGGATAGAAAACAAACAAATGAATTGGGATACCCTATCAAACCCATGCATGTAGGCACGTGGAGTATGTTGTGCATGATACACAAGATAGGATTGTACTTACATGGGTAATAAGTGGTTACGTAACAAGGAAAATATGGAAACCCTTACTGCAAGTTTTAGGGTTGGTATCACAACCTAGAGTGGGTCAACCCAAGAGTGGAGAAAAGATTTATGAGGGAGTCAAACCCTAGGATCATGTTGTGACCAGATAGTCTAAACTCCTTTTGTTAGGTACCCTAATAGGAGGTGTGTTCCAACATATATACTAGTAGACATGTATCTGCGCAAAAGTGAGTGACACTAAGGCCAGGAACAAGATTCCTTCTAAGTTAGAGTTTTAACACATGTTGGATTATGATATAGGTATACTAGATGGAATAGACGGTGAGTTTAGTTCTACGTGATGAAATAATATGGTTTATGATGACATCAGTCAGTTTTAAGAATTTGACTTCCATTTTTAAGTTTGGACATAAGATACAAGTGTGTGTTTTTCTTCGGATAGGATACGATGTGAATCTGTAGGAGCCTCAACCTCTTCTACTAAGGGGGGGCTCTAGTGTTAGGACCAGTGATAGGGTTAAATCCTGAGAGAGTGGGACCCCAAAGAAGAAGGTTGGGAACCTTGGCTCCAATATATTAGGAATTACGAGAACTATTTGTATGATATGTCCTAATTAGACTAACCCTGAGTGGATGAGTTGAGTTTTTATATGCATGATCCCAAGAGGCTTTTCATAACCTAGATGTTCCTGGAAGGACCAAACCCTAGAGACAAAGAAAGAGGCTACTTACACATATGTGTATGTGATATGTGTACCTACCGTCTAGGTCAGGGAGAGAGAGTCCCAAGATCCTGGAGAGGTAAGGAATGGTAATATGTTGCGAAGCTTCGTACTCGGGTCGGTAGTCCCTTGGGTTGGACTCTAAGGGTTTCATACGTGAAAGAGAGACTTGGATAAGAATATTTCATGAGTAGGAACCTAATAAGAGAATGCCATATCATATTTTAGTATCGTACGTGCTTGAGTGGCTAGGTCATGCGGTATAGATGACCAATGCTAAGTAGGAAACTCACACTTGGACTTTGATATATGTTTTATGAGCTACTCATGCAAGTTGGTTTAACACCACCAGACCATCATATATACGTGTCCTACCTCGAGAGGTGATGTATGGGTATGACGTAATGGAAAACTTAGAAATGTTTAATAAGTTCTCTAACTGCTATTGGTTATTCACATACATGAATATGAGAATATGAAGTGACTAATTAACCTTAGGAGGAATCTTTGATAAACAATGCAACTTGATATGAGAAAGTGAAAATAAGATAATGCTCATGATAGTATTGAACATAGTTGCAATTGACATGAGGGATATGTGATAATAAATTTGCCTTCTTTAGATTACGCATTACCTGTTTTGGTATGGATTAGATAACGTACTTGGCATATGACATTAGATGACATAGTTGTTTCTATAGCCATGAACACATGAGACATAATGTATAGGTCCCATTATATTCAACCATTTTAATTCATGTTGTAAGGTACCAGTAGTGATCCAACTCTTGAGTGGTAGATCATGGGATATAATAATTTAACACTGAGGTAGAAAATGCTTGGATGATATAATGGAAAATATGCCGAAAATACATGTTCCTTTGTGATAATATAAATCTTAGTACAAGATCTTTTCTGTTGGTTAGTATAGTTTTCTCTTGTCCTAGGATAGGACCTTCCCTAGAAAGGGTGAATCCCCAAATCATTTCAAGAACTAAGCTACCACAAAAAGTCACTTAAAAAATTGAGAGATTGAGTGCTTAAGCAAAAAAGCAGATTTATTGAGTATAATTATTTAGACCCATGTATACCATCTGTAAGGGACATGAAGAAAAGTCACTACAGAAGTGATCGATATAATGGGAACAGGCCCAAATGGGTAGGTCACCAAGAGCCTATTCTAGGGGCATAAAAAAAATATAAATGTCCTAAGAGATGAAGAAAATTTGGATGAAAGAATTATAAAGAATATAATGTGCTTGAATATTATCAGAGAAAACTCAAGCAAAATGTGTGATGAAATAAAATAAAGTTATGACATCTCAATAAAACCCTTTGGAAGGGTAGGGCCAGAAGTCAAACCTAAGATATTGTCAAATGATTAAAGGTACATAAGATTTCTAAGGACAATGAATGGTCACGTGGTAAGTGCATAAGGCCCTTGGGGGGTCAAAAGGGGTCATTCCAAAAGTACCTATTCTCTAGATATTTTAAGGGGATGACAAAGGCTAATGAGACGTGTTTTATATGAAAAGAACATAGGAAGTCATAAGATGATGTTTGAATAAGAATCTTAATAAAGAGAATCACATTCCATGTGAGTTCATGAAATAGAAAGAGTTTTGTGAAACTAAAAGGTATTCATAGTATGGGGTTATTGTTGAGAGTGACTCAACCAAAATCTAGATATTAAAAGATAATGTGTGAATACACCATCTATGCCATTGGAATGGGACACAATTTGTATTTGGAATGCAACCAAATATTTATTTCATCTTGTTATGAGTGTGAGAAATTGGGTAGACACATGGTATGATAAAAAAGTGATATATGAATGAATACCTAAGTTGAAATTTAATGGCATAACCTAAGGTTGGAGGTCTAACCTTAGCCTTAGATAGTGAATAATATATTGGAGACATTGGTGAGAAGGTTGTCACCAAGTGAAATTGAAAAAAAAAATGAAATAACTAGGAGATGATGTCATGAAAATACTAAGGAAGTGGATATACCTTGAATTGAGTTGAAGTACCAATCTTAGTCATAATGTGACGGATTTTCATATCAATAAAAGATGTAAAAGATAATCTAAGTAGGTTTGCTAACCCTAAGGTTTGAAACAAAGAGGAGTTATCTTTCCCCATGAGCTGACTAGGTGTGAATTTTGGGGACAAAGTTCCTTTTAAGGAGGGGTGAATGTTATATCACAATTTTGTCAAATGAAATTATTAATATAAAGAATGTTTTGATAAATAAATGGTATTATTGGTAAAATAAGAATATTAATGACCTTTACTGCATGCATTCTTGTGGCACAAGTTAAAGATAGAGAAGTAAATAACACATAAATAAAAGTTAATGGCACTATGAGATGTTGGTTAAAATATATGTGAGGAAATTGTCTCGTACCATCTTCCTAGATGACTAGTCAAATTTTGAGGACAAAATTCCTATAAGAGGGTAAGGATGTCATAACCAGGTTTTTCCCATGTTTTAATATAATTTAATAATATAATATGAAGGACACATTACAAAATTGTTCTCTATGTGTCTTGTTTGGAAATTGTGGTTTGAAAGTTTCAAACTCCATATGGGATGTATTTTGTGTAAGTTTTTGTTTTCAATAAATCATTAAAAGATTTTAGACTAAGAAAGAGAGGAAAATCCAATAAAAAAGAAATGATCAAAAGTAATTCACAATGGTTGTTTTAAATATGGGATTATGTCGAACACTCTAGAAAAGAGAGTTTCGTGTATAAATAAAGAATGGTGACTTTGTTTATTATTGGACAACTGAAATATATGATGATATGCAAGTTTCCAAAAGAAATATGATTTATGATGTTTTTAGATAATTAAAGGATAATTATCTAGCTAGTTTGGCAACACATGTTGTGTGACATCAGTTAGTATTGTTTTTATCTAACTGTTGGTGTACTTGAAAATAATAAGGAAAGAGGAAGTGAATTCTATATGTTGAGAGAAAAAGGATATTTATGAGATGATGTTAATTGTTTTAAAAATGTTTGAAAGAGAAAGTTTGTATATAATACTTATTATAATAAATCCCGAAAAGATCCAAACTAAGTGGGAAAGATAATTTTTAGTTTCCTTTTTATGACAATTGATAATATTCATAACCAATGCAGAGACGAAAGATGGAGTTCAAAAGAAGCCTTTTATTACAAAACAATTGGAAGGAAAAAATGCTTTGCCTCTCTCACAATACCACTTGGTATTAGGTTATTGAGGAGGAAGGTGTCTTTCTAAGATAACAGAAAAGAGAGATCTTTTGATGCAAGGAAAGATATTGATTGTTTCTTTTCCTTATACACCAAGTTTTAATAAGAAAGTGGTGGTGTTGTGTCCTTTGTATTATAGAATAAAAATTAAGTGTTTAATATGAAGGAAGGATGAATGTATTTAATTATTTCCTAAAAGATATAAATTGCCAAATATGTTCTAGTATGGAAATCATACCCACCAATCACAACTCTAGTGATATATAATTATTTCTATGACTAGGGATTATCCACCCAATTCCCTACTTCCTCCCTCTATATCTAGCAGTTCATTGTCTATGATTAGAACTGAGGACGAGCAATGAAAACTACAATGCCATCTTGGTATCATGTTTCCCAAAGGGAAATAAGAATGGAAAAGGGAAGGTTGTGGCCTCCCAAATCATCTACTACAGAAGCCCAAATCCAGTCCTGAACATACTATAATCCTCATGCGGGGTAATATTCCAATTAAGACAAGACCTTCTCGAGTGTGGAATTGTCAAAACCATGGATCCCTTCTCCCTGTATCGTCCTCCTCCCCTTTACCAACAAATTCACCACACCATCCTCCCAAACAACTTTGCAAACCACACTGACCTTGTTCCCTACATACTTAGTGTGTGGAGAGTAGCGATGGTGCTGGCATGGCCACCAATCTTTGTAGAGTGTGTATATGGACATAAGAACAACTTGGCTTCTCACTATCCATGTGATGTGTGCAGACACCAGATAGTAGTGTATCTTGACGGGTCAACAAGGAGGAATGGTGCCACTAAAACTTGCTTTGGCAGCAGTTGAGGCGGACCTTCAGCAACCGCCTGAAGGAGCCAGGGTAGGTGTTGACGGAAGCGTCGATAGCCTCATGTTTTGCATTTGGAAACAAAGGACGTTCATGGGGAGGGAGCATGGAGTGTGAGGTGGGCGATAAAGGTACGTGAAGTTAGGGTAGCCTGCATGGGAGACGATCACCCACAACCCCGGCAGCAACCTCACAGGTCCAACCTGCGCTTGCGACAACCACAAAATATAGAACGTGAGAGAAAGAAAGACCAAATGGACCTGGGTTAGTGTCACGGAACTGTTCTTACCCCAATCCCAATCCCAATACCTAGACAGTAGAAAAAAGGATTGACGCGCCCGTCCCTGAGTGGCCCAATAGGATCAATCACACTGGCATATACAATAAGAAATAAATAACTCAAAAATTGGATATTTAAAGAACAACTAACCCAATATGGAGATATAACCCAATTGTCTTTGTCATCAGAGTATATGAGTGCGGAAGCGATCTTATTCAGTTTTCCATTTATATTGCCTAAAATCAAGAAAATCAAGACACAATCATGCAATTGCACGGTACGCTATCAAAATCAAGCAAAATGATTTATAACAAAATAGTATACTTGGCAGGACTTATATTCAAAAGAATAACAGACAATTTGCAAAACCAACATTTATTCGACAAGTTTTTCAAGCAATTTGAATTTTATTATGAGCTCCCATTATGTTGTAATTTGAGAAGCATGCTTATATATTTTGTTACTCTATTACCCCAACGCGATGGGGAAGGTCACTAGGCTCCTTCTCACCATAGGAACATAGGAAGCCAATGTACAAGTCCCACCTCCAAATGAGGGGGTTGTTGTACTCAATATCCACATTATCAACATTATTAATATCATCATCATTATCAATATACAGGCAGTCATAATGGGCATGCAATTTATGTTTTCATGTTTTTCAAAATATAGTATAGAAAAACAGAAGACTAATCGTAGGGAACAATAGCTCATCCAAGTAAATAGCTAAGTATATAGTCAAGAGATACATAAAAGTATCTTCATACAATCAAGGAGGAGTTATATAATAGCGTACATTTCACTGAGATTTCGAGTATAGATCACGAGTAATAGGTCGACCATTCGAGTTAGATCCTAAAACACAATATTTGGATCAAGGGTCAAGATCAAGATATTTGGATATCATGTTGCAATATTCGAGATTAGGGTTTCACTTTCCTAGGTCAACCTTAGGGTTATGTCATCCACTTATGATCAACCAATATATCAATTTGTCCAACATTATTTCAAATATCAAGTATTTTTGAGTGTGAATGACTTTCCTAGGTTTTCTAGGTACATGTGTTAACCCTAATTATCCTAGTCAATATGCAAGTTCAAAAATCAAGTCTTTAGATCATTTATCAAGTTCTAACATCATTGGGGTTCAAGATTAGATCAAGTTCTGATAAGTAAATCAGAGATCAACTTTTAGGTCAAAAGATCTAGATATGCCACAAGATTTAGATCAATCATATTATCAAGATATCATCAAAATTACCTTCAAGGCATAATATTAATATTCAAAGGTGGTTAAGACAAAAAGATTAGATCTAGTCTAGCCAAGTATGATTTCATGTCTCAATATAATCATTAAAGTTAAGATATAAGGTTTCCAAAGTCTAATCACAACATTGAGTCATTTAGACTAATTAACTAAGAAAGAGATCTATATTTAAGTATACCAGTAAGCATAGTTTGTAATCAGGTTTCAAAAGTATTTTTAAACAGTCCATTGGATTTTTTCATCAAAATGGACTACTTATTTGTAATTTTTGGAGCTAGAAATCAAAAGATACAAATTTTGCAAGTTTTGGTCATTTCTGGAATTTTCGAGCAGAGAGGAGCAAAAATACCTTGATTGCAAAAATATGAGGGCCGAGGGAAAATGATTGGCCGTCAGATCCATGGCCAGATTTGACCAGCACTGCAGATGAGTGGCTGAGGAGTGTCGGTTTACTAGGCAAGGAACCGGTCTGATCTTTGATTTGGTCGATTCAAGGCTGGATTCATTGGTCTTTTGGGCCGATTTGGTTCCTTGCTTGGGCCGGCGGTCTAGCGATCGGTCTCCCTCACGCGGGCTCCCTCAAGCTAGGAACTGCAGCAGGGAGGTCTCGCTAGAGTACGGTGTCCTCAGAGCAGGAGAGGGTAGCAGTGAGCGCGACCAGGACGGCCGAGCTTGCCTTGGCCTCGCGGACTCAAAGGGAGCCAAAGGAAGAGAAGGGGCGAGGAGCATGGACGCCTGATCTGGGCTTCACGGAGGCATCGCACAGCAGAAGGGGGTCAGGGATGCAAAAGCAGGGCATTTTAAGCTGACAAGGAGTGTGAGGCTAGGCTCTGAGAAAGGCGCACTTGCTGCGAACCTTGGGGTTCTTTTATAGGCTTGGGGGCTAGGTTTAGGGCTGAACGAGGCTTTTCCCTTAGCCATGGCCACCGGAAAGAGAGGAGCAAGTGAGAGGGGGTTTTTTGGCGGTGCAATAATGTGCAAAACCTGGTCAAATTAGGGTTAGATCAATATGAATTCATGAGAGGAGCAATTTGGCTCGCTTATATTTTCAAAACGGAGTCAAGAGCGGGAGATCTCTCTTTGGGGTCTACATTTACTCCTCCCCGCAATCAGTGGGAGGTAGGAGATGACTACCTGACCACTCAATCAGCTCCCTGATCCAAGGGTCAGGGCGCTTCCCTTCAAGCAACCTGCGGATTGCTGACTTGGATTAGCCAACAAAAGGGCAAATAAAGGCAATAAAAAGGGTTTTTTTTAGATGCAAAACTTCAAGAATTCATAGAAAAACGTAGGAAAGTCTAAATGACCTCAAATTTGGATCAAAGCTTCAAAACAACGTGGAGAGAAATTAGAAAAAGTTTGAGAATCAAATATGAAGGTTGATTGACCAATTTGTTTCTTTGTACAAAGTGATGAATAAATCCAATATCATGTGTTATAATGTGTATAAAGTTCACATTGCTGACCATATTTTATATTTGAGTCTCAACTTTGATTATGATGCCAAGAAAAATAATTTTGGACCATTAATTGATATAATGAGGGCAAAAGTGTAATTACTTTATTATAATGATAAAATCCACTTTGTCACATCCTTCCCTCCTTAAAAAGGAATTTTGTCCCCAAAATTCTAAAATAACCTCAAAAATTGAGATTATTCAACCTAAGTCGTTTCCTCAAATGTTGGGGTATCCTCAAGTATAAAATCAAAATCATGTCCTCAATTTTCAAGTAATCCAATAATCATAGTTGGGATTCCATGTTCCATATCATAATCAACTTGGTACTAACACCATTTTATCATCAATCAATTGAGTGTCAAGATCAGCACATATATTTGTCCAAAGTCATTATATGAGTCACAAATATGAAAAGAATCCTATTGATCACAAATTTGGAGAGTTCATATTTTAGGTCAAACAAATAGAGTCCTTGAATCAAGTGTACAACGTGACTTTCAATCCCAAAATCTTAGGGTCTTAGCTTCTACATTGGCCTAGGTGGGGTTATACATCCATGATTTGAGATTTCATATTTCAACATTTTGAAACAACATCATACTTTTGATACCACTATTTTGAGCTCAAAATCAATGTGAAGGTCCCACCCTAGTACTAGTGAGAGCTAAACCCTAATTCATAAATCGAGAGTGTCAACATGGTCATCATTTCAAAATTTTCAAAATTTGGGATTTTGAAGTCATTAGTCATATATTTCAAGGTCCAAATAGTGTGATCATAGGATTTGTATCATTATTGATATTGATAATCATGAGTCACATTATTATATATTAGTATCAAGAGTCAAGATTTTTGGACATCCAAAGTCATAGGTCAAAATTTTGAAGCTAGGGTTTAGATTCTTTCTTAGACCTTAGGGGAGATCACCCATCTATATTCAATTTCTAGCAACAATATTCAAGTAATATTTGATCAACATGTCAAAATTGCATTATCATGGTTTCCAAGGTTGATGAATGATCTAGACCTAAGTCTATCTAGGAAATTAACCACAAGCTATAGTCAACATTGTCATATATCAAGGTCATTATTAAATCAATATTCAAGATCGAGTATTAACCATGGGTTTAACCTATTACGTATGCCAGTAAGTATCGTTTGTAATCAGGTTTCAAAAGTATTTTTAAACAATCTATTGGATTTTTCTGATCAAAATGGACTACTTATTTGTAATTTTTGGAGCTAGAAATCGAAAGATACAATTTTTGCAAGTTTTGGTCATTTCTGGAATTTTTGAGCAGAGAGGAGCAAAAATACCTTGATTGCAATAATATGAGGGCTGAGGGAAAATGATTGGCCGTCAGATCCATGGTCAGATTTGACCAGCACCACAGATGAGTGGCTGAGGAGTGCCGGTTTACTGGGCAAGGAACCGGTCTGATCTTTGATTTGGTCGGTTCAAGGCTGGATTCGTTGGTCTTTTGGGCCGATTTGGTTCCTTGCTTGGGCCGACGGTCTAGCGATCGGTCTCCCTCACACGGGCTCCCGCAAGCCAGGAACTGCAGCAGGGAGGTCTCGCCGGAGTACGGTGGCCTCAGAGCAGGAGAGGGTAGCAGTGAGCGTGACCAGGACGGCCGAGCTTGCCTTGGCCTCGCGGACTCAAAGGGAGCCAAAGGAAGAGGAGAAGGGGCGAGGAGCATGGACGCCTGATCTGGGCTTCACGGCGGCGCCGCACAGTAGAAGGGGGTCAGGGATGCAAAAGTAGGGCATTTTAAACTGACAAGGAGTGCGAGGCTAGGCTCTGAGAAAGGCGCACTTGCTGCGGACCTTGGGGTTCTTTTATAGGCTTGGGGGCTAGGTTTAGGGCTGAACGAGGCTTTGCCCTTAGCCATGGCCACCGGACAGAGAGGAGCAAGTGAGAGGGGGTTTGTTGGCAGTGCAATAATGCTCAAAACCTGGTCAAAATAGGGTTAGATCAATATGAATTCATGAGAGGAGCAATTTGGCTCGCTTATATTTTCAAAACGGAGTCAAGAGCGGGAGATCTCGCTTTGGGGTCTACATTTACTCCTCCCCGCAATCAGCGGGAGGTAGGAGATGACTACCTGACCACTCAATCAGCTCCCTGATCTGTGGGAGCCTGATCCAAGGGTCAGGGCGCTTCCCTTCAAGCAACCTGCGGATTGCTGACTTGGATTAGCCAACAAAAGGGCAAATAAAGGCAATAAAAAGGGTTTTTTTTAGATGCAAAACTTCAAGAATTCATAGAAAAACGTAGGAAAGTCTAAATGACCTCAAATTTGGATCAAAGTTTCAAAACAATGTGGAGAGAAATTAGAAAAAGTTTGAGAATCAAATATGAAGGTTGATTGACCAATTTGTTTATTTGTACAAAGTGATGAATAAATCCAATATCATGTGTTATAATGTGTATAAAGTTCACATTGTTGACCATATTTTATATTTGAGTCTCAACTTTGATTATGATGCCAAGAAAAATAATTTTGGACCATTAATTGATATAATGAGGGCAAAAGTGTAATTACTTTATTATAATGATAAAATCCACTTTGTTACAGTTAGCCAATAAATGGACCCAATTATAAGATCTGCAACCACAATGGAGTAGAAAAAATGAAATCAAAAGGTATATATCTATATCGCTGAGGTTGCAGTTGCTAATTGGCCTAGAAATGACTTTCTTGCCATTAACATATCTAATTATTGGTAACTCAAAAAATAGTGAAGCTATATATGGGTTTGATCGAGAAAACTAGAGGAATCTAAAATACTTACAATCTTTAATTTTGCTTCTAGTTCTAAAAGTAGTGCTAATATGTGATAAAGTGATGATTGATGTGTAAAATCCTAGCTTTATACATTATCAACATGTTGAAAACATTAAAACCTCTCTTTCATGCTATTATATGAGACGGTGGAACACAATGATTATTTGGCATGGACATGATCATAATTATGTAGAACTAGAGTTTGAAATGTGAATTGATGTGCATATTAAGAATTAGGGTTAAAGGTCACATATTACTATATTGTTAATAAGTACAACTGAATATAAATAGTCATTATGAAAGAATATTATGGATTAGGGTTTAAATATCATATTTTCTATATCATTTATAAATATAATTGAATCTAGTGCTTATGATAACATAAGATGGTAGATTTGATAATCATTGTTATACCTAACATGAATTGGGGTTTTCAAGTCATTAAATTAATGAACATGGGAATTGGAGTATCAAACATAAATAAAATGATAACATGATAACAAGAAAATCTAAACCCTAGGATAGGACGGAGTAGGGTTTAATGTGTATGATGTGATGGTGACACTTTAGGATTTACATACTTGCAAATTTACTATTGCATTGCTTGGATCTGTTGACTGGGCTGATTGAATATGCTTGAAGTATATACTACATGATAATCTACATCGTTCTACAAAAAGTTTGTGGTTACGCTTAAGACTAACTGCTTTAGTTTTTCAACATTTTCTAGGATTCTTAAGTGGATTGCAAATACATGCCTATTTGTTTATTCATTTCCTACAATCTATAAAGTCACTATGGATACCACATTATATGCTTATAACTTGCTCGAACCCCTCATACCAACTCTGGAAGTTAGAGATTATTAGGACCCAACCTATTGGGAAGGTCATATTTGAGAAGGTCATATTTGAGAATACTAGGACCTGGCCCTAGATTGGGAAGGTCATATCTGAGAATATTTTAGGTCCATCCCCAGATTGGGAAGACCAACATGGCACCTAACTCTAGATTGAGAAGGTGGCCGACCAACATGGCACCTGAGCTTCAGAATGAGAATGTGACCTTTCGTCCAGTGTAGGGACATGACCCAGAAAGGGTATCTCAGAGGTCGAGTAAAAATGGCTTGAGAAGTTATGATGAAAATGTTAATTTTGATTTTGTACCAATAATTGTTGTGAATATGTTATTACACCTGGATGCGAATATTTTGTTTCCCTCACATACTAGTGTAACTTGTTATATTTACTGTGTTTTGATTCATGGAGTCCTAGGTACATGCAAAATTTAAGGTTGCTTAGAAACACAATAAACCAAATGAAATGACATGAAGGTAGTAATTTGTGTAAGGAGGATTAGCTAGACACTTCTTCTCTATGTACAATGTACTGATAGAAATTCATGTAACTCTTTAGAAGAGCATTTTATAAATATAATTTGATTTAATGGAAATTATTTGTTATTTTATATTTTTTGGTAAATTTTGGATCCTTGGGAGAATTTTAGGTAATGTCTCTCAACTTTATGGCCTTCTTTAATTGAGGGTTGTCAAAAAGTGAGGTCATTACAACGATAGAATAACATATATTGCAAGGGAAATCATTGTGTATTGTAGTGGGATAATTGCCAACAATCATAGTTTGATGTTGTGAAGTAATGGGACATGGTGATCTCCATAATATGGATCATTATGTGGCCCTTTGGATGTGGAATTCATCTCCAGCATTTCAAGATATGATTCATGTACTTTGGTGTGGATCATGTCAATGATTTCTGAATTGGGCTCTAGTTTTTATTACCCACAGAAAATGTCTCACTATCTATTGTGTCAGTACCTATTGGTTCATTTTCAATATAATACTTTTCATTATTATTCTTCAATATTTTGGAATCTTGTACATTAAAGAGGTAATATATTACATCTAAGTGAATGGTAAGACATAGTAAAGAAATTATGTTTCCTCCTATGAGAAGGTCTATTTATTCTTCTAGAAATTTTTAACCACAAGGATTGCTTTCCTATTCACAGGGTCGATATCCCATCCTCAACATCTACAATTGCGCAACAATATATAGGTGTACCAACCAAATATGAGAGTATTGTAGATATCTTCTTTGATTTTTGTCACCATAGTTTTATAGGGATATAGAAACTCCCAACTTCCATAGGAACATACTCCAAAATACCAACTGAGGCATTCGTGGATGAGTTAGCCAATACAATCACTATACTTGTAGGCAACTATCTCAAATATTCCAAGCTTCTTGCAAAGTATATTGGGAACGATATAAATGATCACCCCTAAATCAGTGAAACCTCTTTGGAAAATCCAGAAAGAAACAAGAATTGACAAAGTATCTCGAATCCTTGAGCTTGTGTGGCATTTTGTTCCAAATTGCATAATGTCGTCATCATTGGAGCATATCAGAATTTAGCATCTTTACAATAGAAACTAGAATCCCTTGGATAGGATGCTTGTATTCATATATCTTTAGTTTTGGTCAAACAAAGTTTCATATAAACCCTAATGATCTTGTTTGAAATAAACTGAACATTCAATGTACGTAACATGAATAACCCAATGAAAAGCTAACATTTGATACATGTGTTCGTAACCATACTTTGGTTAAGTGAACCACTATTAAGATTATGTGTTGGATATATGGAACCTAACCATCGACTTCATACAGGTTGATAAATTATATGTGATGTATAGTGATCATGTTGACCTAAACCCTAAGTTGGAGTTGACTAACCCAAACAATTTGATAATAATTGAATGTTTAATATGCGTTTAGATAACTAATGTGACATCATATAAGTTAATGTTGTATTAATTAACTTATAATTATAAATAAGTAAACTAGGGAATTTGTGCAATACCATTCAGCATAACCCTTTTATGATAATGTGAAGTTAATAAATCTCCAATTAATGCATGTTGATGATAATGATGTAATATTACAATATGTAAAAGGATAGTGAGCCAGAACCCTAATTGTAGTATTAAATCTTACCTCAAAATTATGTCCCTTGGGTTTGAACTAACTAAGATATCAAGTTTCAATGTGATTAGATAATGTTTAATATCTTGATTTAAGTAGGGAAAATATTCTTAAATATGTATATCAATTTGTTTTTTACTATAGTCTAATTCCTTCAAATTAGCTATAACATTGTCATGCATATTAATCTTAGGTTTCCTAAAGATTATATGTCATGATAGGTTTTTGTGACGACCTCTATCAAATTGAAATCCAAATCGCACAGTAATTACGCAGAATGACCATTATAAGCAAATAAACAAAAGTCACTAAAAATTAAAACCATTTTGTAAAGAGATCCATTGCCAAAAAACTCTTAAAGAAAGAACCAAAGCACTATATACATCATGGTTCACATTGTACATACATTGTACCATCTCATCTCGAGGATAAAGAAAGAACCAAAGCACTATATACATCATGGTTCACATTGTACACATTGTACCATCTCATCTCGAGGATAAACATATACCAGTTGCTTTGCCCAAACATATACATAAGCAACATAAAACCTCGAGGCATACAAGCCAAAATATTAGATCGTTTATAAAACCATTACGTACTAACTCTCAAGGACCTGAGAGTACAGAGACGACACAAAGGACTTCTATCTACAATACACGACAGACATAACACTCAACCTAAGCTATTAATGTTTCCCATGTTGCTGTTGTCCTCCCTCTGTAGTACGATCTCTACCTCCTTGTCTGCGTCCACCTAAAAATGTTGGGACCAATGGGGTGAGACAAAAGTCCCAGTGAGAGATATAACTCTCTACCAACAACATTATTATCATAGGTAAATAGTATAAAACTGAGAAGAGGATCTTTTATTATAATAATCAAGATTAATCATTGTTTATAAGCAGAACAGAGCAATATCATCTTTTAAAGTAATGTAGCTATATATGATAGAGAAATAAATCATATATTCACTTTATAAGGAATACAAACAACACATATAACATCTATCCATTTAAAATGTTTAAAAGTAATGCAACATCATCCAATGTTTCTGTATTCAATCCTTAAGCAAATATGCAACACGGCTGATTACATATTTACAATCACACTTATGCCCTAAGGAGATGAGGTATACCACTCATGCTCCAACCGACCATGGCTATGTAAAGCATCGGTACCATATAAGGTCAAAGGAAGAGCTGGCTTCCAAGACCTCACCTATCTCAGTCAGTACGAGACCATTGGTAGTGGCATCACATGTCAAACTGCAATTAGCTTGCCAGGGTATAGTGGCATCTTTGCTATATAGTTACAACCATAACATGCACTCTCTTCAGGGAGATCACACAGCAACCCCGATATATTAATATTGTTTCATGGTATATAGCCATACTCTTATGATGATGAGTAAGATCACACATCAATCCCCATTTGGACATAAGGATATTTTTGCCCGTTACCCCCACAAATTCAAAAATATGCTCTCCGAGTTAAACTCCTTTCACCATTCAGCAAATTCTGACACTGAATGGATATATGTCCAAAGAAACTACATGATAAGGTTCCACTTGATTAATTAGATGCATTACAATATCTTTTAGCATCAACCAAGTTACAAGCCTGAATTATAACAAATGCTACAAAGAAAGGTGTAATGCATTTATCAAGTACTTTCATAATCTTTGGAACACATTGAATGCATAACACTCGAGATCTCAGTCCCTTATCACATTACTGGGGATTCTCATCCCTTAACATTATCATCATCATGATTGCTAGATCTGGGTATTCAAACCCTTAGTCCATCACTGAACGTTGTCACCTCTTCTCAGGTAACTATTACCTCTAGGTCCTCAGACCCAAGTATACATTATACTTGTGGCACAAGTATTTCACATGGCTCACAAGGCCCATTTAATCTATATCAAATAAAACATCATAGCGCATACCTGGCTATGCTCATCATCTCATGATACCTGCATTGTTAGTATTTCATGATAAAAACAATATCAAGTACATATCATCACCATGCAATACAAGAGAAATACAACCTTCCCACTATTAGGGTTAGGGTTTCCCATTTTAGCCAATTAGGGTTTCAAGTTCATATTATCAATAATCAAAACCCAAATTCATAGCTCCACACATATTTGGAGCATACATTGATACCATAAGTATTCAATCATACTTCTTTATTCTCATCATTTATCATTAAATGATTATCACACAAAGTATGAGTTTTTCTCTCATCCTCACTAGGATATTGATTACTTCATACTTAATTAAGTTGGCACAACCCTTCTCTCAAGGTACATTGGAAAACACTTATCAAAATGCATTAAACTCTTTACATCTTAATGTATCATTTGACATAACACAATTCATGTGTTACTCAAAAAAGTATATCGGATTTAAGGTTCTTACATCCATATTGGTTTTGAGGTTCTTCCACCATATTGGGCTAGAGGTGTGTTCTTACTACCATATCATCCAAGAGGTGTGTGCTTACCACCATATCGTCCAAGAGGTGTGTGCTTACCACCATATCATACAAGATGTCTGTTCTTACCACCGTATCATCCAAGATGTGTGTTCTTACCGCCATATCGTCCAAGAGGTGTGTACTTACCACCATATCGTCCAAGAGGTGTGTGTGTGTCACTTATATCGGGTTACTCAAGTGTAGGGTTTTTCATCTTGGGTTAGACCCTTATGCTCACACCTTTTCAAACCTTCAAAGTATCAACCTACCATGTGTTGAGTGACAACCTAGACAACTAGTTAGTCCTTTTTCAACCAACCCAGATGTACAAAATGATAGGAGTGTAAGTTTCCAAGGTATAATAGATTTCATATCACCATATTGGATTTCATTACCATATCGGGTTAGAAGTGCTTCAACCCGATATCGGTTTGTGCCGTGATGATTTCATCATCATCAAGCTCTAGAATTTCATCCCTTACTATTCTAGTTCATGGACAACAGTCCTAGGCAACTACTACAACTCATAGAATCATCAATCATTCAAGAAAAATCAAAATCGAAAGTAGATCAACAAGTATAGCAAGATTGAAGGTGAATAATAACATAATTGGGTTCAAGTTATATAACCCACCTCAAGAACAACTTCCAAGATCCAAGCTCCTAAGCTTCATGTTCCCAAGGTTGAAGATGAACTTAACAAAGATCCAAGACTTGTTCACCACTCCTCTATATGCAAGGAATCACCATAGATAAGAACTTGGTGAAGAAGAAAACAAAAGAAGAATCACAACCCGAGATTCATGCTTCAACCAAGGTTGAAGATGACCATGGCTTCACCTTAATCTTAAGGCTCAAACTCTTCCTTTCTCCTTAACTACTATGCATGATATATAAGAGAAAGAGAGTTGTAGGATTCGAAAAGTTTCACTAGTAGGTGAAAGGAGTGGTATATATATTTGAGGCTCATGATAGAGAGTGTATAAAAGGTGTCATCACCTTATACTACTAGGTGACACATGTCCATGCATGGGTTGATAAGTGTCCATGCATGCACACATATTTATCTTGACATGAAAAACTCTTGGGGATAATCTAGGGATAGGATTTCGGCCATTAGTAATCTTGTTGAACTAGATATTTCAACCCAACATCATTTTATTCCCAAACTGATACAACTTTTCCAAGGAAAGTTGTAAACCGATATCCATCACCTTCTTGAGGTTATTAACTCATCATGGACTTTTCCAAGAGTTGAAAAAATGATATGGTACCTCCTCTATGGCTTCTTGGCCAATAGGCACTCCCATATAAGCTCTACAACTCAATACACCTCATTTTAGGGTTTCAACTAGACAACTCTTCTTGGTCTTTTCATCACCAAGAATACCATCACTCAAATATGATTCAAATGTGGTTCCTTTTTCTTTATCTCTACTCTAGATGATGCTAAGAGAGATTAGGGGCACTGTAGAGGTGGTAATTTGCATATCAACCCTACATTTTGGGTAATTTGCAATTTGCACCCAAACTATCATATAATGCACAAACAATTTGCAATTAAACTCAAACTTGAAAATTAAACTCTCCTTGAGTCTTAATTACTTTTCAAAATATTAAAAAAAGTTTATAAAAATTTACTTAAGCAAAACTTCTAGGGTTATGGCATAACCTAGGTCAGGGATGTCACAGTTTTCATGGTTTGTTATTACCCAGATTGTTTCTGAGCCTTGTATTTCAATCATGTGAGTTACATGTTATCTTCTACCTCTCATATTTGGCTACTTCCAGGTGTGAACGTGACTCCAATTTTCTTTACCTTGCAATTATCTCATCTCTCGTCCTTTTCTCAAATTCCCTTCTCCAATTTCTTTGGTGTTATTTCCTGAATCTAATGGAATTTACCCCACACTCTCTCGTGTCTTATTTTGGATGTTCCTAATTCTTGTGGCTAGGCTTTCTTGATGCAAATTGGCAACACCTACTCCCAATCACCCACCTATAAGTAATGATATATGGAGGAACCCAACATCTTTTAGTACCCTACCATACTACTAATTATTGTTGTTACGTCTCGAAGCTTCCCCAAAAACATGATAACTCTCAGCTAGGATGCCTATGAGCCTTCCTCTTCCCTAGGGAACCTCAACTGAATTCCTTTACTAGGGACCTTCCCTAAGGTTTTGTGGGCATCTTTTAGAGATCCTTGTAGCACAGGGTTGAGTGGTTAGCTTTCCACCTAAAACTCTTAAGTGTTCAAGTTGCCGAAGTGGGACATCAGATCTTTAGCCTCCTCTACTCACATGGGATGTGTCGTCTTTCTTAGAAAGATATTAAGAATTTGTTCATCATATTGTTATTCCTTCATTGCAGCCAATTATTGCATTGTTTTGGACCTGCACACCACCAATATTCCTTTGAGTTCGGTCTATGGAACTGGACTATAAAATTAATGTATTTTGGGAATAAAGAGTTCTTGTAACACCTGGGCCCACTACCCAAGGCTCTAGTAGAGTATCAGGAATGATGGCTGGCCCCGCAGACCACCACTAGCCTTAACTGCGTGCTTTTCCTCACTCACATGCAAGTCGGGGTCAACATCCCTATTGGTCACCCATCCTAGTACTACTCCATGCTGAGCATGCTTAACTATGATGTTCTTTAGTCATGGGCTCCCAGAAAAGGAGATGCACCTTGGTGATATGGGTCGTCCAATCATTCCTTTTAAGATCATGTTATCTGAGGCATGAAATCCAAGGACGTTACAATCTCCCCCACTTAGACTCTTGACGTCCTCATCAAGGCTCAACTATATGGCCTCATAATATTTTCCCATTTCAGTGTAGACGCAACATGGCCCTTGGATGCCCAGCTCCCAATCACGGAATACCAGAGCAAGGGTGGCTACATCACCATGGATAGTCATTTTCTACATGCCTGGACCATATGACTCAAGACTAGCATGTCACAGGCCCATGTGGGCCCCACCTACTGGAGGGGCATTGGCTATGATACCAATTGTAACTACCCCTCTTCCTGATAACCCCCAATTAAGGAAGACCAAGAAGTCAGAGGCGTTATCCCAAAAACAGGATCAATGGTTTTTAAATAATAAAAAATAATTAATAAATTCTACCAAAACTAAACTTACATTTGGAATAAAAAATTACTTTTCACATATCTTTCAAATATAGGAAACCGAAACTTCTACCCTTAGTTGAATTCTAACTATCTAAATCTTCCTTTATGAATTAACTTTAATCTTCACAAGTTCCACTTTATTGGTTGTCCAATTTCAGATAATCCTAAAATGCCGACAAACAAAACGTCGGTCAATATAAATGAATATATCGGTATGTGGTGACAACTAAAACATTGTACATATATTCTGACAAGATAATCACATCAAATAGTTGTTAACAATGCAATATTATGTTTTTCAATATGACGTGTCAACCACTTTTACTTATCCTCTGGGATACCCTCCCTAGGGTTAAGTCCTTGCAAGTGACTTTAAGGATACCTTCTCTATCCCGAGCTTGGTACCTAAGGTCACCTCTCAGGTGCCCTGCAGTCTTCCCTCTGGGGCTTGACCACCTTGAACTTCCCTCCAGGGCTGGGTCTCATATCTTACATCTCGAGATGGTATGTAGGTTCGAGCAAGTCATATATATATTTAAATTGTGATAATCATATTCACTTTGAAGATTGGAGAAATAAAATCATCCAAGCATTTTATTTCCATTGCAATCGATATATCATCAGGAAAACATCAGGAATCTAAAGTGTGTACTCATAATTAACCACATACCTGATTTGGAGATTTCACAAGAAATAAGCATAGTCCAATCAATCAAGCAATCCAATCCAAGCAAGTCAACCACACAAAAGCACAAAATCCTGAAAAGCATATGCAACTTATTTACTACATACTCATCAAAAATCTATTTTATTGACTTGAAATATCTTTCTATGGTATGTGCCATTGTGTTCAAAACAATACTAAGAATATGTTCAGCATCCTATTGTTCCTTCATTTTAGGTAGTTTTCCACCCCTATTTCTCCTTCCTCTTCCTCCAACTGTTGCATTGTTTGGGATATTTACATTGTCATTTTTCCTTTGAGTTGGGTCTATGGAACTAGACTATCATATTAATGGTTTCTATTAGTATTGAAAAGTTTCTCTACCCCTATTGTTGTGTTTCCCATCTCGAGGAATATCTTCAACTGTTTGTTGTGGTGTTGTGATTCTTGGGAAGAATGTGAAGATGTGTGGGTGTAGTTGTACATATATATCCCTATTTGGGATTCTGATTTCGTTTTGAAAAGAGGTTATTTTGGTAATTGAAGTTGAGTCTTATCCTTTGGACACGTGTGGGTTTGAGAGGGCGTAGGTCCCACATGTCTCATTTTTATAGGGCCACCTAAATTGATTTTTAAATCTGGATAATGTATTATAAGTGGTTTGTTGGAAATTTTTGATTGGTCAGTTTTTTAAAACTCATAGAAAATTATATATAACTCAGAAAACTAAAATAAATAAGGTTGCGGCCTGATTAAAACTCCTAGAAAATCTTTTATATAAAACCCTGACTTTTGACCCTGATGAGGAGCTAGGATTGACCTGGATATTTTTAGTCTTCACAGGAGGTATGTTGCATCCATGTTAATCATATTTAGCAATTGACATAATTTTTCTCTCTCTTGGTCCTTAGGGACATCTTATCCTATACACATCTATCTCTTTTGAAATGTTGACACATATGAGTGATTATATATTGATGTTAATCTTTTGATCTTCTTATTTTATTGGATATCCTTGTCGGATTCTAAAGTGATATCTCATTCATCTTATTTCAGGATGTAGCCTCAATTGTGGACATGGTTGAATATTATTTATAGGTCCTCTTACCCCACATGATAATTGTTGTATGTTCTCATCCTCTTATTTGAGATTGACTAAATGTACTTCTTGCCTCTACATTCGTGCATGGCTTAGAATAATATCATTTCTAGTAGCAGTACAAGAGTAAAACATATATTGGGTGTGCCTTTCCACTTTTATTATATAATAGGCACACATTTCCACTCAGGATGCATATTTCCACTAGACTTTTGACTGAAATCATATATTGTTTCAGCCTTGAGTTAAATAATTTAGTCTAATGTTGTTTACATGCACAGTTTATGATTGTGATATATTGTTGTAATATTGTAGAAGGCAATGAGTTTTCTTATTATTTAACTTCGCAAAATGTTCTCCATGATATCCATTTTGATGTTCCTTTTCCCTCTTGATCTAGGAAGACTTGATAAAGTTTTTGATGTATTTTAATCATAATATTGTCAATCCCTATTTATATGTTCGTACCGACATTTTTATGTTGATTCTATTTTGTCTTCTCGTCTGGGCTATGCTTCCAACCCCTTAGGTGAAGGGCATGGTGGAAATGACATCATGATATGTACTTGGATTAGTAGAGATGACTCATGGGAGATATACTTGAAATAGATTGGATATCCTATGCTTAGATCTTGAAGTTTCTATGTGAGTCCCCAAGTGGGAGATAATTTGTAATCTTTTAATTAAATATGGTCATGATTTATTATTCCACTGTCATTGTCATACACCATTCTTTCAAGAAGAAGAAAAATTTCCTTCTCTAGAATACCTATTAGTGTGTTTGGATTAGATGGGTTATTCCTCAAATTATTGAGGAGCGCATGCCATCTTGGGTCCCACTCCATATAATCACAAACTTTAAAACCTCGTATTATTCTATGATGTATTTGGAAGTTATAAGTACCTTAGAGAATTTTAAACATGAGGGGGTCTAAAGGAGTGCATCCAAGAAGGGGATGTCATCATGTAGCTTGTTCTTGGCTTCCATTAACTTCACAAGTCTTGTGTCCAGATTAGTCCAGGTCAACCAATTCTGGAATGGTGGACGTGACTTTTATATAACAATCTTGGGTGAAGGTATACTCGATGAAGGATACACTGCCTTTATAGAGTCAACTATGGTACTTTGCTTATCATCTCTCAATATATCCTAAGTGATTGTCCTCTTCATCAATAAACATTATCCCAGGGAGTGGAGTCATGGTTTACAGTAACAATATTCTAGGATGTGTGTCACTACTTCTAGCTACTCCTAATGAATTGATATATTCTAGATGACATGTGAATCCATCAGTTGGAGGATGTATCCATTGATTTGTTTTATTAATGTCTTTTTGTCAACATTTTCTCAATATTATCTATGAATTTGGTCATTGGAAGAAAACTTATTTTTTTAGTTTCCATGTCCTTGATTTAGATTTTGAAATTGTTTCTATTTCAATTATTGACCTGATTATAATAATTCATTATTCCCCTGTATTGAAATTCTTTTGTCTGTACTTGTACTTAAACATAGGAGGATCTAAGATGCTTTTGGTCATTATCTTTCCCGACCTACTCTATGATTTTTTATCATATATTATTCCCAAAATGAAACCCATAATAACTTGTTTGTCTTTTGGACTTACGGTACCCCTACCCTGGTATGGAATTGTTTCCATTGACTTCTTCAACCTAAGTGTTAACAGAGTATGGCTTATACATGACCATAGTAGCCGGTATTGATTATTTCACTCTAGACTAGTGTGCCCCTCTATGCTAAAAGCTTGGTAGACATCTTGGAATGTATTAGCTTGATGTGGGTATGAGCTTCTTCACCCAGGTTTTTCAAATGAGGACTTGAGTTTGTCTTTTTTATAGAAAGCTACTTCACTGACTATAATTGTGTTTAATTTTTATCTATCCTCTTCAATAGAAACTTTGAGAATTTCCCTTTTTCCTAACTTCACCCAGCTACCAGAGAGAAGGTGGAGAATTTGTTGTGTGTATTTTAGACAAGAGGTCTAGCCTTCATATAGGACTTCGGGTAGCTAACAATACCCATTTTCACAATGTGGGACTAATACAAATATAAATGAGTATGGAAAGACTTATACACTTAACACTCCATATTAAACTAGTGCATAGATATCATAAGAACTCAACTTGTTACATAATATTTTAACCACACTTCCATTCAAGGATTTAGTAAATAGATCTACAAGTTGATATTATGTGCAGAGAGGTATCCATCTGATCAACTTGTCTTTAACCTTCACTCTGATGAATTGACAGTCAACTTTGATGTGTTCTTTTATGTTTATGAAAGATGGGATTGGAAGAAATGTGAACTATAGCATGATTATTGCGCACAATTCCATGGCTTCAAATTATGGAAATCCTAGTTCTTCCATGAGGTTCCTAACCCATAGTAGTTCACTGGTGACATTAGCCATAGCTCGATATTTAGATTCGATGCTTGAGTGAGAAATGACATTTGTCTTCTAGCTCTTATAGGTGACCAGGTTAATTCCTACAAAGACTCAATATCTAGCCACAGATCATCGGTCAATTATGGAGCCTTATCAATATGAATTAGAATAACTAACTATGCACCTTTACGTGTTTGTGACTAGTGTAGAAGATACCTTTCTCATAGGTTCATTTGAGATAATTGAAGATGATAATAATAACATCCCAGCGAGCAATATGTGGTTTCTCCATTATCTATATAACCACACTTGCAAAAAATGAGATGTTTGTCTGAGTAACTATGAGATAATTTAGTTTCCCAACCAGTCATCTTTACTCTTCAGGATCAACAAGAGGCTACCCCTATTCTTTATGAAAAAGTTTATTATAGGATGTGTAGGTGGTTTTGTAGGTTTTGATCCCAACATGCTTGTTTTCACAAAGAAGATCTAGTACATACTTGTTCTAAAAGATTATAATTTAATATTTTTACCATGCCACCTCAATACCAAGGAGATCATTGAGAGGACCAAGGTGTTTGGTCTAAATTTTTCCTTGAAGAAACTATTTTAGCATTCAATTCCTTGGTGAACATCATGTGTACTAGTAATGTCATCCATATAAATGACTAGAAGGATGCATCCAAAGGATCCATGCTAATAGAAGATAGGGTGGTTGAGACTAACCATATTCAATAAACTAACCAAACTTCTAGAACCATGCTTAGGATGACTGATTTAGCTCATACATGAATTTATGAAGCCAGCGGACAAGACAAGACTCCCAATGAGCAACAAGCACATGTGGTTTCTGAATATATATTTCTTCAGACATGTCTCCATGAAAGAAAAAATTATTGATATCTATATTTTGCAATGTCCAAGAGTAGTGAGCAGCTAATGAGATGAACATATGTCATTTTTTCCAAGGGGGTAAAGTCTCTATATACAATTCCCATACTCATGGGTATATCCTTTTGCAACAAGTCTTAAATTGAGATGGTGAATAGTACTATCTGAACCAATTTTAACTAAGGAAACCCATATGAAACTAGCTACTACTTTATCTAGAGGAACAGTCAGTAGACCACATGTACCATTTTTAGACAAAGCATCCACTTCTTACTCCATAGCTTGTTTTCAAATTAGGTGATTCAGTGCAGTAGAGACACTATGATGTATTGAGATGGTAGATAGGTTGGACATAAAGGCAAAAAATGAAGGAGATAAGCCATCATATGACACAAAATTATATATAGGATAGATAGTGCAAGAACGCCACCCTTTTCTTAGGTGAATACGTGGATCATTGGGATCTTTAGAACCTCCAGAGATAGTAATGATTGGAGGAGGATTGAAAGATCTCCGTCATATTGTACCTATTTTGAGTTATCTAGAGAACTTCTATGATTGGTATATGAACATAAGGATATCACTGGTAATAGGTAATGGAATTGTTGTAGGATCAATGACAACTGAGAATGATGGGAAGTCTTCTACAGTCTGAGATGTTTCTATGGATTTTTCAAAGTAAAGGTATTTTGGAAAATGTGATATCAGCATATATCAAAAAATGATGTGTGGTAGGATTATAACAATGATACCCCTTTCAAGGTTTGGAATATCCAAGGAAGACACACTTCATTGATCAAGGACTGAGCTTGTCACTACCATTACTTAATTCACACACAAAACTAACACACAAAGATTTTAGGAGAAACACTATATAGAGGGCGGTTAGGATATAAAATCTAGAGCAAGATTTGATTATATAGAAGTATGAAGGCATGGGATTAATGACATAGGAACCCGTGAGTACAACATATTTCCAAAATGGTAGGAACATTCATGTGGTGAAGAAAAGTTCTTAATATTTTGATAGTATGCCTATTGTTTCATTCTTCTATCCCACTTTGTTGAGCAAAATGAGGACAAGAAGACTGATGATTAATTCTTTTATTGGAAAAAATGAGTTAAGTGCATGACTGAAGTACTCTTTTGCATTATTAGTTCAAAAAATGAGAATACTTCAAGAAAATTATGATTTGATTTCAAGGTAAAATGTTGCACAATAGAGGAAAAGATTTGAATGATTTTTTCATGAGATACACCCATGTAGTTCTAAAGAGTTCATCAATAAAAGTAACAAAATATCAAAACCCAAGTGTGGAGGAGACCCTACTTGGTCCCTAAATATTTCAATGCAAAATAGGAAATATATAATCTGCATGCATACCATCTATAGATGGAACACTAGATCTATGGTGTTTTCCTAGTAGAAAAGCTTCACAATAAAGTTCATTTAAATGGTAAAATTGGGTATGTAAAGTGAGCAGCTTCTCAAAAGATAAGTGACCAAGGAGACTATAGATATGAAGTAGATAGGAAACCATATAAGACTTCACGCCCTTTCCAGATAGTAGAGACTAGATTCCTCATATCCACCACCAATCACCGCCTTTATCTGAAGGTTCCATATAAAATATCGATCGTTATCAAAAGATATGTAGGCATGAAGTGTACATGTTAATTCACAAATAGAAAGTAAATTAAATTGAAAGGAAGGAATAAAAAGGAGGATGTAAAGTTGATATGAGGAAGAGGAGAGATGGTCCCCATACCCTAAACCAAAATTGAAGATCTATTTGTGATGGTAACTTTAGAGGTACTTCCTTTTGTTGGTATGTATTCCTAGGGAGACCATCGTGTGCTGATTGCAATGGCATATCTTGTAACAATCTTCCAATATATTCTATTTTATTCAGTTATGAGATAACGACGTAACATAATAAATGTGTAAAGAATGATATTACTTGTATGTCTTCAGGTTGAGGACATGAACGATGAGATCATACAGATGTCAAGATTATATGCATTCTTGTTATATTCATAGTTGGTTGCTATTGTGGATGGTTGATAGACACCAATAACACTTAAGACTATAGTGTATGTTGGTTGACGACAAAATCTCATTAGCCATGATATGTGATATCAAACCAAAGAGATAGATACTTGTTAAAGAATAGTGTAGTGGATAGACCCACCTTGAGAGTGACACATGGAAAACATGATTAGTAGTTAGAGTCATCTCGCATAGTGATGGTGGTGATTGTGGTTCTTAGACCTGAAATTACTACACTTATCACATGTCATTTGAAGTAATTGACATCATCTACCATGACCTTAAATAAGGGTTACCATAAAGGTGGTTCTTGGGTGCATTGAGACACATGGGGATGACTGTGAGTGATGTAGATGGGATTTGTTTCTCCTATAGGAGCATGATATCCTAGACACTTGATAAGCGAGACTGAGAAATGAATGGCCATGCTGGTGTGAGTCAATATGTAATATTGATCTTAAACATATCTCTAATAGTATGCTCGAGTTCAATGAACATGGATTGAACGTTGAAGAGGATGATGATTCCATGCCTCGATTTCAATATGGATATCAAAGACAAAGGAACTATACAATCATTGTAACACCAATCACAGATTATAGGTTGAAGTTGTTCTCCAACTTTCCTATTACTTGAGTAGCAATGATGTCTTTCTAGATACTACTCATTTCTAGTGATGTCATAAATTAGATATACACATTCACTACCAATGTAACTTGGAACATATAGGGTCATATACAAAGGATACACTTGGAATAGGATTCTATTCATGAATGTAGGTTAAACTTGATTACTAAAGTGTTAGGTATACAATTTAAATAATAATAACTAAAAGTTGATTGACTGGATAGTGAACTGACTCGTTCAAGTGTTTGATTGGTCGATTCAAGTTCCAGGTCAATTGAACCAAGATTGGCCATCAGAACCATGAGATGACTAGTTCAGCAAATGAATTGTTCGGCTCAGGTCTGTGAATCGACCACTTTAGGTTGTGTGTCAACCTTTTGGTTGGTAATTCGATTGGATCAAGGATTTATGATGATGTTATGTAGTGTATTAATTGAATATTAATTGCAAACACAATTGTGATTGGAAAACATAGTGAAACAATCGATTCAAGCATGGAACTGATCGAATGACATGTGAAATTACTGGTTTAGTAGTGAACCAACCTCTTCAATGCTCGCAAGTTCTAGAAAAATCATGCAATCACATCTCTTCAACTCTCACTCAGACTAGAATCCTTGACCTCATCCCTCCTATAAATAGAGGGGTACTAAGGGACTTCCAGAGAAACAACAATAAGCACTAACAATTTTTGTCATCTCACAGTTGTGGTAATGTGAGAGCCCGAGCAAGTTCTACCTTTCAAAGAGAAGAATAGTAAGGGAGACACAATTGGGAGAGAAAGTTGACTTTAGCACATCAAGTAGGAGAGACAACTCCTTTCTGTTCGTTCATCTAGAATGATATGAGTTCTTGGTGGTCCGTGTGGACTACTACAGAGGCAAGGATGTTGTTTCCACCCGCTAGAAGGACACATACAACTGTTGTTTGTAGTGATCAACCAAGAAGCCACTGTTGTTGTTGTCTAGATGAAACTTGAAGAAAGTAACACATTGAAATAAAGGATTATCATTGGACTTGCTCAAGGACAAGGTATAAACCCTACAAACCCTCCTATATGCAATTTACATGCATCATGCTAAAATTGGCTTTTATGGTGGATGTTTAGCATGGTTATGGCCAATAACCCCTAGATCTTTGTACATGGTTGGATGGTTATTACTCCTATTTTTTCTCAGTTTGCATACTAAGCCTGAATCTTCTCTTCCATATGTAAAAGTAGTAATTTTCTCCTTCCTATTTCTCCCTTCGAATGTAACTCAAGGTTTTCCTATTATCATGTAAAATGTTAAATAGTATTAGGATAGATTTAATTCTTTTTGTGGCAATGAAGATGTTGAACACCATATGAGGCACCCATTTTAGAAGAAGAACCAAGCAACTGGAGGATCGAGGAGTTCATACAATAGGAGGAGCCAAACCGATCAGCTGGAGGCCCAACCGAGTGACTAGAGGTGTCCGACAATTGTTTGGACCAAGGACCAACCGATTGACTAGGAGGTGAGCTGACCAGTTCAAGAGTTGAACCGATCGACCCAGATTGGTTCAAGTAGATATCTTCATCAATAACATGTTTTTCATTATGATGTAGACCTTAGGTTTTAGTAATTCCTTGTGGCTCCAAGGAATTACAATAGATATGTCCATAACCATCGCTCACATTTTATAATTGCATGATTTTGTTTGTGTGATATAACATATACATGATATGTACAATAAGTATGTGGTTATTGGATATGTATATGTATTTTATAAATATAGAATCCCTCAATAAAATATTTTAATTCTTAGATGCTATCCATAAGCAACACACATGAAAAACTTGTTCCACTAAGCGTAGGTTAAGCCAAAACATCATTGTCCATCTTGTGGAAGTGTGTTGGTAGATAAGTAGATCTGTCAAAGCAAGGTGCATATTCTATCATGTTGGATATTAGGTCAGGCTTAACTAGGTGATCTTAATGACATTAAGTACCTAGAAGCATAAAGATGGATTGTGACAAGGAGTTGTGCACACCGTCTATCTAAAAGTTGCATTGAGATGCAATTGGAAAAAGTTGCCTTTTTAAATAGTCAAGTTGTGGGCAATCAACAAAAGCTGACTCATGATTTGATGAAAATAGATCTTGGCTCACTAGAAGATTGAAATATTCAATCTTCTAAATTGATAAGAGAGGGTTATCAATTTGAACAAACTAGTGGGAGAGAGAATTAAAGGCCTAATTAAACATTTTTATATTTTATTTTAATCAAATCAAATAAAAAGTGTTTTGACAAACTATAAATTTTCCTTTATAGAATCAAATGATGAAAAAGTAACACATTTTCCTTGCAATTGGTCCTTGGGAAGGACAAGTTGAATGGGAATAATTTCTATGATTGGTTCAGGACATTGAGAATTTTTCTCACACAAGAGTGCAAGCTCTATGTCCTGGAAATACCAGAGTCAGATGAACCTACTCCCACTGCGCCTAAGGCTGACAGGGATTCTTACAAGAAGAACTCTAAAGATGTCATGTACATCAATTGTTAGATGCTATGCTCAGTGAACTACGAGTTGTAGAGATAACATGAGAGCATGGATGTTATTGAGATGGTCACACATCTTAAGAATATGTATCAAGATCAGGAAAGACAGGAGATGTATGATGTCTACAAGGTGTTGTTCAAGTCCAACATGGTAGAAGGAGATCTAGTAGGTCCTCACATGCTCAAGATAATTGGGCATGTGGAGAACCTTGCTAGGCTAGGATTTCCCTTGGGTCAAGAGTTGGCCACATATGTGATTCTACAATCACGGCCACAGTCATACATTTAGTTTGTCATGAACTACAACATGAACAATTTTTACAAGACTTTATCAGAATTTATTGGCATGTTGAGGAATGTTGAAGTGCAAATGAAGAAGGACAAATACAAATCTATGATGATGATAAAAAAATGAAAGGGGAAGTCCAAGGGCAAAAGGCAAAACTAAGAAGAGTTCTAAAGCTGAATCTATGACGATGATCAAAAAAGGAAAGGGGAAGTCCAAGGGAAAAGGCAAAACTAAGAAGAGTTCTAAAGCTGGACAGAGATCCCAAGTATTTTACACTTAAGGGAATGGGAGGGGTGAACAAGAGAGACAATTGTCACCAGTGTCACCAGCCCGGACATTGGAAAAGGAATTGCCCTTTCTACCTGGAAGAATTGAGGAAGAAGGAGGGGATAGATATCTCCACTTCAGGTATATTCATTATTGAGATAAATTTGTCTACTTCTTCATCTTGGGTATAAGATATTGGATGTGGATCTCACATATGCTCGAATATGTAGGATCTAAATAGAAGTAAGCCTTTATGAAAGGGAGAGGTTGAACTGTGTGTTGCAAATGGAGCAAGATCTGCTGACACTACAACTGGATCATATATTTATCTCTACCCACGGGGCTTGTAATAGAGTTACTACCATGAATAGAAATATTATTTATGTATCTTGTATGGACAAGGATCGATATGAATTTCATATAAAGAATGGTCAATGTTCGATTTCAAAAGATGAGATATTTTATGGCAGTGGCTCGATGTCCTATGGTCTTTATTTATTATATATTAAGAAAAAATGTTTATAACATAAATACGAAAAGTTTAAAACTCGATAATTCAAACAAAACATATATGTTGCATTGTTGTCTAGGCACATCAATGAGAATCACATCACTAGACTCTATAAAGATGGTTATCTAGACTATTTTGATTTCAAATCAATAAAGGCATGTGAGTTTTGTTTGTTGGGCAAGATGATAAAGACTCCTATCACTGGGAATAGTTATAGGGCTAGTGATCTATTAGCACTCATACATACTGATGTATGCGACCCTTTTAGAACAAATGCTTGAGGTGATTATCAATATTTCATCACCTTCACTGATGACTTTAGTAGGTGCTAGTTGTGTTTACTTGATGAAACATAAGTTGAAAACTCTTGAAAAGTTCAAGAATTTCATGAATGAAGTACAAAACCAACTTGGTAAAAGTATTAAGGCACTTTGTTATGATTGAGGTGGAGAATACTTAAGCCCATAGTTTGAGGACCTTCTGTGAGACTGTGGTATTGTATCATAATGGACTCCACCTAGAACACTATGGCATAATAATGTATTAGAAAGAAAGAATCACGCATTACTAGATATGGTGTGATCAATTATGAGTTTTGTCGATATTCTGACTTCCTTCTGGGGTTATTCTCTAGAAACTATAGTGTTTACACTAAACTGTGTACCATCTAAATCAGTTCAAAATATAACATATGAGATATGGACTAGGAAGTGTCCCAAAATGTCTTTTATGAGGGTTTGGGGATGTGAAGCTTATGCCAAGAAATTGTTTCCTAAAAATCTTGGCCCTAGTTCAGATAAATGTCATTTTGTTGGACATCCCAAAGAAACCAACCGATACTACTTGTATAACCCAACTGACAACAAAGTGTTTGTTTCCAAAGATGTTGCATTCCTAGAAAAGGAATTTATTTCTAAAGGAATTAGTGGGAGGAAAGTAGAGCTCAAATAAGTTTGATACCAACAAGAAAGAATTGAACCTATAGAAGTACAAGAGGAACATAGAGAGACACAAACCATTATGGAATCTTAAATCCTCATGTGACATAGTAACCTCATAGATCAAGTAGGAAATGCCTTAAGACAGATAGATTTGGTTATCTACTTAATAAAGAAGGTGATGAGTTGGTCATTGATGATGAGCCAACTATCTACCTAGAAGTTTTTAAGGGACCAAAGTATGAGAAATGTCTTGGGCCCATGACATTTGATATTGAATCCATGTAAACCAACAAGGTATGGACCTTGGTGGATCCACCTGAAGGAGTAAAACCCATAGAGTGAAAGTGTGTCTTCAAGAAGAAAATTAACATGGATAGTAATGTACAAACATATAAGGGTAGATTGGTTGCAAAAGGTTTCAAACAAGCTCAAGGTGTTGACTATGATGAAACTTCTTCACCAGTTACCATGGTTAAGTCCATAAAGATCATGCTCACCATTGTAGCTTATTATGGCTATGACATTTGTCAGATTGATGTAAAAACTAAATTCCTTAATGGGAATCTTCTTGAGGATGTGTACATGACACAACCTGAGGGTTTTATAAATCCAAAGGATGCAAATAAAGTTTGTAAGCAACAAAGGACAATTTATGGATTGAAGCAAGCATCTCAGACTTGGAATCATTGATTTGATGAAATAGTCAAACAGTTTGGCTTGAATCAAAATGAAGATGAACCATGTATTTACAAGATGGCTATTTACATAAATATGGCATCAAATATGGAAGCAAAAACAAAAGTTTACTAGCCAAATTCCCCATAAATAGTAGATCACGTCAACAACTATGAGATGGGAAAGAGGGTTTGCAAGGTACATACATGGTCATGGAGCAAGTCCAACAACTTCCATTGTTGCAGTGTGCCACTTCCTCAAGTTATACATGTGTGGCTATCATCATCAGCCTCCTAGCTGAACAACATGGGTGGTAGTTTATAGTATCCTCATAGAGGGACAAGTGCCTCTCGCCTCTAGAGTAGTCCATGTGGACCATCGGGAACTCTTATCATTCTAGATGAACGGACAGGAAGGACTTGTCCCTTCTAGTTAGTGTGGTAGCATCGAATTGCTCTCCCACAATTGTCTCTCCCTTGTTGTACCTCCCTTTTACGGGTAGAACTTGCTCGGGTTCTCTTAGTTACCAAAACCAGAGAAGAAGACAATTGTTAGAGCTTTTTTTTGGGAAGCCCCCAGTTCCACTCTATGTTTAGGAGGGTCAAGGTTTCCAGTTGATCTAAGAGTCAAAGAGACGGAATTTCATGAATTTTCATAACCTATTAACAACAAAATGGCTAGTTTAACAGTGAACCGATAGGTTGGCATGTGATATGATCAGTTCAAATCTTGAATAGATTGTTTCACTATGTTTCCCAACCACAAGTCTATGGGAAATTAATATTCAATTAATGCATAACATGATGTTATCATCCATCCTTGATAAAATCTTAAATGACTGGTTTACAACATAAGCTGATTGCTTCACGCACCTAAACTGATCAGTTCACTTGTTGAATTGGTTATTTCAGAGTGCAGGTTGCCAATGTTGTTTAAATTGAATACCTAAAACTTTAGTATTCAAGTTAAACATCATTCATGAATAAACTCCTATTCTAAGTGCATTCCTGTGTGTGTAACCCTATAGGTCCCAAATTACGTTGGCAGTGTATGTCCATAACTATTTTATGACATCACAAGAAATGATTGGTACCTATCAAGACATCATTGCTACCCAAGTAATTTGAAAAGTTGGAGAAAAACTTGAACCTACAATCCATGATTGGTGTTACAGTGATTGTATAGTTTCATTTTCTCTAATATCCACATTGAACTCAAGGCATGGAATTGTCATCCTCTTCAACATTCAATCAATGTTCATTGAACTTGAGTAGACTGCCTAAGATATATTTGAACTAAACATCATATATTGATTCACATGCCCATGGCCATGCTTTTCTCAGTCACAATCATTCCCCATGTGTCATAATGCATTTGAGCATTACCTTTATGGAAACCCTTATTCAAGGTCATGCTTGATGATGACAGTACACTAAACAACATGTGATGAGTGTAGTGTTTGTGGTATGAGAACAAAAGTCACCACCATCACTATGAGATATGATTTTGACTACCATTCAATGGTTTCCATATACTCTCAAGGCAGGTTTGTTCGATACACTACTCTCTAACAAGTATCTATGTGTTGGGGTTTGATATCAGATATCATAACTAATGAGATTCTATCATCAACAAACACAAACTCTAGTCGTATTTATTATTGTTGTCTATCTTGCTTCCACAATAACATCTGACTAGGGACAAAACAAGAATGTATATCATCTGTATGATCTCATTAATTAGGTCCTGAACCTGATAAATATGTCATTAAGTAACATCATTCATTAGACATTTATTATGTTACATAATTATCTCATAACCAAATAAAACTAAATAAATTGGAAGATTGCCTTTATTAATAATAAAATCATTTACAAGTTATATCACTACAATCATCATATAATCGACTCTTTGGCATACATACCAACAGACTCCCACTTTCACTTAGATCCAACCACCCATGAACTTAACCCCAAGTGATCTAACATGACCATCATGATTCTATTGTAATAGTTCTTTTTCTAAAGGGTCAACAATATTACTTTCAGTTGGCACTCTTCCAATCTTCACATCTCCTCACTATACTATCTCTCATTTGAGATGGAACTGCCTTTGTATGTGCTTAGAACATTGATGTGATCTAGGTTCCTTATCTTATCCAATAGCTCCATTGCTGACACAATATAGCTCAATTGCATCATCGATGCTTGGAACTACCCCAAGTTTATAAATAAACTTCTTCATCCATAAAGCTTCCTTTATTGCATTGCAAGAAAAAATACACTCTACCTCTGTAGTACAATTTGCAACTGTCTCTTTCTTGGAACTTTTTCAGCTTACAACACCATTTTTTAGGCAAAACACAAAACCTAATTGCAATCGATAATCATCTTTTTCCATTTGGAAGCTCACATCGGTGTAACCCTTTACCACCAACTCTTCCTCACCAATGTGGACAAGGAACTGATCCTTAGATCTTCTCAAGTACTTAAGGATGTTCTTCTTGTAAGTCCAGTGGACGTCATTGGGATCTGACTAATATCTACTCATTATGCATTAGGAATATGAGACATCAGGATGAGTACATAGCATTGTGTACATGATTGATCCAATTATAAATGCATATGGAGTCTGATTCATGTGTTCCCTTTCTTCAGAAGATTCGGTACATTAAGATCTGGAGATAGTAGCGCCATGAGACATGGGTAGGTTTTCTCCCTTCGAGTCCTCCATGTTGAACCTCTTCAACACTTTGTCATTTTATGTGCTCTGACTTAGTCCAAGAAGCCTTTTAGATTTATATGTATATATCTTGATTCCTAAAATATAGGATGATTAACCCAAATCCTTCATAGAGAATATATTTTCATGCCAAGTCTTTACCATTTGTAATGTAGGCATGTCATTCCTCATAAATAGTATGTCATCCACATACAATATCAGGAATACAATCATGCTCCCATAAACCCTCCTGTAAACACAAGATTTGCCTTCATTTTGACTAAAGCCAAACTTTTTGACTATTTTGTCAAATTAAATATTCCAACTCTAAGATGCTTGCTTCAATCCATAGACTGACCTTTATAGCTTACATATTTTATTTGCACCCTTTGGGTTTATGAAAACTTTGGGTTGTGTCATATACACATCCTCCTCAAGATTCCCATTAAGGAATAAAATTTTAACATCCATATACCAAATCTCATAATCATGATATGCTACAATGGCAATCATGATCTTGATGCTCTTAACCATGTCAACTGGAGAAAAGGTTTCATCATAGGAAATACCTTGAACTTGTTTGAAACCCTTTACAATCTATCGACCTTTGTAAATTGGTACATTACCATCCATGTCAGTATTCTTCTTAAAGGCCCACTCCTCCCCTATGGGTTTTACCCTTTAGGTGGATCCACAAAGGTCGATGCCTTGTTGGTGGACATAGATTCCATCTCAGATCTCATAGATTCTAGCTACTTCTCAACTTTTGGTCCCTTAATAGCTTCTAGGTATGTAATTGCCTCATCATCAATGACCAATTCATTGCCTTCTTGAGTCACAAGATAACCAAATCTTTCTGGCTTAAGGCATCTATACTAGATCTGTGAGGTTCTTGTGTTATTTAAGGAATTTGAGATTTTGAAACAGTTTGTGACTCTCCATGTTCCTCTTTTACCTACACATGTAAATGCTTTCTTGTTGGTCTCAAACTTCTTCGAGTTCTACTTTTCTCCCACTGATTCCTTTGGAAATAAATTCCTTTTCTAGGAATGCAAAATCCCTGGAAATAAGCACTTTGCAGTCAATTTGGTTATACAATTAGTATCCCTTTGTTTCCTTTGGATATCCAAATAAATAACACTTATTTGATTGAGGGACAAGCTTTTCGGGAAACATTTTATTGACATAAGCTTCACACCACCAAATCCTTATAAAAGACATTTTGGGACGTTTCCCATTCCATATCTCATATCGTGTCTTTTGAACTGATTTCGATGGTACACGGTTTAGTATAAACATGGTAGTTTCTAGAGTATAACCCCAGAAGGAAGTTGTATGATGGGAAAAGTTCATCATTGATCACACTATATCTAGCAATGTGTGATTCCTTCTTTCTGATACATGATTTTGTTGTGGTGTTCTAGGTGGAATCCATTGTGATATGATACCACAGGCTCGTAGAAGGTCCTCAAACTATTGGCTCAAGTATTTTCCACCTCGATCAGAATGAAGTGCCCTAGTACTTTAACCAAGTTGGTTTTGTACTTCATTCATGAAATACTTGAAATTTTTAAGATTTTTTTACTTATGTTTCATCAAGTAAACATAACCATACCTACTAAAGTCATTAATGAAGGTAATGAAATATTGATAACTGCCTCTAGCATTTGTTCTAAAAGGGCCACATACATTAGTATGTATGAGTCCTAATAGATCAATAACTCTCTTACTATTACCAGTGAAGGGAGTTTTGGTCATCTTTCCTGAAAAACAAGACTCACATGTCACTATTGATTCAACATAAAAAGGGTTTAGATAACCATATTTATGGAGAACATATATGTGATTCTCATTAATGTGTCCTAAATGACAATGCAAGAGATACGTTTTGCTTGATTTTTTGAGTTTTAACCTTTTGGTATTTACACTATAAAAATTTTGTCTTAAGATCTAATAAATAAAGACCATAGGACATTGGTGCATTTCCATGAAACATCTCATCTTTTGAAATATAACATTGACCACTCTTTATATGAAATTCATGTCCACCCTTGTCCATACAAGATATAGAAATACTATTTCTATTTTTTGCAGGTACAAAATAGCAGTTCTTTAACTCTATTACAAGCCTTGTGGGCAGAGATAAACTATAAGTTCCATCTCTAGTGGTAGAAACTCTTGCTCCATTTGCAAAGCACAGTTCAACCTCTCCCTTTAGTAAAGGCCTACTTCTTTTCAGATCATGCATATTCAAGCATACCTGAGATCAACATCTAGTATCTAGTACAAATGATAAAGAAGTAGATAATTCTATCTCAATAATGTAAATACCTTAAGTGGAGATCTATATCCCCTCCTTCTTCTTCCTCAATTCGTCCAGATAGATAGGGAAATTTCTCTTCCAATGTATACATTGGTGATAGTGGTGACAATTTCCTCCCTTCTCAACCGTCCCTTTGCCTTCAGTGCACATGACTTGGGTTTCTAGCTAGCTTTAGGACTCTTCTTAACTTTTCCTTTTCCCTTGCACTATCCCTTTCCTTTTTTGATCATGCTCACGGATTTGGTTTGTCGTTCTGTAATTATGCTTCAGTAGTCCTAAACATTCTATGTAATTCTGACAATACCTTGTTAAAATTGTTCATGTTGTAGTTCATGACAAACTGGCTATATGAATCTGGAGAATAACATATATGGCCAACTCTTGACCCAAGGGAAATCCTAGTCTAGCAAGGTTCTCTACATACCCAATTAGCTTGAGCACATGGGGACCTACTGGATCTCCTTCTGCCTTTTTGGACTTGAACAACACCTTGGAGAGATCATACCTCTCCTATCTTTCCTGATCTTGGTCATGATCTTAAGATGTGTGACCACATCAATAATGTGGGCTCTGATCTCCAAACCATAACATAAACACGATTAAAACTTAGCGGAAGCGAATCGGTAATCAGCGGAAGGCAAAAATCACGGGAAATTAAAACTTTTCGTGACAAGAGCTTGAATCCATAAAAGCTTCTTTCATAAAGATAGATAAACTGTTTACATCTCAGGATAATTACTTCTCGAGTAATTATATACATTAAGATACAAAATCTCAAGATTACTATACAAAAGACTCCAAGACCTGAGAGTACAGAGGACACATAGGACTGACTCTAACTACACCACATGGCAGGACAAATCTCCACCTGAGATTACTGCTGCCCCTGGTGCTGCTGCTGCTGAGGCTGATCACCTGTAGGCTGGTTCCTTCGTCTCCGACGTCCACCTAAAAAGTTGAAGCCTACGGGGTGAGACAATTATACATAATTGTCCCAGCGAGAGTTATAACTCTTCGCCAGAAGCTTTATTATAACATCAAAGATTATTTTAAACAGTAAAGCCTTCAAAGTATTCTATAACAGTTGCAGGTATAACAAGATCTCTACAATTTAGGAGATATGGAGAATATCAACATTATTGCAATGTAACATCAATCAACTAACTTGGAGTCATCTCTAACAAGTTATACTACATGGTTGATTATGTTTTACAAACAACATTATGCCCCGTGGAGATGAGGCTTACCACTCATACTCCAACTGATCGCTGAGAAGCTGCATCAGTATCATACATAGGTCATTAAGAGAGCCGGATTCTCATGACCTTCACCTTCCTCAGTCAGTAAGAGGATCACTTGTAGGACATCTCGTGTCTCTACTATTATAGCTCACCAGGGTAAACTGGTCCTTCGCTATTCTAGAGTCACAGTGGCGTTCTGTACTCTCTTCATCATCAGGAGGTTTCATATTTACCTACCACTGATACAGATATCTGTGCTTTCTTCGTCATCAGGAGGTTTCATGTTTACCTACCACTGATACGGTATGGAACTATAGTGAAGGATGGATGGATTCCACATCTACATCACTTTCCTACACTAGGATGTAAGGTTCTACACATCCATGTACCCCACATACTCAAAAGTATGTGCTCCAGGAGTTCCCTAAGGAAAACCTGTTTCACCATCACTTAATTTCTGACAATGATGGATCTATGATCAGGGCTCTACATTATACTTGATTAGTTAGGTACATTCAGTATTCTTTAACAGCATACATTGTTCTTCAAACAATAACAGTAGCATAGCAGCTATAAAAGAAGAATACTAAATGTAACAGGCCTAACTCATATCAATCATCATTTCTCATTATCCTCATCACAAGTCATCTCTAAGGCATGACTTTGATGGTATTCATGGCTCTCACAGCCCATTATCAGCATAGGATGCCACTGGCAAGGCATCAGATTACTTTACTTATTCATAAGGCTAACAACATGCCTTCAATGAATATAACATCAACATCCATACCTGGATATGATTACCTTCATATCAGAACCTGCATGGTTAATACATCTGATAAAGGTAATACAACAATAAGGAATGTACTTCCTACTCTTGTCATAAGAGTTAAATCTTTAATTCAAATCAAATAGAGTTTAATGCTCAAAAGCATGCCATTTCCCTTGAATTAGGGTTTACTATTCACATTACATGTCATCACCCTTGAATTAGGGTTTACTATTCACATCCAGGTGAATTCAACTCATAACATCATCATGTATGAGTAACATCTTTATTGATGCTCTTGGATTAGTTAAAGGTTCATCATTTATCATCATTAGGGTTTCTATGACCTCACCCAGGTGGACCATACCCTAATTATGCTCACTTATGTGCATTGGAGATACTTTACTCGAGTTTCCACTTAAAAAGGGCACTTTCTCTCTCTAGAAGTACTTTCTCTCTCTAGAAGTACTTTCTCTCTCATCATAATGCTAGGTGATGTCAACATCACTCTAAAACAGGTTAGATTGAGTCATCATAGGCTAACATAGCCAAAAGCATCACCATTATGTGATTAGAGTTACTTTCTCTCTCTAGAGTACTTTCTCTCTCTAGAGTACTCTCTCTTTCATCATACTAATGGTTGATGGTAACATTAGATTAGATCAAGTTGGATAGAGTCATTACGACTAAAAACATCATTCTCATGTAATTAGGGTTTGAATTGAGCAAGGTATAACTTAATTGACCCTTCAGGGGTATTTTGATAATTCACCCCATTGATCATTATTATGGTCAAACCTTAGTCAATTAACCCCTTACTATCCTAGATCATCATTACGGTTTGATTTGGGCAACATTGGACCATTTATATTATGAATTGATTGAAAGAAGTCAACTTGGAATCACATTGATTGATTTCAATCATTAATCAACAATTGAGTTGAGATCGGTTGAAAGTGTTGACCGTTTGCCCACTTTGACCTTCCAAGACCGCGAGCCTCTTTCTAACTCCAAGACCGCGAGCCCCCTTAGGCTTCAAGACCGCGAGCCTCTTCAAGTGGTTCAAGACCGCGAGCCCTATCATTGGTTCAATTGATGTTGAGACCGCGAAGATCAAGTTGGAGTTGAGACCGCGAAGAGACGTTGACCGTTTGGCTAGTTTGACCTCAGGACTGCGAGGCCCTTCGCGGTCTTGAGACCACGAGCCTCCTCTCGGTCTTGAGACCGTGAGCCCCCTCACGGTCTTGAGACCATGAGCCCTCTCACGGTCTTGAGACCGCGAGGCTCTTATGGTCTCAGCCGCTTGGTCCTTCAACAAAGCTCAAAGGTACAACCAATAATGTCACACGATGTTGAAGCCTTCAAAAGGTCAAATCTATGTTGACCACTTATGGATTGAGTCAATTAAGATTATGCTTGATCACTTGGTCATTCAATTGACCCATAATGGTTGACCAATTATGGTTGAAGTCGATTCAATTAGGGTCTATCAATGTTCACCCATCAACACTCAACAATGTGACTCAACACAAGGTTGAACCTTTCAATTGAGCTCCAATTGGGCCCAAACTTAGCCCAAACGGTCTTGAGGTCATGTGGGTGGACCCCACATGGTCTTGAGACCGTTTGCCCAAGATTTCATTAAAATCTAAGGTGATTTGATAGGGGTTGAACCATGATTGAGTCACAAAACAGAATTTTGATTAAATTGATAACTTATTTGCAATTGGGTCCTCAATTGGTCAAATTACTCAACCCTAGACCTTCAAACGGTCTTGGGTGATTGTCCTCTCGGTCTTGAGACCGTTTGGATGAGTTCCAAATGGTCTTGAGACCGTTTGCCCATCCAAATTTTGGATTCTAGTGCAAATTCATCAAGGTCTGACCCATTGAGTTGATGATCATGTCAATATTTAATTGCAATGTAATTTGGTGTAATTGTACCTTCAATTGGTCAACTATCCTTGACCCCAGACCTCCAAACGGTCTTGGTTGATTTCCCTCGCGGTCTTGAGACCGTTTGGTGACCCCCAAACGGTCTTGAGACCGTTTAGGTCAATCAAACCTAAAAATCCTAATTAGGTCACCATAATTTCAGTACTGATTTTATCTAGGGTTAGCCCTAGTATTCACCCTTAAACTCTTAAACCGTTTGGATTTAGACCATAAAACTTGGTGAGTTGTTAATTAACATTATTTTGAACAGTAATCTCATACGGTCAACGCTTAGTCAACGACCTTACACGGTCTTGAGACCGTTTGCCCAAAAAGGCAATTTCAGACCGTTTGAGAATCAGGAATAAATTCAAATAAAGTTGTTACTTAAAAATGTCATATCTCCTGCTTCCGTTGGAGTTAGCCTCCCAAATTTTGAGGGTAATTAGCCTATATAATTAGGAACAGATTTCTTATACGGTCCATGCTCGGTCAACGGGGCCAAACGGTCTTGAGACCGTTTTCCCTGTCGCGGTCTCGAGACCGTTTGCTCACCTCGCGGTCTTGAGTCCGAGAGAGCAAACTGTTAGGACCGTTTAAGGAAAAGAAAAGCGGTGGGTTTTTCTTGGAAATCACGCCTTCATCTCCTAGATCAAGAACAGTACGAATATCCCATGGGTTTGCTAGCAAAATAGCAGGGAAAAGTAGGGAAATACTAAGATCTATCATTAAGACGCATATAAAGATGCACATAGTAAAGCATAGGTTTAGAGTTATAAAACCCGCCTAAAGCTTGCTTCTTGAGCTCCAAGCTTTCAAGTTCCAAGCTCTAATGGAGTCCTTGAGTTCTTACAGGTTGGCCAAGGTGAAAACTCCAAGGAATGATGAACAGAGACGGCTAGAAAGGTAGGGTTTCAAGAGTTAGCCATGAAGATGACCTTGAATTCGAGTTTTAACCATGGAATTAGGCAAGAAGAGGGGTTTAAACCTACCTTGCACCCCTTGGTCATCCTCCTTAGCTCCAAGGCAGTCCTTGGTCGTCTTTGGTGAAATGAAATAGTAAAGGAACGAAGGGTGAGTTTCCTTGCAACTAAGGGAAGGAGAGCTTATATACATGGGGTAGGATTTTCAACATTAGTTCATAAGTTGTCCATAATTCCAACTAGGTCCCTCCTTCTTTACTTGATCGTCCCTTCCTCTTTATTCTAAGGAAAAACCTTCTCTTAAGGTCTTAGGAAAAGAAGGTAAAGGAGAGCGAGCTAATAATGAGGTACATACATAAAGAAATATTGCACATATACCCTGATTATTCAATCACAAGGCATATCTCATAACTTGATAATTCAATTGAGGTGACTTCCTCATCATTTCTTCTCTTAATGATGGCAAGAGTCTAAAAAGATACATTAGATGACATATTTCACAATTGCATCCCTTTATTTGGGTAAATTGCATTTTACCCCAAACTAGGGTTTCAAGCACCGGGATTGCTTCCACAGCTGCACCTTGGTGCCTTAGCTTGGGAAATCCCTCAAACTTTGCTAAAAAGATTTCTCATGATGTCTCAACATCAGAGGAACATCTCATCATGTGCAAATTGCAAGCTAACCCTTTTAACTGGGTAAATTGCACATAAGTCCCTGTATATCAAAACAATGCTACTACTTAAAATATAAAGGAGCAAATACTGAGATATATGTTTCTGAGAACTTAATTACATGCTCAGAGTTAATCACAAAGATTTAATTACATATTTAGGCAAAACACCTAGGGTTAACTCATAACCCAGGTCAGGGATGTTACAAATTATCCACCCCTTACAAGGATTTCATCCCCGAAATCGATAAAACATACTAAGAGAAAAGGGCAGGATACTTCCTTCTCATCTCATCCTCTAACTCCCAAGTGGCTTCTTCAATACCACGATGGTTCCAGAGGACTTTCACAAGACTTATATCTTTCTTCTTTAACTTTTTAATTTGTTTATCAAGGATTGACACTGGTCCCTCCTCATAGGATATGTCATCATTCAATTCTACCTCCATAGGTTGTAGAACTGACTCGGTGTCTGGGTGACATTTCTTCAACATAGAAATGTGAAACATAGGATGTAACCTCTATAATTCTGGGGGAAGCTCTAGTTTATATGCTACCTTTCCAATCCGTTCAATGATTGGATAAGGCCCCATATATCTAGGAGCTAACTTCCCTTTCCTTCCAAAACGAAGGACCCCTTTCCAAGGTGAGACCTTAAGATACACTCTGTCTCCCACCTGGAACTCTAAGGGTCTACGACGTTTGTCAGCATAAGATTTCTACCTATCCTGAGCAGTCTTAATCTTATGTTGTATAACTTTAATCTTTTCCGTGGTTTGCTGCACCAGGTCAGGACCTAACAACTGGTGCTCACCAGTCTCAAACCAACACAAGGGTGATCTACAACGTCTACCATATAAGGCTTCATAAGGTGCCATATCAATACTATGCTGATAGCTATTGTTATAGGCAAACTCTATCAAGCTTAGGTGTAGATCCCAACTTCCGGTGAACTGGAGAACACATGCTCGCAACAGGTCTTCTAAGGTTTGTATGGTCCTTTCCGATTGTCCATCAGTCTGTGGATGAAAGGCCGTACTAAACCTCATCTTAGTGCCTAAGGATTTGTGCAACTGTTCCCAAAAACGACTAGTAAACTGAGGACCTCTGTCAGAAACTATTGTGACAGGAACTCCGTGCAAACGCACTATCTCTTGAACATACAACTCTGATAACCTTTCAGCAGAATAGGTTGTTTTGACAGGTAAGAAATGTGTTGTCTTAGTCAACCTATCAACAATTACCCAAATGGAATCATGTCCTTTGCTTGTCCTGGGTAGGCCAACAACAAAGTCCATGGTCACATGGTCCCATTTCCACTGTGATATGGGTAAAGGTTGCATTGTTCCTGCAGGCTTCTGGTGTTCAGCTTTAACTTGCTGACAAACAGGACACCTCAGAACAAACTCTGCAACGTCCTTCTTCATCCCAGGCTACCAATACAGATCTTTCAAATTCCGATACATCTTGGTGCTCCCTGGATGCATAGCATACATGGAAGAATGGGCTTCTTCCAGGACTAACTTTCTCAAGTTGTCCACATCTGGCACTATCATTCTTCCATTATAACAAGCTACTTGATCTTCTGAGTCATGAAAACCATCTTGCTTCTCATTTCCATACTCAGATCTTATATGTTGAACTGCAGCATCATCTAGCTATGCCTCTTTAATCTGCTCCCTTAGAGTAGGTTTAATATGCATCTCAGCTAACAAACCGGTTAACAATGACACCTTCAACTGTACATTGTCTTGCCTTAAAGAGATAAGCATATCTCTTCTAGAGCATACTAAAGAGTTTATTTGTGCTCTATTCATGGTTGATGTTGCTGATTTCCTACTCAAGGCATCTGCAACAACATTAGCCTTGCCTGGATGGTAATCAATTGTACAGTCGTAGTCCTTGATTAACTCCATCCAGCGACGTTGCCTCATGTTGAGCTCATGCTGAGAGAAGATATACTTAAGGTTTTTGTGGTCTGTGAAAATCTGGAATGTCTCTCCGTAGAGATAGTGCCTCCAGATTTTCAAAGCATGAACCACAGCAGCTAACTCCAGATCGTGTGTTGGATAACTCTCCTCGTGTTTCTTAAGCTGTCGAGAAGCAAAAGAAATCACTTGTTTATCCTTCATCAACACACATCCTAGTCCGTTCTTGGAAGCATCACAGAAAACTACATATCATTTTCCTTGTTCAGGTAGCACTAGTACAGGTGCACTTGTCAACCTCTCCTTCAGCAACTGGAAAGATTGTTGACACTTATCACTCCAAGAAAAAGGAACATCCTTCCGGGTTAACTTGGTCAAAGGTAAAGCTATAGAACTAAAGTTCTTAATGAACCTTCGATAATAGCCAGCTAACCCCAAGAAACTTCGAATCTCCGTCGGTGTCTTCGGTTGTTCCCATTGTAGAACAGATTCTACCTTTGTAGGGTCAACACGAATTCCCGAGGCGGATATCACATGTCCAAGAAAAGATACTTCCGACAGCCAAAACTCACATTTGCTAAACTTAGCATACAACTTATGTTCTCTTAGCAAAGTCAAAGCTTGGCGAAGATGCTGCTCATGCTGCTGGGCATCCTTACTATAAATCAGTATGTCATCTATGAAGACGACAACACACTGATCAAGGAAAGGTCGAAAAACTCTATTCATGAGTTCCATGAATGCAGTTGGTGCATTGGTTAGTCCAAACGACATAACCGTGAACTGATAGTGACCATATCTTGTCCTAAAGGCAGACTTGGATATGTCACTATCCTTAATACGGAGTTGATGATATCCAGACCTCAAGTCTATCTTTGAAAAGACTGTTGCACCACGCAACTGGTCAAAGAGATCATCAATCCTCGGCAGAGGATACTTATTCTTTATTGTTACTTTATTGAGTTGTCTGTAGTCGATGCATAATCGCATTGACCCATCTTTCTTTTTAACAAACAAGACCGGAGCACCCCAAGGTGAAGTACTCGGTCGGATAAAACCTCTCTCAAGTAACTCTTGAAGCTGTTTCTTGAGTTCTGCCATCTCGGCAGGCGCCATCCTATACGGAGTTTGAGCTATGGGTTTTGTATCTGGGATCAGATTAATTTCAAAATCAATCTCCCGAGGTGGTGGTATACCAGGAAGTTCTTCAGGAAACACATCTTCGAATTCCCTGACTATGGGAACTTCGGAAGGATTGGAACTTTCCTTGGTAACATATACCACATGGGCTAAGAATGCATAACATCCTTGCCTCAACAGCTTATTAGCAACCATAGCTGACACAAGACAGGTGGGCAGAATCTTTCTTTCACCTTGAAAGATCCATGTGTTGCTTTCATCAGCAAACACAGCCAACTTGGACTCACAATCCAAGACAACTCTATACCTTTCTAAGGTATCCATCCCGAGGATTATATCAAATCTCTGCATATCAAGTGGTATAAGATCCACTTGAATGCGATGGTCAGAAAAGAAAAGGATGCAGGGAGAACATACCTCCTGCAAAATGGCAGACCCACTCAACGGAGTCTCTAACAACAAACTATCTGCTCTATGGCTAACAGTCACATTGTAGTTACGAATCACTTCACGAGTGATGAAAGAGTGTGTAGCACCCGGATCAATCAGAACAGATACATCACAGGATATAGACATATCAGAATATAAAAGTTTCATCTGACCTGCCACTACCCGTGGATTGACCACTGCCTCAGGTGGGTTCATAGCATAGAACCTTGCAGTCGCCTGGTGTTGAGGTGGTGCTGATGATCCAGCTTGAGACGCTTGTCCACGTCCTCGATCTGCTCCTTGATGTTGTCTATTCTGAGATCTCTGTTGATTCTGTCTCGGGGTTTGTTGTGTCACACCGACAGCCCTAGAACGGCAATCCTTCATCAAGTGTCCCACCTTACCACAGTTGTAGCAACCCTTCTCCTGTTGCTGTGGTCTGGGTGGTCTAGTAACTGACACTGATGCAGAACTGTGCGTCCCTTGAAGCGGTTGACTCCGCCCTCTACCTCTGCTTGGTGTCCATTGAGTTTGAAAACTCGATCTGGGTGGTGGAGGGTTAGGTGCAGAGAATCTAGGTTTCTTGGAATCCTTAGATGAAGAACCCTGGAACTGTGGATATCTTTTATGGGTTTGTCTTTTCTCAACCAAAGATCTCTCTATCCTTCGGAATGACTCAACGAAGGTAGAGAATCTCTCTCTGTTTTCTAAGGCAGACACAGGGGTTGACATATCAGAATTCAAACCCTTCTCGAATATTCTGATTCTTTCCTCATCCGTAGCAGCCATGTGCGGACAGAACCGCAACAACTCCATGAACTTAGCTTCATACTCACTAATGTTCATCATACCCTGCCTTAGTTTCTCAAACTGAGAGATCTTCTCATCTAGGAAGGTCTTTGGAAAATATCTATTTATAAATTCCCGACGAAACTCTTCCCATGAGAACTCTACTCTAGGTCTCTTCTGCTCTTCCATGTTCCACCAGTGACCAGCACTGCCTTTGAGAAGATAGACAGCATGTCTAACCTTCTCAGCTTCCGGAATCATAAGAATCCTGAAAGCCTTCTCCAACTCTGTCAACCATAAGTCAGCATCTGCAGGGTCGGCAGTTCCGAAGTACTCGGTAGCCCCGACACAACGAAGTCGTTCGAATGTCTTACCAATACCTTGTACTTCAGGCTGGACAGGTGCCCTAGGTGCAGGAATGGGCATCCTATCGGTTATATGTGTCATGGCAGTCATGAACTGCCCGAACATCGTCTGTACAGCTGGATCACTCATGTCAGCTGGGTCGAACTGGGGTGGCTCTCTTGGCGACTCAGGTGCAGGTTGTTCTATTCTCGGAACTCTTGCACCGCCTCGAGGTGCACTAGCACTACTCTCTGCCACGTGCTCTTCACGATGTTCTGACATTCTTATTTATCTTCTTCTCCTGAGGAGCAGAAGATTCTATTAGATGAGGAAGGAGTACTAAAGGTAGACTCGACATCCTAAGTCATATGCCTCTGTAGACTCGACTGAACCTGGAGCTCTGATACCACTAGTTGGTGGGCTCTGATCTCCAAACCATAACATAAACACGATTAAAACTTAGCGGAAGCGAATCGGTAATCAGCGGAAGGCAAAAATCACGGGAAATTAAAACTTTTCGTGACAAGAGCTTGAATCCATAAAAGCTTCTTTCATAAAGATAGATAAACTGTTTACATCTCAGGATAATTACTTCTCGAGTAATTATATACATTAAGATACAAAATATCAAGATTACTATACAAAAGACTCCAAGACCTGAGAGTACAGAGGACACATAGGACTGACTCTAACTACACCACATGGCAGGACAAATCTCCACTTGAGATTACTGCTGCCCCTGGTGCTGCTGCTGCTGAGACTGATCACCTGTAGGCTGGTTCCTTCGTCTCCGACGTCCACCTAAAAAGTTGAAGCCTACGGGGTGAGACAATTATACATAATTGTCCCAGCGAGAGTTATAACTCTTCGCTAGAAGCTTTATTATAACATCAAAGATTATTTTAAACAGTAAAGCCTTCAAAGTATTCTATAACAGTTGCAGGTATAACAAGATCTCTACAATTTAGGAGATATGGAGAATATCAACATTATTGCAATGTAACATCAATCAACTAACTTGGAGTCATCTCTAACAAGTTATACTACATGGTTGATTATGTTTTACAAACAACATTATGCCCCGTGGAGATGAGGCTTACCACTCATACTCCAACTGATCGCTGAGAAGCCGCATCAGTATCATACATAGGTCATTAAGAGAGCCAGATTCTCATGACCTTCACCTTCCTCAGTCAGTAAGAGGATCACTTGTAGGACATCTCGTGTCTCTACTATTATAGCTCACCAGGGTAAGCTGGTCCTTCGCTATTCTAGAGTCACAGTAGCGTTCTGTACTCTCTTCGTCATCAGGAGGTTTCATATTTACCTACCACTGATACGTATATCTGTGCTTTCTTCGTCATCAGGAGGTTTCATGTTTACCTACCACTGATACGGTATGGAACTATAGTGAAGGATGGATGGATTCCACATCTACATCACTTTCCTACACTAGGATGTAAGGTTCTACACATCCATGTACCCCCACATACTCAAAAGTATGTGCTCCAGGAGTTCCCTAAGGAAAACCTGTTTCACCATCACTTAATTTCTGACAATGATGGATCTATGATCAGGGCTCTACATTATACTTGATTAGTTAGGTACATTCAGTATTCTTTAACAGCATACATTGTTCTTCAAACAATAACAGTAGCATAGCAGCTATAAAAGAAGAATACTAAATGTAACAGGCCTAACTCATATCAATCATCATTTCTCATTATCCTCATCACAAGTCATCTCTAAGGCATGACTTTGATGGTATTCATGGCTCTCACAGCCCATTATCAGCATAGGATGCCACTGGCAAGGCATCAGATTACTTTACTTATTCATAAGGCTAACAACATGCCTTCAATGAATATAACATCAACATCCATACCTGGATATGATTACCTTCATATCAGAACCTGCATGGTTAATACATCTGATAAAGATAATACAACAATAAGGAATGTACTTCCTACTCTTGTCATAAGAGTTAAATCTTTAATTCAAATCAAATAGAGTTTAATACTCAAAAGCATGCCATTTCCCTTGAATTAGGGTTTACTATTCACATTACATGTCATCACCCTTGAATTAGGGTTTACTATTCACATCCAGGTGAATTCAACTCATAACATCATCATGTATGAGTAACATCTTTATTGATGCTCTTGGATTAGTTAAAGGTTCATCATTTATCATCATTAGGGTTTCTATGACCTCACCCAGGTGGACCATACCCTAATTATGCTCACTTATGTGCATTGGAGATACTTTACTCGAGTTTCCACTTAAAAAGGGCACTTTCTCTCTCTAGAAGTACTTTCTCTCTCTAGAAGTACTTTCTCTCTCATCATAATGCTAGGTGATGTCAACATCACTCTAAAACAGGTTAGATTGAGTCATCATAGGCTAACATAGCCAAAAGCATCACCATTATGTGATTAGAGTTACTTTCTCTCTCTAGAGTACTTTCTCTCTCTAGAGTACTCTCTCTTTCATCATACTAATGGTTGATGGTAACATTAGATTATATCAAGTTAGATAGAGTCATTACGACTAAAAACATCATTCTCATGTAATTAGGGTTTGAATTGAGCAAGGTATAACTTAATTGACCCTTCAGGGGTATTTTGATAATTCACCCCATTGATCATTATTATGGTCAAACCTTAGTCAATTAACCCCTTACTATCCTAGATCATCATTAGGGTTTGATTTGGGCAACATTGGACCATTTATATTATGAATTGATTGAAAGAGGTCAACTTGGAATCACATTGATTGATTTCAATCATTAATCAACAATTGAGTTGAGATCGGTTGAAAGTGTTGACCGTTTGCCCACTTTGACCTTCCAAGACCACGAGCCTCTTTCTAACTCCAAGACCGCGAGCCCCCTTAGGCTTCAAGACCACGAGCCTCTTCAAGTGGTTCAAGACCGCGAGCCCTATCATTGGTTCAATTGATGTTGAGACCGCGAAGATCAAGTTGGAGTTGAGACCGCGAAGAGACGTTGACCGTTTGGCTAGTTTGACCTCAGGACCGCGAGGCCCTTCACGGTCTTGAAACCGCGAGCCTCCTCTCGGTCTTGAGACCGTGAGCCCCCTCACGGTCTTGAGACCGCGAGCCCTCTCACGGTCTTGAGACCGCGAGGCTCTTATGGTCTCAGCCGCTTGGTCCTTCAACAAAGCTCAAAGGTGCAACCAATAATGTCACACGATGTTGAAGCCTTCAAAAGGTCAAATCTATGTTGACCACTTATGGATTGAGTCAATTAAGATTATGCTTGATCACTTGGTCATTCAATTGACCCATAATGGTTGACCAATTATGGTTGAAGTCGATTCAATTAGGGTCTATCAATGTTCACCCATCAACACTCAACAATGTGACTCAACACAAGGTTGAACCTTTCAATTGAGCTCCAATTGGGCCCAAACTTAGCCCAAACGGTCTTGAGGTCATGTGGGTGGACCCCACATGGTCTTGAGACCATTTGCCCAAGATTTCATTAAAATCTAAGGTGATTTGATAGGGGTTGAACCATGATTGAGTCACAAAACAGAATTTTGATTAAATTGATAACTTATTTGCAATTGGGTCCTCAATTGGTCAAATTACTCAACCCTAGACCTTCAAACGGTCTTGGGTGATTGTCCTCTCGGTCTTGAGACCGTTTGGATGAGTTCCAAACGGTCTTGAGACCGTTTGCCCATCCAAATTTTGGATTCTAGTGCAAATTCATCAAGGTCTGACCCATTGAGTTGATGATCATGTCAATATTTAATTGCAATGTAATTTGGTGTAATTGTACCTTCAATTGGTCAACTATCCTTGACCCCAGACCTCCAAACGGTCTTGGTTGATTTCCCTCGCGGTCTTGAGACCGTTTGGTGACCCCCAAACGGTCTTGAGACCATTTAGGTCAATCAAACCTAAAAATCCTAATTAGGTCACCATAATTTCAGTACTGATTTTATCTAGGGTTAGCCCTAGTATTCACCCTTCTACTCTTAGCCCGTTTGGATTTAGACCATAAAACTTGGTGAGTTGTTAACTAACATTATTTTGAACAGTAATCTCATACGGTCAACGCTTAGTCAACGACCTTACACGGTCTTGAGACCGTTTGCCCAAAAAGGCAATTTCAAACCGTTTGAGAATCAGGAATAAATTCAAATAAAGTTGTTACTTAAAAATGTCATATCTCCTGATTCCTTTGGAGTTAGCCTCCCAAAATTTGAGGGTAATTAGCCTATATAATTAGGAACAGATGTCTTATACGGTCCACGCTCGGTCAACGGGGCCAAACGGTCTTGAGACCATTTTCCCTGTCGCGGTCTCGAGACCGTTTGCTCACCTCACGGTCTTGAGTCCGAGAGAGCAAACTGTTAGGACCGTTTAAGGAAAAGAAAAGCGGTGGGTTTTTATTGGAAATCACGCCTTCATCTCCTAGCTCAAGAACAGTACGAATATCCCATGGGTTTGCTTGCAAAATAGCAGGGAAAAGTAGGGAAATACTAAGAGCTATCATTAAGACGCATATAAAGATGCACATAGTAAAGCATAGGTTTAGAGTTATAAAACCTGCCTAAAGCTTGCTTCTTGAGCTCCAAGATTTCAAGTTCCAAGCTCTAATGGCGTCCTTGAGTTCTTACAGGTTGGCCAAGGTGAAAACTCCAAGGAAGGATGAAAAGAGACGGCTAGAAAGGTAGGGTTTCAAGAGTTAGCCATGAAGATGACCTTGAATTCGAGTTTTAACCATGGAATTAGGCAAGAAGAGGGGTTTAAACCTACCTTGCACCCCTTGGTCGTCCTCCTTAGCTCCAAGGCAGTCCTTGGTCGTCTTTGGTGAAATGAAATAGTAAAGGAACGAAGGGTGAGTTTACTTTCAACTAAGGGAAGGAGAGCTTATATACATGGGGTAGGATTTTCAACATTAGTTCATAAGTTGTCCATAATTCCAACTAGGTCCCTCCTTATTTACTTGATCGTCCCTTCCTCTTTATTCTAAGGAAAAACCTTCTCTTAAGGTCTTAGGAAAAGAAGGTAAAGGAGAGCAAGCTAATAATGAGGTACATACATAAAGAAATATTGCACATATACCCTGATTATTCAATCACAAGGCATATCTCATAACTTGATAATTCAATTGAGGTGACTTCCTCATCATTTCTTCTCTTAATGATGGCAAGAGTCTAAAAAGATACATTAGATGACATATTTCACAATTGCATCCCTTTATTTGGGTAAATTGCATTTTACCCCAAACTAGGGTTTCAAGCACCGGGATTGCTTCCACAGCTGCACCTTGGTGCCTTAGCTTGGGAAATCCCTCAAACTTTGCTAAAAAGATTTCTCATGATGTCTCAACATCAGAGGAACATCTCATCATGTGCAAATTTCAAGCTAACCCTTTTAACTGGATAAATTGCACATAAGTCCCTGTATATCAAAACAATGCTACTACTTTAAATATAAAGGAGCAAATACTGAGATATATGTTTCTGAGAACTTAATTACATGCTCAGAGTTAATCACAAAGATTTAATTACATATTTAGGCAAAACACCTAGGGTTAACTCATAACCCAGGTCAGGGATGTTACAAATAACATCCATGTTCTCATCTTGTCTTTGCAACTCATAATTCATTAATCATAGCATCTGGCACTTGACATACGTGACATCTTTAGAGTGCTTCTTGTAAGCATCCCTGTCAACCTTAGGCGCAGTGGGAGTAGGTTCATCTGGATCTGGTGTTTCTAGGATATAGAGCTTGCACTCTTATGTGTGAACAGTTCTCAATGTCCTAAAGTAGTCATGAAAATTATTCCCATTCAACTTGTCCTTCTCAAGGACCGATCGCAAGGAAAATGTGTTATTTGTTATAGTTTGTTTCTACAAGAAAAAATTTACACTTTTTCATAACACTTTTGATTTAATTAAAATAAATTTTAAAAATATTAAAGTAGGGCTTTAATTAATTATCACTCCCATTATTTTGTTCAAATTTAGAACCCTCTCTTATCAATTCAGAAGATTGAATCATTCTATCTTCTAGTGAGCCAAGATACATTGTCATTAAATCATGAGTCAACTTTGGCTAATCGCCCACAACTTGACTATTTAGGTAGGCAACTTCTTCCAGTTGCATTCATATGCTATTTTTTGATAGATGGTGTGCACAACTCTTTGTCACAATCCATAATATGCTTCTAGTTACCTATCTCATTAAGATCACCTAGTTAATCCTGACCCCAAAGCAAACACAATAGAATATGCACCCTACTTTGGCAGATTTACATATCTACAATCACACTTCCACGAGATGGATAGTGCACCATGCTTTGGAGTAATTGGCACGTAGTCGATCAAGTCTTTCATGCGTTTTGCTAATATAAAACATCTAAGACTTAATAGTATATTGAGGGATTTTATATTTATATACATATACATATCCAATCACCATATATTTATAGCACATATCATATAATATTATAACCACAATGAGAACATGCAATACTAAACACACGCAATGGTTATGGTCATTCTATTGTAATTCCTTGATGCAACAATGAGTTACTACCATCTAAGGTCCATATCATATGTAGAAACTTGTTGTTGATGATGATCTATGTTGGATCCAGTCTAGGTTGATTGGTTTAACCATTAAATCGGTCATCTAGTTTCCTGGCCAATCTGTTGGTCTCACAGATCTGTCTTCTGGCCCCTAGTCCTCTCCATGTCTGGACTCCTCTAGCCGATCGGTAGGTCCACCAATCAATCAGTTGGCTCCTCCTATCATCGGCTTCCTCAGCCATCTAGTTGATCGGTTCGTCTCCTTAATGGTAAAGTTGTGTGGTGCTGAATTATCCTCTTTTCCCCAATAGGAAATCAAACTATCCTAATCCTATTAACATTTAATATTGTAATTGGGAAACCTCGAGTTACATTCGAGGGGAGCATAGGAAGGAAAGAATTATTAATTCTACATATGAAAAGATGAAAGTGGCTCAGCATGCAAACCGAGATATAAATAGGAACAACAACCATCTAAATAAGCACAAAATCTCCAAGGGTAAAGTCCATAACCATGCTTCCAATCACCATTAAAATGATTTTAAGGATGCGTGTTTTGCATATATATCATATCATGCATATGTATTGGGATCGTATGTGGGGTTTAATTGGATATGTGCATTGATCATTTTAACTATTCACATCATTTTGCAATAAATCAATAATAAAATAGAAATCTGATCATATCAATTAAATCCCAAAGCATAGTAAATTGTTGTGGCTAGAATACCATTGTAGAGAAATATGGCATCATATATGGAAGCATAAAAAAAATTGCTCACCATATTCTCCATAAATAGTAGATCACATCAATAACTATGAAATGGGAAAGAGGGATTGCAAGGTATGTACCTGGTCCTAGAGCAAGTCCAACTATTATCCCTTATTTCAGCATGCTACTTCCTCAAGTTTCTCTTGGGTGGATGTCTTCCTCGGTCTCCTAGTTGGACAACATGGGTGGTAGTTGATAGTGTCCTCCTAGAGGGGCAGTGCCTCTCACCTCTAGAGTAGTCAACATGAACCACCAGGGACTCTTGTTGTTGTAGACTAGAGGAAAAGGTGTTGTCCCTTCTAGTGAGTGTTCTAGAACTAACTTGCTTTCCCACAATTGTCTCTCCCTTGTTGTTCCTCCCTTTGATGGGTAGAAATTTCTCAGGTTCTCTTGGTTACCACAACCAGAGAAGACAACAATTGTCAAAGCTTATTGTTATTTTTGAGAAGCCCCCAATATCCCTTTATTTATAGGAGGCTCAGTGACAGGGTTTCTAGTCGATCAGGGAGTTGAAGAGATGGAATTTTATGAATTTTCATAATCTGTGAATGACAAAATGGTCAGTTCAACAGTGAATCAATCAGTTGGCATGTGAGCCAATCAGTCCAACTCTTGAGTTGGTCATTTCACTATTGACCAACCCCAAAGGGTGATCAAACTTTAAATTTATAACCTGAAACCTTCAATGACCCCAACAACTTTATTATAGGGTCAAAGTAGATATACGGGGTTGAACATGGGGACTTGGGGATTTTTAGGACGCTTAAGATCTTGCTCTAAAGTCAGATAAGCCAATCTGATGGTCGATAAAAGTATGGATCTAGAAATAGTCCAGTATGTTGTCACGAAATAAAACAAAACAAAAATAGAGTCTGTCAGATTCCACTAATTAGAGAGAATGAGTTCCTGGTTATGTAACCTTAAGTTGGGTAGTCTATGCACCCGTTCTCAGGCATAGACAATTCTCGAACACCCCAACAAGCAGCCTACATCCAAATATTGTATGTACTGTGGTATATGTTCCTATTGGGTCATCTCACTCGCTTTCGTGTGGGTGACATTGTTTCAAGAACACTTACATTCAATTACTCCAAATTATATCCAAATTCCAAGTAAATTAGAGTTGGAAATAAGATAATAAAAATCATTTAATAGACCACTATATTTATCAATTTTTGTATTTATATGCTATCAAAACCCTAATTTTGGCTGATGTCGAGATGGGCCTGGTTGTTCCGAGTGTCGATCGACACAACGTTGGTCGTGGTCATGGAATTGTATACTTGGACATGGTCGTAGCATCCTTTTTGGTCACGATCACAGCATCATAGACCAAAGGACCAAACTCGCCCCCACCAGGGGGCTATTACTAGTGGTCGATGGGCCCACGTTGATGAACCTTCTGATTGGTGAGGATGCATTCTAATAAAGGATTGGCCATCAAAAATGGGGTTCAAGCTAGTACACATTGTGCGATGCTTAGTCCACCCCAATCACGATGGATGGAAGTCTATATATTGCAAAAACCATGTGTTGGGGTGAAATCTCAGAGAATAGATATCTTCTCAGGTTCGGTGCCTACAAGTCCCAAAATTGGCTAGTTGAGAAACTTTATCTATGAAAAGATATAAATTACTAAAAGATAAGGATCTACTGTTATTTTGGGCATATTATGGATATAATGACACAAAAACATAAATAAATGCTTAGCATAAATGCCTGAATTTGGTTGTTATCAACTATGTTACCCAATCATAATTCTATTGGTAGTTGATATTTGATTAATGCATAATATAATGTCAACATCAATCCTTGATCCAACTTCATCAATCAACCATACGGCCGGTTCACAACCTGAGCCGAATGGTTCACTTGCGAAATTGGTCATTTCAGAGTGCACATTGCTAATGTTGTCTACATTGAGTATGTTACACTTTAGTAATCAAGTTAAACATAATTCATGAGTGAACTCCTATTCCAAGTGCATTCCCATGCATATGACCTATAGGTCCCAAGTTACTGTGGTAGTGTATGTCCATAACTATTTTATGACATCAAAAGCAATGATTGGTATCTATAAAGATATAATTTCTACCCAAGTAATTTAGAAAGTTGGAGAACAATTTCCTCCTACAATCCATGATTAGTGTTATAGTGATTGTATAGTTCCTTTGTCTCTGACATCTAGATTTAACTTGAGCCATGGAATTGTCATCCGCTTCAATGTTTAATCCATGTTCCTTGACCTTGAGTAGGCTATCTAATATATATGTGAACTCAACATCATATATTGATTGACATGCAAAAGGCCATGCTTTATCAGTCTCACTTATCAAGTTATTAGGATATCAAGCTCATGTAAGAGGGATAAATTCCATCTACATCACTTACACCCATTCCCCATGTGCCATAATGCATTTGAGCATCATGTGATGAGTGTAGTGATTTCAGGTCTAAGAACCACAATCACCACCATCACTATGAGAGATGATTCTAACTATCATTTAATGATTTCCATGTATCATTTTCAAGGCGGGTATGTCTGATACATTATTCTCTAATAAGTATCCACATGTTTGGTTTGATATCGCATATCATGACTAATGAGATTATGTCATCAACCAATGCACACTCTAGTCTTATATGTTATCATTTTCTAACTTTCTTCCCCAATAACATCTGACTAGGGACATAATAAGAATGAATATACTCTTATCATTTGTACGATCTCATTGTTCAAGTCTTCAATCCGAAGACATATGTCATTGAGTAACATCATTCTTTAGACATTTATTATGTTACATAATTATCTCATAATTGAATAAAGTAGAACAAATTGGAAGATTGGATTTACTATTAATCAAACTGGTTACAATTTATGGCATTACAATCATCATATGATTGGCACTCTGTGCATACATACCAATAGGTTAGTGGGAACATTATTGTATTCCTCATATTGTATGTAGATAACATATTATTGATGGAGAAGGACAATCCTACTTTACAGATGGTAAAGACCTATCTAGGAAATACATTTTAAATGAAGGACATAGGTGAAACATCCTACATCCTAGGGATCAAGATTTATAGACATTGATCTAGATATCTTCTTGGACTAAGTCAGAGAACATACATTGACAAAGTGTTGAAGATATTCAACATGGAAAACTCAAACGGAGGAGACCTAACCATGTCTCATGGAGATACTATCTCTAGATCTCAATGTCCCAATTCTAATGAAGAAAGAAAGCGCATGAATAAGATTACATATGCATCAAAAATTGGATCTATAATGTACCCATTGTTATGTACTTGTCTAGATGTCTCATATGCCTTGAGAATGATGAGCAGATATTATTAAGAACCTAGTCAGGCTAATTGGACTGATGTGAAAATCACCCTTAAGTACTTGAGAAGAACTAAGGATCAGTTCCTTGTCTGCAGCGAAGAGGAAGAGTTTGTGGTAAAAGGTTACACTAATGCAAGCTTCCAAATTGACAACAATTACTACGGAGGAGAGGAAGAGTTGGTGATTGTCTCTATGTGCAAGTGGGAGTTTATTTTAGTATGTATGCCCAGAGAGAAAATCATATGATGATTGTAATTTCCTGTTTTGTAAGCAATTTGATTAATAATAAAGGCAGTCCTCCAATTTATTCTATTTTATTTAGTTATGAGATAACGGTGTAACATAATAAATGTCTAAAGAATGACATTACTCAATGGCGTAAATCTTTGGGTTGAGCACATGAACAATGAGATCATATGGATGTCAAGAGTATATGCATTTTTATTATGTCCCTAGTCAGTTGTTATCGGGGAAGGGTGATAGACATCAATAACACCTAAGACTAGAGTGTATGTTTAATGATGACAAAATCTCATTTGTCATGATATGAGATATCAAGCCAAACACATAGTTACTTATTATAGAATAGGCTATCGGATAGGCCCACCTTGAGAATAACACATGGAAACCATGATTGGTAGTTAGAGTCATCTCTCATAGTGATGGTGGTGATTGTGGTTCTTAGACATGAAATCATTAAACTTATCACATGTCATTCGATGTACTTTGACATCATCCACCGTGACCTTAAATAAGGGTTACCATAAAGGTGGTTCCCGGTGCATTGTGACACATGGGGATGACTGTGAGTGATGTATATGGGATTTGTCCCTCCTATAGGAGTATGGTGACCTAGCCACTTGATAAGAGAGACTAAGATATTCATGGCCATGATGGTGTGAGTCAATATGTGAAATTGATCTTACACATATCTTAGAAAGTTTTCTCTAGTTAAAGGAATATGTATTGAACATTGAAGAGGATGATGTTTCCATGCATTGAGTTCAATTTGGATATCAGAGACAAAGGAACTATACAACACCTGTAACACCAATCACAGATTGTAGGTTGAAGTTGTTCTCCAACTTCCCCATCACTTAAGTAGCAATGATGTCTTTCTAGATAACACTCATTACTTGTGATCCTATAAATCAATTATGGACATTCACTATTAACATAACTTGGAACCTATAGGGTAACACACATATGATACACTTAGAATAGAATTTTATTTATGAATGTAGTTTGAATTTGATTGTTAAAATGTTAGGTATTCAATTTAAACAACAATAACTAAAAGTCCACTAACTGGACAGTGAACTGACTGGTTCAAGTGTTGAACTGATCGATTCAAGTTTCAGGTCAATTGAACCAACATTGGCAATTACAACCATGAGATGACCGGTTCAGCAAATGAACCAATTGGCTCAGGTCTGTGAACTGATCGATTCAGCTTGTGATATGAGTGTTTGGTTGATCAATTGGATTGGATCAAGGATGGATGATGAATTCATGTTGTGCATTATTCAAATATTAATTGCCAATACAATTGCTATTGGAAAACATAGTGAATTGATCAGTTCATGGGTTCTACCGATTAGGTAACATGTGAACTGATTGATTTAGTAGTGAACTGACCAATTCAAAGTTCGTAGGTTTTGGAAAATTCATGAAATTTTGTCTCTTTAACTCTCGCTCAAACTAGAAGCCTTGATCCTGGCCCTCTTATAAATAGAGGGGTATTGGGGGCCTTCCATGGATACAACAATAAGCTCTGACAATTGTTGTCTTCTCACAATTGTGGTAATGTGAGAACCTAAGCAAGTTCTACCCGTAAAAGGGAGGAACAACAAGGGAGAGACAATTGGGATAGCAAGTCGATGCTATAACATCTACTAGGAGAGAAAACTCCTTCCTATTCATTCACGTAGAATGACAGCAGTTACCGGTGGTCCGTGTGGACTACTACAAAGGTGAGGAGGAAGTTGCCACCTGCTAGGAGGACACCGACAACTATTTTCGATGGTGATCAACCAAGCACCCACCTTTATTTCTGTCCAAGTGCAACTTGAAGAAATCCACACATTACAACAACAGATTGTTGCTGGACTTTCTCCAGGACCAGGTATAAACCTTTCAAACCCTCCTTCCCATTACATAGTTGTTGATGCGATCTATTATTTATGGGGTATATGGCAAGTTAATTTTTTTGTTTCTGATTCCTTATCTGATGTCATGTTTCCCAACACCTCTTATAGTGTACATATTGGAAATAAGACTAGTTATACATTTAATATGATTTGTTACACCATAATTGAGTATCTAGGATAATGAACCTATGTTTAGGGATCGATCTTTGTAGGTGTAGAACATTTGGACGTACCTGGCATCTAAACATAAGAAGAAACATATGAGGAGCTCATTGAGATGGAGTTGATTATATTCTTCATCACTCATCTTGATCTGATGAGGGGTTGTCTCGGTAGATTCTTCAGTAGTAGTGACATTGACAGTAGGAGTCTAAGATGGGAAACCATAAATAAAGTAGCATGTCTCCATCTAGTCTCTCTTTCTTTACAATGAGTACATTCATGTCGTCCTCTACCATTAGAGAGTCCTCCCTCTTTCCCACCATGACCATGTCCTTTAGTATGTACATTTGTGGTGTTGTAAGAGATGAACACAGATAAATATGTGATAGGATTGGCTGAAGATATTTTCTCAAGGAAGGATAATAGATACACTGATATGCTTTTGTAGAGGAGGGAAGTTATGTCCCTAACAAAACATGGCTTTTAACATCGTCATATTCCTTGTGAAGACTGGAAAGGAAATTGGTGAAAGCCTTCTGACCTCACTACTTTTGGAGTTTGAAGGGATCAAAGGAAATATGAAGGAGATTGTTTAGATATTTTGTGATGTGAGTGACCTCTTACAAATATTTTTGTAGACTCTTCTCCTCCTGATAAAGATTGTACATCTCAATGATCATGACATACATCATGGAGATGTTGTAGCACATCAGTTGGAGATGATCCCAAACCAACTTGCAATCAGTTAGGTGGTCTTTGATGTCAGCAATATGAGGCTCCATTGAGTTCCATAGAGCGGAAAGGAGCTTGGAATTATGTTGTTTCCATTGTATAAGAGAATTATTAGTGGGTGGTACTTCTGGAAGATGTTTCTATTTCCCCTTACCTTTGAATCAGATAGTGATCTTATAACTCCACTGATTAAAGTTCTATCCATTCAGTTTTCTCGAAATGATGACAAAGTTCTCAACAAGAAGAGGTGTGGATGTAAGTTGTCGAGGCTTTGTATCTCCCATGATATATTGTCAGAAGGTTGCAACTTGGCATGTTGTCAAACTAACACGATGTGTAATATGACATCAAGTCAACTCTATGAATAAAACATAGCAGCAACACAATGTGTTGGATCTTGACATGGTGGGTAAGTTAAAAGCATATAGGAATACCTAGTGGTGACATATGTTTTGAATTCTGACATGGTGTGTCATCGTGTTTTAGCATCAGTTGGATATGACTCTAGATCTGGAAATCTCATAGACCTATTCATTCACATATAGTGGATAAGGATGAAACAACTACAATATAGATGATTTCCATGGAGATGGATCTGGGGAAGCTGATTTCCAACACAAATATGTTTCCACAAAGATGCTTTTTATGGAAAAGTGGTCGGATAAGATGTGGATCTAGGTGGAAATGATTTCCACTAGAGATATGTTTCCATAAATGTGATTTACATGAAAAAATGGCCAGAGAAGATATAGATTCGGGTGGAGATGAAGTCCACCATACATATGATCCCATAGAGATGACTTCCATGGAAATGTGACTTCCACAAGGAGAAGAAGCGGTCAGTGGGAACAATTGAGAGGATAAAATCACTGCTAGAGAACTTGGTTACTTCTTTTTAAGAAAGGATCGAAGTTCTATAATACCATGTTACCAGAAAGAAGGTGGGGAATATGTTGTGAGTATTATAGAGAGGAGGACTAGCTTTTGTATAGGATTATGGGTGGATTCCAATACTAATTTGCATAATGTGGGAATCATGCCAATATACAAAAGTTTGGACAGACTTATACGCACATCACCCCAATTAACTTGATTTTCTTCTCCATATCCCACAATCTTCCATTCCTCATCAGATCTCTATCAAATGAAATTTCCTGTGGAAGAAGTGTCTAGAAACCTTTTTATGTCATCATCGAATCTCCTATAAAAGTTTTCAATCAACATTAGAGAGGATATAATATGAGGGGTGCACTTGCATGATCTCTATGTACCACTCCTAGGCCTTATATAAGGATTCTCCTAGAACTTGGGTCAACTTGTTCATCCCTTGAATCTAATATCTTAGTGAAGGCATATAGAACTTTTCTACAAATTTATTCACAAGATGATCCCATGTAGTGATGCTACTAGGATCTAGGTAGTTGAACCACATCCTAACCATTCCAGTGAGAGAATAATAGAACAAAAATATCAGTATACCATCAATTGAAACTTTGACATGTTTTCTTATAGAACAAAGGTCTATGAACCATTGTGGTCATATGCATTGTCAGCAACCCTCTTAGAAAAACTATTATTTTGAATCATATGCACCCATTGTATTTTGATTCCTAAAATGGGTTCTACAATGGCTAGGTGAATGACCAGATGGAGGATGTCTACATATATAGGTATTGAGAATTCCCTAAGACCCCTATGTCGTTCAACCTCCTATGTTTCTCGTATCTCTTCTTGAATTGCATCTCTAGCCTTTATCACCAACATCTCTTGCCAAGTAGTTAATATAGCCTCAAGTCTATGATTTATATCCTCCTATACCTTTTTTTCTATTTTTGTGTATGGCATGTCATGTAAATATCTACATCAAGGTCCACTATAGAGTCGATCCAAGCAGAGCACTGCACCCACTAGAGATTTGACTTAAGAATAGGAACTAACCACAAGTCTAGTGGCTGAAAGGAATGAGTAAAGAAAGACTAGAAATAATGTCAATTTGAAATAAAATCCTAACAAATCTGAATTCAATTAAGGAGTTCATCTATTCCATTTTCTATTTTAATTGAGTGCAATGTGATGTTATGTACCTTTAAATTTACTAGAAATGAAGTATCTAGTTTCTCTTAAACTATCGATCCAAAGAATTACCTGAAAGTAGATAGATCTTATCATAGTACAGTTTTAGGGCCAAAATCTCAAGGACTAAATAACACTACGTTCATCAACAAAAGGGAAAGTCCAATCAGATTAATGCAATTTTGATTGACCTTGAAATTCTTAATTGGAGCAGCCAAATTTTTAGTGGGATGAGGATGAATTTTGAAGATAAGAGTGTGAGAACCATAGTCTCCACCATATTGTTTTAGTAAAACTAAAAAAAAGAAATATTATTTGAGAATGGATAAGGCATGACTATTAGCATTTTTCGATCTAAATATTTATTTATGACAAGAAGTATAATTACTTATGTGTATCCTAATTAACAAATATATTCCAAAATATTTTAATCTTTGGAGAAGATGATAAACTAAAATTGAAAAGTTCATTGATGGTGATCCTTGGTCAGTGTAGTTAGTGTTAACCTTTAACGGGACATCCTTTAGCACATATAGAATATTTTACAACAATATAATGATTAAGTGTAGTGGAACAAAATGTGTGTCAAGAATGATATTATGATTGAGAATTAAGAGGAAATCTAGAAGAAAATGGTAAATATACTCTTCAAATGGAGGCAACATGTGTTGTGTCTGCTTCCAAAAAATTGTAGTTTTGTCTACCCCAACTAAAACCACAAATATGAAAAATAAAAGTGTCATTGGGACAAAATATTTTACTTGATCTATATCTAGGATTAAACATGTTAAGGATCATTCCATGTTCATGACTTTCCTACTTTAGCAATAAAAAAAATAACCACATTAAAGATAAAGGGGGAGGATGTGAAATTCATGATGTCCCCCAAACATCCTGGTGGTATGTAAAAAGGACAAACCATTGACAACGGTGATGGTGGAAGAGAAAGTGTTGTCCTATCATATTTGGATTCTCTAGTGATATCATGAATGTAGTTAGATTCTCAAGGGGGTCAAAGTGGGAGAAATTGGAGAGAGATATTTCTAACCCATGGTATAGAATTTTAGATTCAAACATAGTATTGGTTAGGTCTTCATAGTATAGGATGGGATGCCTAGGGTTGAGGCTAAATGAAACAACAACAACCTCATTCATGGTTAGACTGGGAGAGAAATTATATGGACTAGCCAAAATGTGCTATGCTTATTGAATTTTGGAAATATGTGTACACACAATATGCACACTATATTGTGTGGATATGTGGCATGAGCCCCAAAAGGTCTAGTGAGACCAATTAGGGTACACACTACCTATCTTGACCATTTCTAGTGTGCTAATATATGAAAGGTTTATGGTTTATTGTGTGAAAGATATCGTAAAAAAACATCCAATAATGAGGAACACCGGACATGTAATTTCAAATAATGACAAAAGGTTTGGGGGGGAAATGAGCATCAATGAGATTTCATTTAGTTTCTCTTACATCTTTAGGTAATTATCAAATTCCTTATGGTAAATCTTTGAAACTCATATTACTTATAAGTAGTCCTTAAAACCATCGAGTGATTATTTGAGTATATTATTGTATGATATGATCAATTGAAGTTACAATACTAGTAATCCTCTATAATTATTCATTAATTAACCATTGTATTAGGTTAAGGTCTTCATTTCTCAATATATATATATATATATATATAGATATATACAGTAAAACCCTATAAATTGATGGTATTGCAAGACACCACTTGGCTTGGTCTTTTCTAGCGTGCATAACAATAATAGGTCTATCATTTGTCATACTATGTGGGAGTATGTCAAGAAGGTGCGTAAAGTATGGTTAGACAGAGCATGAACATTGAAGGTTGTGGGGAAAAGAACTATGTGTTAGAATGAGTGAACAAGAATCCTCAAACTTTGTAAATACCCAAATAGGAAATAATTTGGCATCATTTTTAAAATTGAAGACCCTGCAAAACTGGAAAGCTTCAAATCAATGCGGAATATAACAAGAGTGTGGAAGTTGATACTAGAAGATGAAGAAATAATCGGAAAATATTTAAATTCATATCAATTCTGTCTAGTTTGGTTGGACATGGGAAGAAAAATCATAAAATTTTCAAAGTGGTGCTCAAGTCCAGAATGGTCATGTTGCCCAACACAGTAGTGGTTGTAGTCCCCTCAAGAAAAGTGTTACCAAGAACATGACCCCATCCTATCTCCTTCATGGCCTCAATAGAACTCAACTCAAAAAGAATAGGTCTTTCCTTACTAAACACGGATGCTTCCTTGTTTATCATTATTGCTCCACTACACAATAGAGCCTTCACATGTTCTTGATGTAGAGGCACCTTCTCTTAACTTGAAGAGTTATTGGAACTTCTTTATTGCTCTTTGTGAGATCCATAATGGATGAAACTCGAACATGTGCAAAAATCACATCTTCATCTAAGCATTAAAGTACAGGGTTTCCAGTTCAAATGACTACATGTGCCATGAAAACTTCTGATCCAGAGTGTATCTTGTAGGTCATGCTTTCTCAACACTCATGACACATCCACTTTGCCCATAGATAGAAATTTTATTGGCCTATTTATGTTGGTGTGTCGTCTCAATATTACCTAGAAAACTTTGTTTAGAAGGTTTCTTCAATTGTGCCACATGTCATGCTACTTGTGACAATTGAGTTTCCAAGCTCCTGAGTCGAGATTATATGCTTTGCTTCTCCCTATTGTAATTCTCAAAATACAACCGAAGTCTATTGATAGTTTTTCCCAAGATATCCCTTAAGTCAACATCTTGTTTGGGCCTTGGTCCTGCTGGAATTGTCTATGACATTGTTGTTGGTGTTTTTAGTGCCTATGATGGGTCATATTGAAAGTTATTGGGATCTTTCCAAGAATACTTTATATTGTTCCTATAATAATATTCATTTTTTCTATTGGGGTGTGCATATACATGAGATTTTGTTCCTCCTTATATGAAAGTGCATTCTTCTTTACAAGATTTTTTGGCAACTCGACCACTTAGAGTTTATAGTTCCATAACTTCATGTGTTCTTTGGAACTTTAGGTAGAGGTGGAGCATTCAAACTCTTCACCTTACAAACTGTTTGTGACCATATTCTTCAAGATCTCTTAGCATTTATTGGGTCTATTGTTCATAAAGAATTATTCACCAATATTATCAATCATGGATCATTATCATGTGTGAAAGACATAGTATAAGGTTTTGTCTTGTCTGTAGAAATCAGACTCATGGTGTGGTACTTTCCTTAACATGTTTTGAAATCTTTCCCAGGCCTCTGAATAAGATTTATTAGCAAGTTTTTTAAACCCATAGATTTTAGTATTTTGTTGGAAGAATTTTTAAATAACACATCTATCATAGTTTCCTATGTCCCTATAGATTCAAAGGGTAAACTTAAAAACCATGTTTCATACTTGTCTATTAAATAATATGGAAATAGTTTTAGATAGATGATAGTGGCTGGCATGAGGTCAATATCATCTTGTCGAAGAATTTCACAAAAACATTTGTGTTGCATGGGTTCCTCATTACTGTACCCATGGAAAGCTTGTGACTTTATAAGTGCAACAAGACTAATATCTATCTTATAGCTTTCCACATTAACTACTTGTCATTTAATGAGACCCCAACTTTTTCATAATAGATGAGACCTTGATCTTTTCCTATATGGTTTTCTCATCATCTGAAACATCCACATCCTCATTATTCTCCCAGTGGTCAAACATGTCATCTAGTTCTACCATAGGTTGTTCTAGAAAAGCCTCTTACCTGTGTTGAACATTTGGATATTCGTGAAGTAGTGGTGAAGAAAACTCTTTGTGTGAACAAGTAATTGAAAAGAAAAATAAACTATGAGAATCATAGAAAAGTTACCAAAGACAAAAATATCTTGCAATTAATTTTTAATTGAAAAATAAACTAATAGAGAAAGAAAAACTATCCTAGAGTGGCAATCTTCAATGCTCTTAATGCTAGTGTTTCCAATTTTCTAGCAACGGCGCCAAAAACTTGACGCTCCTTAATTATGCTTGTGAAAACCAAAAGTACTTGTCATAATAGTATAGGGAATCAATGAGACTCGAATATTGAACTTAGGGAATTGAGACATCTAGAAACTACTAATTGAAACATATAAGACAAGCTTAATAAAGGATTTGATATAGTGATTTATAACTATGAATGAGAATTAAAAATGATGAAAGTACACTTGGTGAAAGATCATATAGATGGATTCTTTAGGATATTGGTTTCACCGTAGTGTCTATCTATACATGCATTTGATCATATCAACACAACTTATTATTTCTTCCTTAGATTAAGCGTCTATAGCTTGTACTATCCTCTCTCACAACATATGCACTATTTAGCTTGGTTACTAATCCACTTTTGAAGCATCAATATAAGAGACTAAATGGTAAAAACTATCTTTGGACTAATACTTCACAGTGGCTAGCCCACTTTCACAACATGTTATTGACTATTGTGATAACATCTTTTCTAACTAATAACCCTACTTTTGCAGCAATTAACAGTCCATTACAAACTTACGGTGATCAAGCATGAATAAGGCAGTTAGGATTTTTCTATTATCAATATCCAAACTACAAGACTATATTGTATCGAATCAAAATATGAACATGCATAGATCTAACACCAAGCTACTCCTACGTCCTAAAGAATGGGGGTTTAACCCCTTATTCTCAACAAAAAAATCAAAATAAGGGAGGAAGTTGAAGAAATTGATAAAAAAACTCTTGAATGGTTGCTCTTGAATCCTACTTCTTGGTCTTTAGTTCCTCCAAGGACGTCCAATGGGATAGCCTCTAGATGAAATTCCATGATTTCCCACTTGTGATATCCTCTAGGTGATTGCCCCCATTTTGTTTAAATAGGATAAATTAGGGACCACTTGGTTATAGATTGTATGCATTTTTTTTATCTTGACTGTTAGACAAATGTCAAGGCCATCGACATGAGTCAGTACCACAAAATCATTACTTTCATGCATATTAGGGCTACAATCTTGATTCCACTGACTTGGGTTGGTGGTATTGAAAAGAATTTTGTAGTTTCCCCTTCTTCTTCTCAATTCTTCTTTATCGGTTCTTTTCCTATCATTTTGATTCAACTGAAAAAGGTAATTGGTAACATCTTTCTTCTATTTTGACCCAGTCATGTCTGCAATAAAGTAGCAGTATACTAGGCAAATAATAAAACAAAACAATTTTGGCTTAAATACATGTATTTTGAATAATATTGATGTAAAAGGTTTATTTTAGGAACTTTAGGTAAAATGCTCATAGAACACTTCAATATGAGAGAAATCATCCTTAAATCATGACTAAATCACCATCAATTTTAGTAAATAAACCTAGTTCATTAATGGACCTACCCCACTTGAGTAAAGATTTTGGGGGAGGTCACCATGACCCCCCCAATTTCTAGCCCACAAAATCTTAGAGCTCAACCAGTGATCCTCCCGCTATTCCCAAGCACCAAATATTCATCCCCAAGCTCCAAGAAAGGATCCTTAACCTCTGATGATACTTCATGCACCTAAAAATGCTCATTTTTCTCCATTACCACCTCAATTTCACCATCTACAATGCACAGTTTTACAACCATCTAAAAACCTAAATACCTCCTCTCCACTTCAAATATTGCAATATGAATGAATGAATTAATGAAGAGGGTGAAGGAGGGAAGGAAGAACGTCATGATGGGCCATGGTTGCACCAAGATGGCCTCCCACATAACCCTACCTCTCACAGCTATACCCCTTATTCCTAATATTCAATTTTCAGCTTCCAAGTCCAATCCTTCTTCGAGAGGCATTCTCATCTCCACTCCTCCTCTAGCCATCACAAATATAATAAAAGTTACAATGATGAGGAAGGAGAGGCATCTAGGACCTAGTTGGAAAAATTGGTTGACTCAATTGAGGTGTATTCCACAACCCACCCAAGGATAGGAAATAAAGATATAACTCCATTTACGTCTCGTACACCACCTCATCCCACATTGACATGCCACTCCAAATGCTCTTTTCAACCATAGTCTACACCACCATCTATAGGGAGGTGGTTGGTCCTAGAAGAAGAATATCAGCCTGTGAAGATGGTGCCCCTCATCTTAAACACAAGGTCAGGGTCCTATACCTATGAAGAGGAAGAGAAATTGGAAATTGAACACAAGGGGATGATGGATGATCTATTGGGTGTGATGCCTCGATTGGAGGTGGATAGGATAAATCAATTGGGTGAATCATGAACGAGCCACTTTTGGGAGGAGAGACACAACAAAAATAATTGTGAAACCTCTTCAGCCCGAGTGCTTGACAAGGAGGGTGATTCTCACGGGGTATGCATGCATACCTACAATGAAAGCCTTGAGGATGAACTTAAAATGAAAGGGGTACATGGATTTGTGTGGTTGGCAAAAGTTCTTGTTGAAGATCAAGAAACATATGTTGAGACCACAAATGATTCCTTCATATCTTTGAAGAAGGTAAAGTACCAAGCAGAAGATAATGTTATACTTAGATTGCCTGATTAAGGCATCTTGATAGCTTCTAAGCTAATATAGATTTTTGCACCAAATCCAAAATTTGCAAAGAAACTTGACAATGGGAGGATAGAAAAAAAAGACAATAAATATCTATTCATCAGTCCAAAAAAGGTTGAATGATCAAGATAACTTCAAATTAGGAAAGTCCTAGACAAGAGGGATGCACAAACCCCTCAAGATATCTATAGAAGATTCTTGAAAATACTATCTTTAGTCTGTATGAAAACCAAGATTGTTTATTCAAATAGATCTTTTTTTAAGATGATGGATGATAAAAGGTTGAGAAGTGAACCTAGGGGAGACAATGATTGTCCATCTAAAGTCAATCTCTTCAAAAAGGAAAAATACATGTATCATGGAAGGGATTGTGACTAGCGTTAAGTTGTCCTTGAACTTTGATTTGAAGGGCATTATAAATGATGAAGGAATGTAATTTATAGATATGAGCTATTGGACCCACTCCTACATGATATTTATATTTAATTACAAAATTGAACACAAAATCTTCCTCATGTAGCATGGTGTTATCCTTGATATGGACTATTATGCCAATATTCTTTTGGATGGCATAGGGCCAATACTAAATTTTATGGAGTTGATATAACAATGCGAGTGTGAGCACTATAGAGAGGGATACATGGAACCACTAGTAGATTTACTAGAGGGAGAAAAAGAAACTCATGTGATAGAGTAGTAGCAAAATATCCAGCAATACACCTAATGTATGAGAAGGCTAGAGGAGATAGATGATGTGCAACACCCTCAAAAAAATGCCTATGACATTTCCACTATTTTGATGTAGCGAGAGGGATTCAGTAGACATATCAAAACATGTGGCTTGATCTGCAATAATTCACCACCTGATCAACCATATGTATTACTACCAACATGCACAGGTGTAGAGAAACCCCCAATGGGGGAGGACTATTAGAGTTCCTAGTAATGATACCCTAATACGTACTTTCCTCCATTAGAAGACTATTGGAGCCACTACTACCAGTCCTCACCCTATCTCAAGGAGGATAATTGGATTCAGTGACACTATAGTGACATAACCCTATCATTCATAAGATTTTATCTCATGTTGAGGACAACATGGTATAAAATCTTGGGGTGGTAGGATAGCACACCCCTTTTCTCAGTCTTGATTTGTTATCTGTTTGTCCCACCAGATTTTTTGATGGTGGTTTGATTGCATCATCCATATCTAGATAATTTTTTTTCTTTGTATACTTGCATCATATAGTTTAATTCTTGCATTTTTATGTAATTTTTGAAAAAAAACTTGCATTTTCTTACCATGCCATCCCACTTGTATTGCATTACATAGTTTTTAATAATTTTTGTATGTGTTTATCTATAATTTCCTTTTGTGATTGTTTATTTCTTAGTAGAGTAGGTCTTGATGTGAATAGGAGAATTTTCCACTATTTTGCCAACTCTTCCCAAACTTGAAATTACTTGTCCTAGAGGGTGTTTTGACCCAATCTTTACATGTTTGAATGAAAATTGTTGACCTTGGACAAATGCATGTGATATTCTCGTGTTATTGCTAGTTGGTCTAAATTTTTGACTTTATACATGTAGACCACCTCTATTATGATTGTTGATACAATTAGTTGAATTGTTACCTAATCAATCCATAATGCTTAGGGTTCATCAAATTTGATGATAAAAGTTTGGTTGGTGTATTTTTACATTCATAATGATTTGCCATTGATAGATGAAGAATGTTGAAGTAACATGTAGGTAAGAGATCTCATCTAAAAATTTGCACTAGTGCATACTCTCTTGATCTACTATTTTTTTCATCACTTCATATCCCTTTGCCTCATAAGAAGATGCCAAAAGGCACACAAAATGAGTAAGTCTTGGCCACCCTCTAAAAGCTTGAGGTGAGAAACCCTTCCTCCCTACTCTTCATTCCATCCACCCTGTCCCTAGATACACCAAGGGTAATGAAAAAGAAAGGAAACAGGGGAAAAGAAAATAAAAGATTCTCCTATGTAATAGCATCTGAGAAAATAAAATATGACTTCTCTTATGTAATAGCACTCCAACCTCTTCGCAAAACCCTTTTTCTTTTTGCCTTCCAATTTGGACAAGGTAAATTCAACCTTGTCCCTTCCATCCCCATCACATATCCAAGTGAATAACTTAGAGTGGATTGGATTATGATATTGAATGTATGTGAAACAACATTCATAGATAACTTTGCCCATAACTATTATGAAAAATCTTACGTGGAGCTATATGAAGACCATGTGGTTTGAATGTGCATTTGATGTCCTATATGGGAAATTTGTAGGATTTGTTCTTGGATTACAAATGTTTAGTGAAAGTGGAGATAATATAAGTATAATTCACATATTTAATCATGATAGAGCCCATCTAGTAAATAAACATTTACTTGAATGTATTTGTTAATTCCTTTGTGTTTGAAATTAAAGCAAGATTGAGTTAGAGCATACTAAAGGACAAGGATGTTTTATTCTTGAGGTGATGATGAATCCCTTAATTGGGTCTTGATCTTGTTTTATGTTTATCATTATTTACATGTAGATGTTTCATAATGAATATATTTTCTGATAAGTGCTATTTTACATGAAATAACACTTATGGAGGCTCTCTTATGTTTTTGAGATACATGGGTGACTAATTTATTGAATAAGGGGAGAGATATTATCGCAAGGGTTCTAACATGCATGTAGGAGTTCAAGGAGTTGTCAAAGTCAACTACAACCTAACCCAAGTGTTCAAGAGTCCATGTTGAACAAGAAGCACCATGGATGAACAAACTAAAGATCAAAGTGCTACAAAAACCATCAATATGGTTGTGGTATCCATCTACAAATGTGATACCAAAGTCAACATCACAAATGAATCTCAATTTTAGAGAAATTCAAGAATCTCAACCACCACATTCGTTCTTAGAAAAACAACTATGGTTCTTACAGTCTAGAATGGCCATGTTTCCCAACACGATTGTGATAGCACCCCCCCCCCAAGATGATTGTTTGTAGTAACGTAAGCCCCTCTATCTCCTCCACCAAAGCCATGGTATCCACCACGGAAATGTCACCCTCATACCACCATAGATGTGATATCTCATCTCCAAAATCCCATCTTATTATGATCAATTTTCCTCCAAAAGACGACCAATTTCACCTACAATGGTCATTCCTTGACTTTACCATGATGGTCTTTCTACCCACCTAACCCTAATGATGTCCCCTATAGCTTTACCACATTACCCCACTTAATCATTACTTGAATGTCCTTAGAGAATTCATAATATTATTATAATAGGAACAAAAGGCGATTCCACTTATTATGTTTGTCTCATTGAGATTATGAATGTAATAATCTCCTAAGAATGTTTTCACTCAATGAGAGGACTTGAACATGAGATCATATGTATACTTAGAGTACTCATTTTTTGTTGTATCTAGTTGATTATTATAGTGGATATTATAGGACAATGATAGCACATAAGACTATCATGTATGGTGAGTGATGAATACATCTCTTTAATCATGATATTAGATATCAACTTAGATAGATGGGTACTTGTTAGAGAACAAGTTGTAGTGGATAAACCCACCTTAAAATGACACATGAAAGTCATGTAATAACATTTCATGGTCATATATCTATTTGGTAGTGGTGACTATGATCCTTAGACCTGAATTCACTATAATAATCACATGTTATTCTTTTCACTATGAAACTAGCCTAACGTGATGCTAAAACAGGGTTGCTAGAAAGGTGGTTATTGGGTGCACTCTAATAGAATTGGATTTGTGTGAGTGAGATGGAATGCGTACCTCCTTTAGATTGATATCTCCTCCACTTGATAAGAAAGACTATGGAAATGCATGGCCATTCTCATGTGAGTCAATATATGATATTAAGCTCACACTATCTCGAATTGTCTGCTCTAGTTCAAGGAATCTAGATTCAATGATAAGAGGATGAGTAGATATATATCACAAAGGGATTATATTCTCATGGTAACATTGATTACTTTACATGATAAAGTTGTTCTCCAACTTCTTAAATTACTTGGGTGGTATTGAAGTCTTTCTATACACCAATCATTATTTGTGAAATAATAATATGACTATAGGTATTGCCACAATTAATGTAATTTGGAGCATATAGGGTTGCATGCATAAGATGCATAAGGAAGAGGACTATAATCATGGATATATGATCAATTGATTACTAAAGGTTTAGGTTATCAATTAGATCATTAATAGACTGATTAGAAACCTAGTAGGCTGAGTGGAAAGTCCAGTCTCATGACTAGACAGATATGTCAATCGAATGGATTCCCCAATTGATTAACTTGGTGAAGATCCACCCAATTGGTATACTAGATAGGCTAGTCAGTTGAATGGAATATATTGTTCTATCACCTGACAAGACTGGGTCCAATTGCCCTACTAGAATAATCCATGGATCAGTCTACAATCTTCTTAATTTGTCCAGTTTGCCACTAGATTGGCCAGATAGTCTACTAGAAATCATGGACAGGATGTTGTAAAGTAGCCCATACTAAGCTAGTCAAGTGACTAGACCAATCCATTTGGTTGATTAGTTGTCCTTGTGCAAGCCACTATGAAAAAAGAGATGTTGCCTTTCTATTTCATGGTATATTAGAATTATGGCTTCCCTATCTATTCTATATGTAGGGGCATGATAGCCAAGTTTTTTGGATACATGTTTACACGTGTTTTGGAATAATCGTTAGCACCCATAAGGAGAGTTCAAGGAAGAGTCTTGCAATGATATCATGTTGCCAATGGAAAGGCTACTCCTTTCATAGTGGCTCTTGGAGCACAACATGGAATCCATGATCATCCGCATGAGCAATATAGACATGTGGACGTGTTGGTGTCGACCTTGGGAGATCATCTTCAACACACCTTCTTCCTCCTCTGGTCTTGTTAACTTCATTGCCAGATCTATTCCCCAATAGAGTAGCTTGGCAATCGATTCATATTGGATCCAAAAGTTTGAGTTCTTTACCGAGAAAATTATGTCTAGTTGTTGGAAAATTAATGTGTACAAAGATACAATATTTATCCCTTCTATGTCTTTTATTCACCAAAGTTTTATATATATGAATGATACAATGTATAGGGTAAAATATGAAGGAAAGTTTTATCATTCCATGATGCCACCTTCTCAAAAACTTTATAGTGGTATCAAAGCTGATGACGTCATACATTTTGACACTAGTTTGGGTTTTGTACCAAGAATGATTTGTTTGATGAATTCTATGCAAAACAATTATCCACATCAATCATGTTATATCATATATAATATGATAAATATGTATTACATAAACCAATGAGATGTCTTGAAAATTGTTTTTTTAGTGGATGTGGATGTGGCAATTAGGTTGTCATAGTGTGATCTGAAACATGCATCATTGATGTTTTGAATTTTATCTAAAGTTGTTTAACATGTATATGGCTTGCATGCATGCCTATCTCTATACATTATTCATTTAAATTTTATTTGTGCAATTATTATAGGATCATGTATTTATGTCATCAGTGGACAGTGGAGAGGAGGAGATGATCAAAAACCTACATTGAGGATGGTCCTTGTAGGGTTCATGATCAAGATTAGATGATGAATCAATAAAGAAGGCAAGATGTTTTCTAATGTGCAAAAATCAAGTACTAGTCAGCCATTTAGAGTTACATATGTGTGAATATCTTAGTTGTTTTTCCTCAAAAATAATTGGGTCAAGATGTTGTATTGGTTTCCATATCTTGTTTTATCTCATGTGGTGATTGTTAAAGCATATGATTTGCATAATAATACATATCCAATGATGATTGGATACATTTGGACATATAAAAATACCACAATAAAATGTTAAGTATATGATGTTTTCCCATGGGCAAGACACATGAAAAGTTTGATTGAGAGAGTTTGGACATGCCCAAGCGTAATGCACTATCTATCTTGTGGAAGTGTGACAATATATATATATGTGGGTCTGCCAAAGTAGGGTGCATATTCTATTGGGATAAATTTTGGGTCGGACATAACTAGATGATCTTAAAAGGATTAAATACCTAAAAATATAAAGATGGATACAATAAAGGGTTGTGCAACCATCAACCCAAGAATTGAATTGGATGCAATTGGTAATTGTTACCTACCTAAATAATCAAGTAATGAGCGATCAGCCAAAGTTGACTCATGACTTCATGTATTATGGATCTTGGCTCACTATAACATTGCTCTTTGTAATCTTCTAAATTAATAATGAGAGATATTAATTTGGATTTTAATAGTGGAAGTGTAATTAATTATAGATCATATTAATTCTCTCAAATCATATTTTTCAAATCAAAATTAATTTTCAAATCATTCTGTTGATTCATGAAAATACTTTCTATGTAAATAAATTTGTGAACACAAAAAGAAATCTTTTTTCACTATGATCAGTCTTTGAGAAAGAAAGATTAGGAATAACTTCAACATTGGTAAAAATCTTCCCCCTATGTGTACACCCCCTCTCCGAAGACTATGTAGGTGATTAGGGTCCCCCCCATCCAAGTTGTAGTCCAACCCCTCTCATGAGGTTCATCCTTGTCCCATGCCGAAAGGGATCATAAGCATATGTGAGGTTATCCTCCTAAGAAATAATGAAGAGATCATTAACTTCATGGACAGATATACAAGGATCATAGAGCAAAGGTTAGGGAAAGCATTGATAGCCAGAATTCTAACAGAGAAGCCTTTCAACTTCAAGTCTCTTCATATGACAAAGAGATAAGTTTGAGTTATACCTAAGGGAGTTGAGTTCAAAAAAACTGAAACATGTGTTGATAATAATCATCTTTGAACAGAAGAGGGAAAAAGAGAGGATCTTAGACAAAAGTCATTATAACTTTGACGGGAAGGTTCCTCTCATGACAGATATGATTTGCGAAGAACAACAATCATAGGTAACTATCAAAGAATGCACCTTCTGAATCTGTTTCTACATCCCATGGGGTATAGAGTGTATAATGCGGTTACCAAAATCACGAGCAGTTTGGGAACCATTTTGGAGATAGAGAAAGAGGGAGTAGACTAATCTCGAGAAAAGAGGGCTAGGATATCATTGAATCTCAATAAAACACCTAAAACATATATATAAGATGAGGAACCTAGAGGGTGATGTAGTTAATTTTGAGCTCAGATATGAACATTTTTTGAACTTGTAATTTGTATGTGGGAGAATGGGGCACTCAATGGAGTGTAACATGGTGAAAATGGTTGAATGGGGGAACTCAATGTCCCCTAGAAGAGTACAACATCAGGACAGGATAGAGTTTTCCTACAAAACATCAATAAGAGCACACTTAAAGAGGGTTAGGATATCATAGTCAATGATAAGATTGGACATGTGTTGACTAGGAGTTTGACAAAAGGAGCAGCAACAGTAGACATAGCTTTGAAGGACAGGAGCATTGATGGCAATCTACCACAATAATTGACAACACACACGAGGCCACCTGGAATAAACCATGTTAGTTCACTTGTAATGTACAAGAAAGAAGGAGGACCCTTAAAACAACACCATACAGGACCAAGGAATCCCTGACACAGAGGTTGTTAATAGTAAGGGAAGCAACAAAAAATCCAATATCACTAGTAGAAAAACGGACCAGTCACGAGGAGTACAAAGAATCTAAACTTCACAAAGCAAGGAGATGGTGAAAAATAAATGTGTCAGAGGACACCACAACCTCAATTCATGAAGGAGAATCTAAAGACAACAACACGCACAAGTAGGAGGAAAATACTAAAAACTGAAAGAATGGGAAGATCATTTGAAGAAAAGACAACAAGATGGGAAACAAAGGATGTGAAAGCCAATGCAAAAGCAACATCGAAGATAGAGAAAAAATAGAAGGTTTGTAGATGACACATCAAGCACACCATCTGAGGAAGATGACATTTAGGGAAGGAAATGTAGAAGAGGGGAAGGAACAAGCATGTTGTGGGAGGCGTATTGCCAAGTAACAATGTTGGGTGAAAACCAACACCGTGAAGAGACATGGAACTCATGAGTTTAAAAAAAAGGGTATGGACAACCTTGGCACGTCTTAAACTCTCCAGAGTATGTGTTGGAGAGAGGTTCACACATGGTGTTCCTCATGGGAACCATGATAAAGAAGCAAGACCTAGAAAGAATTTAGAGGCAATGTGGTTTCCCTTTGGTTGTGTTCCTTAATAGTGAAGGATGCACTGGGGGTATGGACATGTGGTGGGTAGATGTAAGAGTTAAAACCATCTCTTATTCCAAATACCACTTTTGGATTGAAATCAACAAGGAGGATAGAGGGGTTTGGAGATGTGATGGGATCTATGGGTGCTTTGATAACTAGTAGAAACTTAAAAAATTGGGTTATGATTAAAAGTATCAAATAGATAAGCGATGTCCCCACCATCTTCATTGGGAATTTCAGCAAGATTCTAAGCCACATTGAAAATAGGGGGACACGTCCATTAGAAGGCATATCGACAATTTTAGAAAGGTGGTGGAGCAATGTAACCTCATCAACATCGGCTACATTGGAAACCAAATCACCTGGTATAGAGGTCTGAGTGAGACTACTGGCATCAGGGAGATTAACATGGTCCTTGATTCTTTGGAATGGTTCTTGTTGTTCAATGATGCAAAGTCTTTATTCTTCTATGACCACGCCACCCTTCTTCTTAACATGACTTTTTCCTACAGAGGAATACCTTCTAAAAGAAAATTTTAGTTGTGAGACCTTTTGGCTAAATGATCAAGACTGATCCAATCTTGTCAAAGATACTTGGGTGGTGAACCCCAAGGCTGACCTTGTGAGAAAAATCAACAAGTTTCCTGATAATCTTAGTAGTTGGGAATGAAAGATATTTTAGGAATACTAGTAGTGACTTTAAAAGAAGGGAAAAAGATTTGGACTGAGTCCAAAGGAGGCTGATGACAAACAATAACATCAACGAGTATCGCCAACTCAGTATGGAAGTGTTGGAACTCCAAAAATTGCATGAGTCCTACTGGTTTATTAGAGAAAGTGAAAACTAGATGAAGGATGGTGACCACAACTCAGCTTAAATCATTAAAAGGTCACACAAATAAAGAAATAAAATACTATTTTTCAGATACAAGACAAACTGTGCCATGTGGGGATAGGAAATTTACTAAGAATATGAACTTCCAACTGCAAAAAGTATGGTACATGGATGAAGTTTGGTCTTCCCTCAGCTAGATGTTTCCTTCAAAAACACTGGGACCAGATGGTTTCCAAGTCGATTTCTTCCAAAGTTTTTGGAGTAACCTAAAGAACTAAGTTCTCAACTTGATCCTGAGATGGTGGATAGGTGACACTGATATCACACCTCTCCAAATCTTTCTAATTCCAAAATGCAAAAATCCAACCACAATGAGTGATTTCCACCCTATTAGTCTGTGCAATATTTTCTATAAGATCATTACTAAGATGATGGAGAATAGATCAACACCTTTCCCTAATGACAATATCAATCCTAATCAAAGTGTATTCGTCCATGGAAGATTGATCATAGATAATGCTTTGGTGGCCTTCGAGATATTTTCTACTATGAAAAGGAAGAATAAAGGTAGAAAGGGAACTATGGTAATCAAGCTAGATATGAGCATAGCATATGATTGGTTGGAGGGGACTTTTGTGGACAAAGTGATAAGAGCCCAGGGTTTTGGGGACATTTGGTGCAACAATATTGTTAATTGTATCAACATTACATCCTCTTCTTTTATTATTAATGGATGTAAAACCAAGTAGGGGTCTCTACCATGGGGACCCAATTTCCCCCTAATTCTTCCTCCTCTTTGTTGATGTAGACTCCTCTATGCTAATAGAAATTAGTGTAGGTTATATCCATGGTTCCAGGGCTAGTAGGAGTGCCTTACATGTCTCCCACCTTTCTTTGTTGACAATAACATCCAATTCACTAGAGCTAATCCATGGGAGGCATCCTAGATAGTTGATATCACCAGCTTCTATGAGTGTGTCTTAGCTAAAACAAGTTAACTATTCTAATTCAGTTATCTCTTACAGTAGGAACATCAATGAAGAAAGGAAAAGGAAGTTCGGGGTTCTCTAAACATGAAGGAGATTGGCAAGTAGGAAATTATATGGGATTACCTAAAGCTATAGGTAGATCCAAAAAGGTGATGTTTAGTGCAATGAAAGACATGGTGTGGAGGAAACTAAGTGGGTGGAAAGAAAAGTATCTGAACCAAGTGAGGAAAGTGGTTATGGTCAAGGAAATGGTCCAAGCCCTCCTTACATAAATGATGGGTGTTTTCCAACTTCCCATCTAGTTCTTGGAGGATATTAGGGACACAAAATATTTCAATGCCCCCCCTGGGACAAGTTGTGCATGTCCAAGTTGAATGGTGGTTTTGCCTTCGAGGACCTTGACATTTTTAATGTAGCCCTTTTGGCCAAACAAGGCTGGCATATCCATTGTAATACAAATAGTTAGATTGGTAGAATTATGAGGGGTAGTTATTATAGAAATAAGGATTTTATGGAGGCGTACATGGGTTTTGACCCAAGTTATACATGGTGAAGTATATGGGGATTTAGGGCACTGTAGAAAGAATCACTTTGCTAGCAGTGTTGGGGATGGAAATAATTATGATTGTGGATGGATATGTATCTAGAAAACAAAAAAGGAGTGTTCTCACATATGAAGGATGTCAGAGGTTGTGAGAAATGATGGGTTCTATAAAAAATAAATATTGAGACCTTATTGTGGAACAAGGACAAGATGAGAGAATGGATCCCCTAGGAAAAAATTGACACCATTAGAATGATTCCTATTTGTCATAACCAGCCAAATAAATGATGTCAATTCCCAATTTCTAATGTCTTGTATTCAGTGAAGATAGCGTATCGATTGGGGTATGAAGGGTAGACAATAGTTGAAGCAAGTGTAACCATGCACAAGTATGAAAAATGGAAGCCTCTATGGAATTCATATGTCCCTCCCAAACTCAACAACTTCATATGGTGAGTTTGCAAAGGACATTTAGCTACCACTGGGAGACTAAAATGGAAGCACATTTGTGAGGAGAGCACCTGTCAAATATGTGGTGAGGAGTTGGAAGATATAGATCACGCCTTTTTTAGATGCATGCATGATAAACCTATATGGTAGGATTATAAGCTATATCAATACATCAAACAAAATCTAAGAACAAAAGATGAGCTATGTGGTTAGTGGATCCAGAGAAAGAAGATAAATGCCAACTCAGTCACCCTTGATACCTTATGTTATGTAGCCTGGAGATGTAGGAATGAAGAAATTTTCAGTTTTAAGAAACCATGTGCCTTAATACTTGTTGAGAAACAAGTTTTTTGGGTGAAGGATTATTAGGGTATCCACTCCATGAGGCCTCACCCACCCCCACCAACAACATGACCAGTCTAAACCATGTTGGAGATTGTCTTCCTTTGGGTTCTTAAAGATCAACATGGACATTGCTATCAAGGATAGAAACGTAGTATGTGGCAGAGCCATGGATAACGATGGTAAGGGAAAGATTATTACACGGACTCTCAGATTCTTATAGGGCTCTTGGAATCCCATAATATTGAATGCATGGAAATTCATATGGGAGTCCAGCTTGCAATCTAGTTAAATCTAAATGATGTGGAAGTTGAATCTAATGCGGCCAAGCCATCAACTAGATAAACAAGAAGGAATGAGGATATGGTCTTGTGCTGCATATTATTAAAGAAAAATACTCTCTCCATCACCTTCTCCCTAGTTTCACATTCAATTAATCCCATAGAGACACCAATATCATTGCCCACAATCTAGCAAATTGTATCTCCTCTAATAATCCCTTCTCTGCTATCATGGATGACTTTCCTATATCTTGTATCAATGCAGTTTGTAATAATACTTTGATCTATGGAAATTTGGCTTGATTTCAAAAATAACTTCAACGATTGGTTCAATACAGTAAGAATTGTTGTCCGACATGAGCATAAGCTCTATGACCCAGACACACCAGTACCAAATGAACCAGCTCCTAATGTGCCTCAAGACAAAAAGGAAGCTAATAACAATCATTCTAATTGCATCATGAACATCAAGTTCCTTATGATATGCTCCATCAATCATGATTTTTAGAAAAAACATGAGAAAATGGATGTTAAGATTTATATAGTACCAATTCAAAACAACATTTTTGATCCCTCGATGAAATCATTTTGATGGTCATGTTAGATCACTTGCAATTAGATTCATGAGTGATTGGCTCTAGTGCGAGTGGGAGACTATTGGTTGTATGCCCTAGAGCCTTCATGAGATATTTGTTAATGGATACTTTATATATAATTTGATTATTGATAGAAGACAATTTCACTTATTATGTTTGTTGTAATATTGAGACTATGAGTAAACATAATAATTTCCTAAGAATGTTTGTCTCAATAACATATGGGTTGGGTTGAGGACTTAAACATGAGATCATATGTATACTTAGAGCACTCATTTTTTGTTACGACATGGTCAGTTATTATTCTAGATATCATAGGACAATAATACACAAGACTAGCATGTATGGTGACCGATGGCTATGTCTCTCTGGACATGATATTGGATATTATCTCAGATACAATGGTACTTGTTAGAGAACAAGTTGTACTAGACACACCCATCCTGAGAATGATGCAGGGAAGTCATGTAATGACATTTCAAAGTCCTATCTCAATGTTATAGTGGTGATTGTGATCCTTAGACCTAATATCACTATGGTAATCACATGTTGTTCTGTGTATTTTGACACTATCCCAACATTACTCTGAATAATGGTTTCTAGAAAGGTGGTGGTTGGGTGCACTGTAACTCTTCTAGATTACTATGAGTGATGTAGATAGAATACTTCCCTCCTTTGGAGTGACATGTCAGACACTTTATATGTGAGACTATAAAAATCAATGACCAAGCTCATGTGAGTCAATATATGATATCCTCACAATATTTGAATTGTCTTCCCTAGTTCAAGAAAGATAGATGGAATGATAAGAGTATGAGAATTTCATGACTTAGTTTCAATCTAGATATTTGTGACAAAAAATCATACAATTATGGTAATATTGGTCACTTAGTATTTTGAAGTTTTTCTCCAAATTCTCCAACTACTTGGATGGTAGTGAAGTCTTGCTACACCAATCATTGTCTGTGAAATCATAATATGATTATAGATAACACTATCAATGTAATTTGAAGCATATAGGGTCACACATACATGATAGATAGGGAATAGGAATATAATTGTGGTTATATGAGTAATTGATAACTAACACGGTCTAGATAATCAATTCAATCATAATATACTGACTGGAAACCCAATAGGCTGATTAGAAAGTCCAGTCACCTGACAAGATAGACCAATCGACTAACAAGATGGTCTAATTGATTGATTGGGTCAAGATTCACTCGATCAATGGGATGGATATTCTAGTCAGCTTACTGGATTAGATTTTCCAATTGACCGACTTGACTAGGTTTGGTCACTTGACTGGTATAATCTATGGATCAGTCCATAATGTTCTAAACTGGTCTAGTATGTCAACTAGAACCCCAGGTGGGCCATTGTAAAGTAGCACACCCAATATAATTACGCGACTAGAATAAGCTAGTCGGCTGATTGTGTGTCATGTGCAAGATGTTGGTAAAAAATGGCTTTTTCCTTGTTGTTTCCTAGTTTTATTAGAAATCATGCTTCCCTGATTTTCCTATACATAGGGGCATGATGATCAGGGTTTTTTAGAGAAATATTGACATATCTTAAGAACTGGCCATCATCACCCACAAGGAGAGTGCAAGGATGAGTCTTGCAACCCTAGCACATTGCCAACAGAAGGACTACCCCTTCCACCCCAAATCTTCAAGAACAACATAGAGTTCCTAATCATTCATGTGGATGAGATAGAGAAATGGACACATGGTTGGGTACGTTGAGAGATAATCCTCAAAACACCTTCGTCCTCCTCTAGTCTTGTTGGCTTCATTGTCGGATCTATTTAGAGATAGAGTACCTTGGTTACTAATTCCAATTTGGATCTAAAAGTTTGAGTTCACCACCAACAAAGATGTTTCTAGTTGTTGGATACTAGCATGCACAAATCTATAATCTTTTGTCCCTTCTATGTCTTTTGTTCATGACATTTTATAGCTACAACATATCTGATGAATAAGATAAAATGGGAAGGAAAGTGTTGTTGCTTAACTGTGCCATCTTCCTAAAACCTTACATTAATCGTATGCTTCCTAGGACACTATATAAACATTAGTTGTGACTAAAAGTATGAGGTTAGTGCCATTAGCATTGAAGGACCCCATCTATTCCCACCTACCTCTTTTCTTCTTTATTCCACCCAAAACCCTAGGTTTCTAGGGTTTTGGGTTTTGACTATCCCACTTCCACTTTCCATGACATTCCACCATGGAGGAGGTTGCATCTCTCCTTGGTGTTGTTGAAACTACTTTGAGATACAAGGTCATTTCTACTTACTTTTCCTCATTTTTGCATTTTCTTCTACTATGAGTAGCTAAACTCCCTTGGTGAACTGGTTGGAGGGATATTGTCACTTTGATATCATATTGAGAAAATATTTATGCAAACACTTTGATTTCATTAGTCAATGCTATATTCTTTCTTATTCTCTTCTCCTACCTCTAACTATGTTATTGATGTATGAAATCACCTAATGTGTATATAGAAGAGGAAATAAGAGGCTAGAAGGGGGGAAACTCCTAAGTCTAACGATTGGATCCTTAGATAGTTTCCCTCTTTTCCCACTTATCCCTTTACTCCACTATCCTATATGTGAGAACTAAGTATCTAGGAATGCTTCTTCATATACACTTAGTAAAGATCATATTTAGTGGTTTGAAGGGAGTTAATAGGAGGTGAAACACCCTACTCCTATACCCCATACACTCCCATTGACACTAAGAGTATTAGGATAATTATTTTGGGAAATATGGCATCAGATAGGCAGCTGAAACAAAAAAATAGTGACATGTTTCCCATTAACCAGCAGATCGTGTCAATAATTATGCAATGGGAAGGATGGTATCAGAAAGATATGTCTGGTCCTACAGCAAGTCCAACGACAATCCTCAGTGATGTAGATGTGCACCCTATCTTGTATGGTGGTTGTGCAGCTCCTAGTTGCATTGGGACTCGTCTGACTGCTCCTCCATGGGCAGCAGACTCAGAGAATTGTTGCAGCATCTTCTCTGATCTCGCCACGGACACCTAAGAGTTGACGTTGACCTCCTAGAAGCATCCAAAGGACTCCTCCCTCTAGAATAGTCCACACGGACCAACTAGAACTCATGTCATCCTGTTAGAAAGGATAGGAAGGAGTTGTCCCTCCCATTGGTATACCAGTCACTAACTTGCTCTCCCACAACAATGATCCTCAGTTGTTTCTCTCCCGTGGCTATCCCTCCCTAGTCAGGTAGGACTTGCCTGGGCACTCTTGGTTACCAAAACTAGAGAGGAAAACAATTTTTAGAGAAAATGGTTCTCAATTGTCTGTGTAGTAGTTGTAATTTGGGAAGACCCCAGTACCCCTCTATATATAGGAGGGTTTATGGTTAGGGTTCCCAATCCACAACCAATGCAGGACTAAAGTGGGATTGGAAAGGACTGGAAGATCTTGAATTGTCGCAATAATTCTGGAAGTTTCACAACTTGCGTACACCGAAATGGTTGCCTCACCTAGTGAGACAATTATCTCACACTCCATATGGTCATTTTACACTTTCTAGTTCTGCACATATGTCGGCAATTCAATTCCAATTAGTACTTAACTTCACATCAATGCCAATCCTTTGTGCAATCGAATTGCATCCCCAAAACGGTCATTTGGTGCATGTGAGACGGGCATCTCACACCACCTAATATGGTCGTCTGGTCAATCCAGACGAGCTTCTCGTAGGTCGTTTTAGGCTGAATTCCAACCAATGTACAATACAATCAGCCTGACACTCCAAACGGTTGTCTCAACACTTGAACCGATCATTTGGTAGTCTAGTCAACTGATCTGCTGCGTGAATTGAAATACCTAAACACTTTAGTAATCAATTCAATTATCATTCAAGATCAAACTCCTCTTCAGGATGAGTTCCTATGTGTGTGACCCTATAGGTCCCATATCACATTGGCAGTGAATGTCCATAACTAGCTTATGACATCACAAGCAATGAGTGGTGCCTAGTCACATGTCATTTCTACCCAACTGAATGGAAATTTGAGGAGAAACTTCAACCTACAATCTATGTATGGTGTTATAGTGTTTGTATAGTTCCTTTTTCACTGATATCCAGATTGAACTAGAGGCTTGGAGAAGTCATCCTCATTTTTATTCAATTTTGTTTCTTGAACCAGAGCATATTGCATGAGATATATGTAAGCTCAATATCATATACTGACTCACATGATTATGGTCATACTTTTCTCAGTCTCTCCAATCAAGAGTCCTTGGATATCACACTCCTGTCGAAGGGACAAATCCCATATCTATGACTGATAGTCAGTCCCCATGTGTCAAAGTCACCCAATCATCACATTTGTATTAACCCATGTTTTAGGACTACGTTTGATGATGTCAAAGTGTACCCAATGACATGTGATGAGTGCAGTGATTTCAGGTATAAGAACCACAACCAACACCATCACTATGAGAGCTAACTATGACTTCCATGATGATGGCTTCCTGTCTCAATCTCACGATGGGTCTGTCTAATACATTGTTTTCCAACATGTATTTGTGTGCTTGGTTTTATATTGCCATATCATGACTAATGAGAATTAGTCATCAACCAACTCACACTCTGATCTTATGTGTTAATGTTGTCTATCAACCTTCCATAATAACAACTGATCAGGGACATAATGAGAATGTATATATGTACTATTTACATCTATATGATCTCATTCTTTTGAGTCACATACTTGAAGACATACGGCACAGAGTAATATTATTCTCTAGACATTTATTATGTTATTCATTATCTCATAACTGAATATACAAAGTAAATTGGAAGATTGCCTCTAATAATTAAATAATTTACATGTTATGTCATTTCAATCATCATATGATTGTCTCTATGGGCATACATACCAACAGACTCCCAATTGCACTTAGAGACAATCACCTATGGATCTCATCCTGAGTGACCTAACATGACCATCAAGCTTCTGCTACAAAAGTGCTTTTACATCGGGTTTAGAAATGTTTTCTATAAGTCATTATTTTGTAATTTTCTCATCTCTTGGTTGTACAACTACTCGCATGATATGGAAGTGTCATAGTATGATATCTGAGATTCCTAGTCTAACTTGTAGCTCCATTGTTGTTAGTAGTATTTCTACTGTATCATCAATGGTTGGAACCTCCTGCAATTTCACCCATATGCACTTCTTGATCCATATAGTATCCTCTGATGTTCTCACAACATAGAGATACTTGGATTCTTTTGTATATTTGAACAACTGTTATTAGCTCAGAAGCCTTTCTAGCTTATAGTTCTTGATTAATGTCAAACATTAGATTGCAATCATTTTGTCAGTTTGGAAGCTTGCATCAGTGTAACTCTTACACCCAACTCTTCCTTAGTACCATAACCAAGGAACCAATCCTTTAAGTTCTTCACAAACATCTAAGAATGTTTTTTATGGTGGTTTAGTGAATCCCATTGGTATCTGACATATACCCTCTCGTCATGTTCAATATATACAGGATTGCTAGTTAGGTATATATATGTCCTCATATCATGTCAATACATATGAGATGACTGGATATCCTCTCATCATATCCAATACATATGAGATAATAAGATATCTTCTCATCATGTCCAATACATATGAGATCATGGGATAAGTACATAACATTGTATTAAAGATAGATCCAATTGTGAATGCATATGGCATGTATCCATGTGTTCCTGATCTTCATAAGAACTGAGTCACTAGGCTCTTAAGAGACAAACTCCATAGAACATGGACAAGTTTTCTCTCACTGAGTCTTTCATGTTGAACCCTTTAGCATTTTTCTAATGTATGTGCTCTTACTTAGGTCAAGAAGCTATCTAGAACTATCTCTATAGACCTTGATTTCTATCACATAGGATGTTTTGCCTAAACCCTTTTTAGAGAAGGTACTTTCCTTGCCAGATTTTAACATTTGCATGATATGGACGTCATTCACCATCATTATGTGGAATATTAATATGCTCCCACTATATTTTTCATGATCATAGATTCTATCTTCATTCTAACTCAAGTCAAATGCTTTGACTGTCTTATTAATTAGAAGATTCCAACTCTGAGATGCTTGCTTCAATCCACAGATTGACCTTTGTAGCTTATAGACTTTATTTGCATTATTGGGTTTATAAAACCATTAGGTTGTGTCACGTACACATCCTTATAGTTATTCCATTTATGGAATGCAGTTTTCACATCCATATGCCAAATCTCATATCATACTAAGATGCAACAACAAACATGATCCAGATGGATTTAACCATGGTAACTAGTGAAATATTTCATCATGTTTAACACCTTGAACTAGTTTGAAACTCTTTACACTTAATTTACCCTTCCATGTTGGTCTTCTTACAGAGATCCAAATGCACCCAATGCATTTCACCCTTCTAGTGGCCCCACCAAGGTCATACCTTGTTGGTTTACATGGAGTCCATAAGGGATCTCATGGCCTCAAGCCATTTTTCATATTTTGGTCCCTCAATAGTTTCTAGGTAGGTTGTTGACTCATCACAATGATCAACTCACCGCCTTCTTGAGTTATAAGATATCACAATCTTTCAAACTCAAGTCATGCTCTACTAGAACTATTAGGTCTTGTGTTACATAATGAACTTTGATATTCCACAACAGCTTGTGATTCTCCTTGTTCCTATTGTACCTCTTTAGGTTCTATGTGTTGGGTTTTAGGGGAGACAAAGAAGGCAGCAGAAATAAAAAAAAATCTTCTCTCGAACCTAGTATAAAGGAATCGCATCAACGTCTATATAGTAGGATGGATGGTTTGTAGAGACATATCTTGTCCCAAGGCTTTCTCGGTGATGTTACCACACGGCTTGTGCGGTCTTCACCTCTAGTCTTGGACGGTGTTCGTGCATCTCTTGGTCACATCGGGACTGTCGGGATTGACAGTTGTCCTCTGAGCGGCAGATGTCTCCCATCTCTGAAGTAGTCCACATGGACCACCTGGAACTCCGATCTCCTTGTCCCACAAGGAATCAGAAGGAATCACACCCTATTTTTGTCATACTAGCCACCAACACACTCTCCTACAACCAGTCGCTTTTCTATAGTTTTCTTTCCCATGTTGTGCCTCCCTTATCGGGTAGCACTTTCTTGGGCTCTCTCGGTTACCACAACCAGAGAGAACGACAACTTTGCAGAGCAATTGGTGTTCTGAGTCGTACTTTGAGAAGCCCCCAATACTTCTATATATATAGGAGGGTCATGGGATAGGGTTCTCTACCCCGGGCAATGTGGAATTAAATCAGGAGTAGAAGGGTTCGAGATTTTTTCACAAAACAACCAACTGTGCCACCTGAACTGATCGTTTCAAGCATGAAACTGTTAGTTGGGGATCTGACCCTTTGGTTCACACCTAAACCGATCGGTTGGGACACTTGAGTCAATCGGTTCAACCATGAGATGATCGATTTGTGGTCCTAATCAATTCCCGATCGACTTTTCCTCTTTTTTTCGAATTGATCCAAATACCAATCCTTCTCCCAATCAAATTGGACAAGTGAAACGAAGAGAAATATCTTGCCAACCTGACTATCCGAACCCACTCTTTTAGACCAGTTCAGCTGATCAGTTCAACCCTTGAACTAGTCGGTTTAGCCTGTCCTGAGCCAATCGGTTCATCACATGAGCCAATCGGTTCACCAACTTGAGCTGATCAGTTCCTCGCATGAGCTGATCGGTTGGGAGTGCAGACTATGCAAAATCAGTCAATTGTAGTTTCAATCAATCCGATACTCTAATCAATCGGTCCAACACCTTGAACACTATGATACTGATATATCAATTTATTGAGTGTTATTAAACTACTAAACTCCTTTAGTAATCAATCTAAACATCATGTGTGGATAAACTCCTCTTCCAGGTTAAATCCTATGTGTGTGACCCTGCAGGTCCACTTCACATTGGTAGTGAAAGTCCATAACACTTATAACTTCACAAGCAAAGAGAGGTTCCTAGTCACACATCAGTGTTACCCAAGTGAAAAGGAATGTTGGAGAGCAACATTCAATCCTACAATCTGTGAATGGTGTTATAGTGAATGTATAATTCCTTTGTCACTGATATCCTGAATGAACTCGAGGTATGGAACAATCATCCTGTCAACATTCATTCACTTTCTTGATCTCAGAGTAGATTGGAGGAGATATGTATCACATCAATATCACATACTGATTCACACATGCATGCACGCATATCTTAATCCTACTCATCAAGTGGCCATGGATATCAAACTCCCTCAGGAGGGACAAATCCCATATCTATCACTCACCCCTCAAAAGCCCCATGTGTCAAAGCCACCCAATCATCACCTTTATAACAACCTATATTTCAGGACTACGTTTGATGATGTCAAAGTGTACCCAACGACATGTGTTGAGTGTAGTGATTTCATGTCAAATAATCACACTCACCACCATCACTGTGAGAATTTACTATGACTACTATGTCATGGTTCCATGTGTCAAATTCACAATGGGTCTATCTGGTACACTTGTTCTCTAACAAGTACCTATGTGTTTGGTTTGGTATCTCCATATCATGACTAATGAGATTCTATCATCAACCAACACCACAATCTAGTCTTGTGTGTCATTGTTGTCTATCTACTTTCCACAATGACATCCGACAAGGGACATAATAAGAATGTACAAACTCTTAGCATATGTATGATCTCACCGTTCAGGTCCTTAACCTGAAAGCATGCGTCATTGAGTATTGTCATTCTCTAGACATTCAATCTATTCTATCATTATCTCATATGATTGAACTAGAAAAAATTGGAAGCTTTCCTTTGATGTTTATCAAATAAATCTTAATGTATCCCACCAATCATCCCATGATTGGCTCTCAGGGCATACATATCAATAGACTCCCACTTGCACTGTGAGCCAATCACCCTTGAATCATATTCATAATGGTCGTAAAACATGTCCCACATGTTATTGTGCTCTTGTGAGTTATGGAAACACCTTGCCAAAGTAGGTATTAACTGCATGTCTCTCATCTCTTCACTGTATGTCACATGTATGAGATGGTGTTGCCGTAATATGCGATCTAGTATTCCTTTGCTAACCTTTAGCTACATTGCATGACCAAGTACTCCTTACTTGTCATCAAAGATTGGAATATCTATAAGTTCATCTCATGAACTTCTAGATCCATATAGTATCCACTAATGTTCTCTAACACACAGATACTCGGCTTTTCCTTTTAAACGGCTTTATTGGAACGTTTCCATTTATCAACAAACATTCACTTTTATATATATCCCATATATATTTTGAGATTAATTTTATGTCCTTTTCAGAAGTTCGCATTAGTGTAACTCTTTAAAGTGAACCTGTGACGTCCCCAGATTTTGATTTCTCCAAACCCTATTGGGAATCAGATGTCAGAATCTGAAAACATCATCCAATCATATCAGAGAGTGATGCGAAAGCATAATACGCATACATGAACATATAACCATAACATACTCAACATTCAACACGAATATTAATTATAACATGAACTATTACAGGTTACATTTACACATTGAATAGAAAATTTTACATAAGTCTATGAACATGTACGCTATCTAGGATCTTAGACAATAGGTACAACCTGGACAACTACTCACTTCTCGTCTTTTATCCCAAGCTATCTCTGAACCTAAAACATACGTGAAACAACGAATCAACACACAAGGTGTTGTGCATGTGGGTAGAAAGATACATACTAATATGTTTGCATAATTGAAATAACTTGAGAAAGAAAGATTACAGGAAAACATTGTTTAAAGCGATAAACAGGTAAACATTCCTTTTATTGCATTCACTTTGATGTGGTTGTACTACACATACTTGCACTTGACTTACATCTAGTGTGGGCAATATAGTATCATCATACATCTAACATGGGCCAAGGAATCATACATCCATGTTAGGAAACATACATCCACACCAGGCTATGTGCTCTAGTAGTTACAACCTATCATACTCATTTATGTTCTATTAGATTTGGCAAAGTATGACTCATACTAGTTCAACCAAGCAATCATATCCAAATATGAGCATTCAAGATATCACATATCATAGGCAACCAAAAAACTAGTCTTATACTTAATAAAACCCACGTACCTGAGTTCAGAGATTCATAAATATCTTTGATCATCTAGACAAACTGGTTAGCACCTGATTAATAACAAAATCATATACTAGCATCAGATTCTGATCATCTTAACCCTAGTCATGTTCATTTTAGGGTTTACTTAGATAATTATGTTATTCTCATGATTACTTTTATTCTTACCTTATATTTATCTTACTGATGTCATTTTCCATATTACAGTTCATCAACTGGATATACTCATGTGTCACATTATTATGTGGACATATTCAACATTATGTCATTTTCATTAACCATATTAGGGTTACATCACATGTTTAAGGGTTCTCTTCATATAACATGCATTCTATGCATCATCATGATCTCATAATTAAATCAGAGTTTCCAAATACAGATATGAGCTTACTCTGTAAATTTCATCATTTATTGAGCATGCATGTATTTATTACATTTTCTTTAGGGTTATTAACCCTAATTAGCCATATGGAGCAAATTACATGATTTCGTACAACAACATGACCATAACTACCATCATATGCATTATAAACCTGAATATAGACTTATTGACATATTCCCATAATTTTAGGTCTTTGTTTATTATTTATTGGGCATGAAATGACCATTTTACATCTTATATGATATCACTGAGATTTGTTCATCAAAATCCTGATATTATGCTTCCATCTTTTTCTATGAAATTTGCTGAGAATTTTGGTATTTTATTTGCCTTTTTCTGACATACGAGCTAATTATTATGAATTTTGTAAGATCTAAATATTCTTGAAGAAATTACCTTTTTAGACCAATCGGCCGCTGACACGTGGCCATTTGGGGCTGGCGTGGCTCCTTTTGTCAGTGAATCACATGAACTGGGAGGTCTTGCTGGGTTTGGCTTGATTTTCTGGCGAACCAGATCCGATCCTCTCTTCTTTGCTCGTGAATCGGGACCTCCATCTTGCTTACAATCCCACGCAACTCTGATCGTGCGCCCGTCGCCGCTTCAAGGATCTTGGCGTCGCCGCTTGGCTTCGCCGGTCTGCCGCTCCTCACTGGGCGTGAGCATCACCAGGTCAGATTCCAGCGAGCCACCAACTGAGCCTCCATTGTGCTCCCTTGTGCAGGCCACCGCCTTGTTGTGCTCCTCCAGCGAGCACTAGGCACCGTTCTCCTCTGCTTTCACCTCTCTTTTCTGGTCCACGTGAAATCAAACCCCTTCGCTCGTTGCCCGCCTTACGCCCACATGTGAGTCCACGATACTCAGTTCTTATGGCCTCCGAGCAAGAAACCTCATTGGGGTGCTCCTAGATAGCTCCATTAGCTACGCACGGTCCTTCCTAATCTTCTTGGTTGCACGATCTCTAGGTTTCAGCTTCAGATCTTATTCTCTACGAGGTCACTGTCGCCTGCATCACAAGCTCCGGTGACGAGATACACCCCCATCGCCTCCTCCTCGTCACAATACACAACTTCAAGGAGCTTCGAGCTCCATCCCTCTGTGTCCTCAACCTGGTGCCTCAGCGCCAGAGTCTTCCCTCCGTGCCAGGTTAGCATGTCGTCGCCTGCATCATTGTTGTGCGCCGCCAGCCCAGTGCCTCCATTCAGGGTGGCTTCTCTTGATCACCGTGGGTCGCAAGAGGGTCTGCTCGATGTATCTTTTTGAGCCTATCTATGTGTATGCAACCGCCATCGTGAGGCCCTACCCCAGTCTCTTCTAAAAGCTTCACCCACCATTTGTACATTTAACTACGATGCCAAAGTATGGTGGAGAGTAGTCAGAAGGCCATCGGGTCACTGTGGTTAGGAACTCCTCTCTTCCACGTTGTCCTTAATACTAGGAGTTGCAAGAGTTGCTAGGTAGTTCTAAGTATTGTGTATCTATTCCAGCATTCAAGGTTTATCTTATGCTCTACATATACTCACGTTCTAAGGCAGCGGCTCGGTCAAGCTTGGCTCCATTTTTGTCAGAGGTTGCAGATGAGAACCAGCCATACGATCCAGCTAGTTGAGGGCTTAGATCATGCCACCAAGCTAGGCTTTGAGCCACGCCCATGAAAAAGCATAATAAACTAGCGTGACTTCTATTTCACGAGAATGGATTAATATGTTCAGTAACCATAATCTTCTACTTAGTCCCCTATTCGTTTGTTTTATCAAAGCTCAACATCATTATAATCATTAGTCTCCTCAGTTTCAATCGAATGTATTTTATTGTAAGGACCTCCAACCATCATGAGATTGTATATATAGGATCGTGATATCTTACATTTAGCTTCTTTCCAAGAAAAACAAATTCAAGTGTATAAACCTTGACTATAAGTCAACTAACCATCACACTTGATCGAAAAAAGTCCAACCTACGTCATATTCCTATATCACACCTCAAGGTCCATCATTAAATATTTGAATCCATGTATACTTTAATTTGACACTTCTCATCATAATTAATCAACATTGACTAATAATTCACATTAACCATATTCATGTACATAAACATTCATGGATAACTATCATTGATCCTCTAATGTCATTCAAGTCATACTCGTGGGTCAAAAGAATTCGTGTTTGAATAAAAGTCATCATAGATTAGGATTAACCAACCCAAAATATATGTGAACCTTATCAATTATATCGGGTATGAAAGCCCTAAAATCAGGGTCATCACATTCACCCCACCTTATTTGGAATTTCATCCTCGAAATTCAACTAATCGCATCCTTCAGAGGCTATTTAGGAGTTCAACTTCATATACATCATCATTGCTTAGGTTCTAAGACCACCATAATTGCATGCACTCTAAGTTGTCATCTTAGGGTCTAGAGATTCTTGGGTGTGTCCACCCCACCTTATATATGTGGAAGCATCACTTAACCATAACATGACATTATGATATCTTAGGATTACATCACCCCTAAGGGTACATGTTTTGTTCATACTTTTTAAAGTTCAAGAAGAATTTGTTTATATGCCATGATATTCAGATCGTTCAAATCTAACATCATTAATATGTTTCATGATCAACATCTTACAATGATTTCAGCATAAGAGGAAATTTATCTTCATCCTTGATATTAGAATTTTTTTTACTTAAGAAGGGCTTAAGTAACATGTTTAACCATTAGGGTTTCACCCTATGGTCTGATATTCATACTCAATCTTAGAAGCATACACTAAGAAGGATCAAAGTTATGAACTATATTTTTGATCATATATCTTATGATCCAAAAATATCTTTATATCAAGTTCATGAGTTTTTTTTGCATGTATTATGTGAAGGGAAAAAGAGAATATACTAAGTTTATCCCATGATCTCAGCATCATATCTTTCATGTTTCATATGAAGGGGGAGAGAATATCTTAAAGTCAAACTTATCATGATTTCAATCTTGGGTAGTACATGTATGATATAGGGGGGAAATATAGAATAGGTCAAGCTTATACGAGTGACTCCTCATATATAAATCATCCATATATCTCAAGTGAGGTTTCTATCATCATATATTAAGAAAGAGAAGAAGGAAGAATTGTATTTTTTTGAGTATCTTTTGCACAAAGCATCATACTCTCATAACTAGAGTTCATATATTACCTCACTTGCAACTAATGATGATATTCACAAAATATGTCACTCTATCTAGGACCTAACTCAGACAAAGGATTGACTTTATCATATGGGTCATCTACCCATCCTTTTATTTCACCCAATTCTCACATATAGATTTGAATCATGCATAAGGACTCAGCTCAACACTCAAGAGTAATCTAGTGTTGGACATTTTTTTAACACATATCTCATATATTGGAGGCTAGGTCCTATGACCTTCTCCCTGTGGTCTTACTCTCTCTAGAGTTCACCACATATCTCATCCTACCACTACACATCCTCCTTGTATAAGAGCTTGAGGCTCATGCACACTCATCTCTATCTTAACTTGGCTTATCTTAAGTAGAAAAAGGGAATGTACTTTCATCATCACGACTTAGCATAGATCCTCCAAAAGTGGATTAGGTTCATATAGAACTCAAATCTTAATAAGGAAACTTATACCATCATAGATCAACTTAGATAAGATTCTATATGCTTATTTCCTTCATCTTTCTTTTGTCTATATATCTATCACATTACCTTATGAGGCTCTAGACATCTAATCTAGATCTATTCTCTCTTCTGGACTGATGTCACTCCCTTTCACTTAGATTGCATGAACACCCACTACTCTCCTGTGTGAGGGACACATTTTGATATTTACATATATATAATAAAATATTATATAGTTTTTCTCCGAGAAAGAAGGCGTTAGAGAAAACTTGTCGAGATGCGAGCTGATTGGGAAACAAAACCAAACCAGCAAACTCGAGTGTCCAACACACAGTAGATAGTCTGGTGCCATGTAACCTAGTGAAATGGTGAGAACATGGTGTAGACTAGTGTAGCTACCCCATACATATGAGCACTATATGGAAAGGGTCTCACACACTTGTCTAAACCTAATTCTCGAACATCTAGGTTCTAACCTAGAGGATAGGTCAAACCTTAATCCTATAGAACAACTTACTAAGTTTCTAGGGTTTTAAGTGAAAGTTGAAGTTTATGGGTGACCAGTCGAGAAGTTGACCCCGGCTTGCGCATGAGTGTGGGAAAAGCGTGCAGTTAAGGCTAGTGGTGATCTGTGGGGCCAGTCGTCATTCCTGAAACTCTACTAGAGCCTAGGATAGTGGGCCCGGGCATTACAAATGGTATCAGAGCCCAACCCCTCCAGTAGGTGGGACCCACATGGGCATGCGGCATGTCAGTCTTGAGACGTGCAGTCCAGTCATGTAGGAAAGGGTTGTCCATGGTGACGTAGCCACCCTTGCGCTGGCATTCCGTGATCGGGAACTGGGTGTCCATGGGTCATTGTGGGTATGCACTAAAATGGGGTCAGATTATGAGGCCTTATAGTTGAGCCTTGACGAGGACGTCAAGAGCCTAAGTGGGGGAGATTGTAACATCCCAGGATTTGAGGCCTCAGATAACATGATCTTAAAAGGAATGATTGGACTACCCATATCACCAAGGTGCACCTCCTTTTCTGGGAGCCCATCACTAAAGAACTCCATAGTTAAGCGTGCTCAGCTTGGAGTAGTACTGGGATGGGTGACCAATCGGGAAGTTGACCCCGGCTTGCGCGTGACTGAGGATAAAGCACACAGTTAAGGCTAGTGGTGGTCTGTGGAGCCAGTCGTCATTCCTGAAACTCTACTAGAGCCTTGGGAAGTGGGCTTGGGTGTTACAGAACCATTCCTTATTTCCATAGAACTAGTACTTATCAAGTTCTTATGGTATTCCAGTAACCTTTACTGGAACTAGAAAGACATCCACTCGTCATGTCCCACATACAAGTTATCAGGATGAGCATATCATATTGTCATGTCCTACATATAAGATGATAAATGTGTTTTGTTCTTGCCATGTCCATACATGCAAGATGATGGGATGATTACATACATGATAGATCCATATATATTATTAGTGTTCCCATTCTTCATAAGAATTGGACACTTGGCCTTGGGATACTAATCTCCATGTATCATGGACAAGTTTTCTCCCACTGAATCTGTGCACACTGAACCCTTCAGTATAGATTGCCAATGTATGCTCTCTCTTTTCAGGTTAAGAGGTTTTTCGAGAACTATCTCTATAGATCTCTATTCCTATCACATAGGAAATGTCTCCATCTTCCTAAAGATAATTTCCACTTTGATTTCCATTCTAGAACATTGCCATTTCACATCAACATGTGGAATGTGAATATGCTCCCACTAAATCAGAGATCCCTTCTTTATCTTTGACATATCAGTCAAACCCTTTGACCATATCATCAAGTTAAAGATCCAGCTCTGAGTTGCTTGTTCTTAATCAATCACATTGATTAGTCCATTTTAACTTATAGACTTCATTTCCATTAATGGATTCATAAATCTTATTGGTTGTGTCACGTACACATCCTTGTTCTATTCCTCATAGGAATGCGGTTTTAGTATCTGTATGCCAAATATCTTAAGCATTAAGTTTCAATCAACAAGCATCATTCTTCTCAAAATGTTATCCATGTGTCTTAACGTTTAAGACTCATTCACATTTATGGTGCTACCATCAAGGTCATGCCTTATGGTTTACATGGAAGTCATTTAGGATGTAATGGTCATAAACCATAACTCAAAATCAGGTTCCTCATATTCATCTAGATAGTTGACTCATCACATGACCAACTCATTACATACATAATCAGGGTGTATCTGTCAAGGATATAAGAACTCACAACTCTTTGTGATTCTTAATGTCCTTTATTAGTGTAGGGTATTCTTTATTTAAGAATAAATTAGTTATTTGGTAATCATCCTCTAACTCCTTAGAGTATGACTCCTTTTGATTTAGACATCACCATGCCTTAATCATGAGTTCATTATGATACACTATCATAATCACTCATAAGGATCTCAAACATTTGGTTCAAGTATGTCATTCATTGATCTCATCAAGAATTAACACTTCACCAAATTCGTACTTCATCTATGATATTCTTGAACACTTCAAGTTATTCATATTGGTATTTCTCTAAAAACCATTTGAATTACTAGCATTAAGTCCAATAGGTAAGTAAATACATCACATGTATTATACCTAATAGGATAATCATTCTCCCACTACCACTAGTGAAGATTGATTAATCATGTCTAAGAGATTCATGTCTCTTACTGATTCTCTAACCAAAAGAGTCTAGATTTATCCATTATATGGAAACTAGAAATGAATTTCTCATGATTTATGCTAATTTGATTATCTGAGTTATCAATAACTTTTAGGTATCATTTTATCTTATGCATACCAAGTACCACAAGATAAACAAGGCATTACCACAAACATTGAAACATCAACTTTATTAATTGCCATCATTGTCATACAATATGCAAAAATTAAGGTGTTTCCATCCATTGGCAAATATGAAATAGCAGTTCATAACTCTATTACATGCCTTGAAGGCTGAAAATAAACTAAAGTACTCCTACCTATGGTGGCAACACTTGCCCCATTTATTGAGTGCTTTACATTTTATATCTTGGTATCATATACCTCAAAAATGTTAGAAGTTTATTTCATGACAGCTTCAGGTGGAGACGTCTGTCCCCTCCTTCTTCTTTAATTCTTCCAGATAGAGTGGACAATTCCTTTTCCAATGTCCTGGCTTTTGACAATGGTGGCAATTGCCTCTCTTGGTCATGCCTCCCTTGGCCTTGAGAGTTGAAGACGACTTGGGCTGCTGGCTAGCATCAGAACCTTTCTTAGCCTTGCCCTTGCCCTTACGCTTGGACTTGCCTTTCTTGTTGTTGATCATCATCACAGACTTAAGCTTGTCCTTCTTCATCTATGCCTCAGTTGTCCTCAACATGCCCAACAACTCTATCAATGGCTTGTCAAAGTTGTTCATGTTGTAGTTCATCACAAACTGACTGTAGGATTCTGGCAACGATTGCAATATCACGTCAGTAGCCAACTCTTGGCTCAGGGGAAATCCCAGTCTTGTCAGGTTCTCCACATACCCAATCATTTTGAGCATTTAAGGAAGGACCAACTGGATCTCCTTCTCTCATGACACACTTGAACAACACCCTGGAGACATCATATCTCTCTTTCCGTGCTTAATCTTCATACATGTTCTTGAGATGTTGAATCATCTCAATGACACCCATATTCTCATGTTGTCTCTGCAACTCATGGTTCATGCATCACAACATCAAGCACTTGGAATCAATGGCATCTTCAGAATGCTTCTTATAAGCATCCCTTTCTGCCTTTGGTGTGGTAGGAGCAGGATCCTCTGGAGCTGGAGTATCCAGGACATAGAGCTTTCGCTCTTGAGTGAGAACAATTCTCAATGTCCTAAACTAGTCGTGGAAGTTAGTCCCAATCAGCTTGTCCTTTTCAAGGACCGATCGCAATGAAAAGTGATTATTATTTGTTGTCATTTGTACTACAAAAGGAAATATATGCAATTTAGTCCAAAACTCAATTTTGACTTATTTGATTGATTTGAAAGGTTGACGATATAATTAGGACTTTAATTAATTATCGCTCCCACTATTTTGTTCAAATTGATAGCCCTCACCATCAATACGGAAGATTGCAGTGTACAATCTTCTAGTGGGTCAAGATCCTAATATCCTTTGAGTCATGGACCAGCTAGGGCTGTCACCCACAACTTATATCTTCCAAGTATGCCACTTTTGCCAATTGCATCATATGCAACTCTTGAAAGATGTCATATGCAACTCCTTTCCATGATCACCTCCATGCCTCAAGGTTCTAGATCCTATCTAGGTCACCTTTTTAAGTCCGACCCAAAGCCAACACGATGAATATGCACCCTGCTAGGTCAGGCCCACATACTCATCCTTCACGCTTCCACGAGATAGACGGTGCACCACGCTAGGGTGTGCCCACACTTGGTCGGTCAAGCTTTTCACGTGTGTCGCATTTGTAAGGCACCTAAAACTTTAATATTTAATGAGGGATTTGGCTTTTATAGGTACATATACATATCCAATCACCACAATACATAGTACTTATCATATACATGTTATATCCCACAGAAAACATGTGAAACGATAAAAGCACTGATTATGGCCATCCTAATGTGATTCATTGAGCCAAGAGCAATCACGGTCATCTAGGTCTACAACACATGCAACCTATCCATGATGAAGTGTTATATTCGTCTGAGTTGATCAACTCATCACATGAATGACCTACTCGCCCAGGCAAGTCATCTGGGTGCCACCAGTCGATCGGTTGGCTCCTCCAACTGATCGGTTCGCCTGCTCATCATGCATCTCCTCATGGCCGACACCTGATCATCTCGCTCCATGAACCGGTCATCAACCGATCATTTCAGTCCTTGAACTGATCATCTGGAATGCCAACCGATCAGTTCACACCTTGAATCGATCGTCTCAGTCTTTGTCTGGTTGTCCGCCGTTCTTTGACATAATAGGAAATAAAAGATCTATCCTATTTTACATTTGAATGGGAAAACCCCGAGTTACATTGGGAGGAAGAAAATGTAGGAAAGAAATCTTGAGTTATCTCGAGTTACATCAGGAATAAGAGATAGGGAATCAGTGTGCAGACTGAGATGCAAGAAACCACATTCAACCAAGCACACATACATAGGGTTTATTGGCCATAACCACGCTATAGATCCACCACAAAACTCATTTAAGGGCGACGCGTATCGATTGCATTCATATTACATATCATATATGTATATTGGGATTTGTGGATTTAGGATTGGACATGCATAAAGCCAATTTTATTCACATTGTATGCAATAAATAAAGGTGATAAACCAAATAGATCATATCGATAATCCTAAAGTATAAAGCAGTTGACGTGGCTCTGATACCACTATTGGGTTTTAGGGGAGACAGAGAAGGCAATGGAAACAAAAAAAAATTCTCATGAACCCAGTATAAAGGAATTGCGTCAACATCTATACAATAGGAAGGATGGTTTGTTGAGACATACCTTGTCCCAAGGCTTGCTCGGTGACGTTACCTTGCGGCTTGTATGGTCTTCACCTCCAGTCTTGGACGGTGTTTGTGCAGCTCCTGGTCACACCGGGACTGTCGGGATTAATAGTAGTCCTACGAGCGACAGAAGTCTCTCGCCTATGAAGTAGTCTACATGGACCATCTGGAACTTCGATCTCCTTGTCCCACAAGGAATCAAAAGGAGTCACACCCTCCTATCAGCGTACTAGCCACCGACACACTCTCCTGCAACCACTCATTTTTCTACAGTTGTTTTTCCCTTGTTGTGCCTCCCTTATCTGGTAGCACATGCTCGGTCTCTCTTAGTTACCACAACCAGAGAGAACGACAACTTTGCAGAGCAACTGGTGTTCTGATTTGTACTTTGAGAAGCCCCCAATACCCCTATATATATAGGAGGGTCATGGGACAGGGTTCTCTACCCCAGGCAATGTGGGATTAAAGCAGGAGTAGAAGGGTTCGAGATTTTTCCACAAAACAACCAACTCCGCCACCTGAATCGATCGTTTCAAGCATGAAACGGTCGGTTGGGGATCTCACCTGATTGGTTCACACCTGAACCGATCGGTTGGGACCATTGAGCCGATCAGTTCAACCATGAGCCGATCGGTTTGTGGTCCTAATCAATTCCCGATTGACTTTTCCACTTTTGTATCGAATTGATCAAAATACCAATCCTTGTCCCAATCAAATTGGATAAGTGAATCGAAGAGAAATATCTTGCCAACCTGACTTTCCCAACTTGCTCATTTGGAACAGTTGATCCGTTCGGTTCAACCCTAGAACCGGTCGGTTCAGCCTATCCTTAGTCGATCGGATCATCACATGAGTCGATCGGTTCACCAACTTGATTCGATCGATTCATCTCATGAGCCGATCAGTTGGGAGTGCAGACTGTGCAAAATCAGTCAATTGCAGTTTCAATCAATCTGATACTCTAATCAATCAGTCCAACACCTTGAACACTATGATACTGAGCTATCAATTGATTGATTGTTTAGTTGAACTACTAAACTCCTTTAGTAATCAATCTAAACATCGTTTGTGGATAAACTCCTCTTCTAGGTTAAATCCTATGTGTGTGACCCTACAGGTCCATTTCACATTGGCAGTGAAAGTCCATAACACTTATAACTTCACAAGAAAAGAGTGGTTCCTAGTCACACATCAGTGCTACCCAAGTGAAAAGGAAAGTTGGAGAACAACTTTCAATCATGCAATCTGTGAATGGTGTTACAGTGAATGTATAATTCCTTTTTCACTGATATATTGAATGAACTCGAGACATGGAACAGTTATCCTGTCAATGTTCATTCACTTTCTTGATCTCAGAGTAGATTGGAGGAGATATGTATGACATAAATATCACATATTGATTCACACATGCATGCACGCCTATCTCAATCCTACTCATCAAGTGGCCATGGATATCAAACTCCCTTAGGAGGGATAAATCCCATATCTAGCACTCACCCCTCGAAAGCCCCATGTGTCAAAGCCACCCAATCATCACCTTTATAACAACCCATATTTCAGGACTACATTTGATGATGTCAAAGTGTACCCAATGACATGTGTTGAGTGTAGTGATTTCAGGTCAAAGAATCACACTCACCACCATCACAGTGAGAATTGACTGTGACTACCATGTCATGGTTCCATGTGTCAAACTCACGGTGGGTCTGTCTGGTACACTTGTTCTCTAACAAGTACCTATGTGTTTGGTTTGATATCTCCATATCATCACTAATGAGATTTCATCAACCAACACCATAATTTAGTATTGTGTGTCATTTTTGTCTATCTACCTTCCACAATGACATCCGACTAGGGACATAATAAGAATGTACAAACTCTTAGCATTCGTATGATCTCACCGTTCAGATCCTTAACCTGAAAGCATATGTCATTGAGTACTGTCATTTTCTAGACATTCAATTTGTTCTATCATTATCTCATATGAGTGAACCAGAAAGAATTGAAAGCTTGTCTTTGATTTTATCAAATAAATCTTAATGTATCCCACCAATTATCCCATGATTGGCTCTCAGGGCATACATACCAACACTATGTTTTCTTGTTTGTCTCCAACATTTTGAGTTCTACTTTTACTCCCACTGATTCCTTTAGAACTAATTTCCATTTAAGAATTCAGCCATCCTAGTAACAAACATTTTGTTGTCATGTTGGAATATAAGTAGTATTCAATAAGATATCATTCATGTGATATGTAGATAAAGTCATTTAAGAAACTATTTTCTTATATAAGCCTTCAATGCTAATCACCACAAAAGACACATCGGGACGCTTTGCATGCCATATATCATATGGTGTCTTTTGAACCAATTTTCATGGTACACTATTTTGTGGCAACACATCCCACTATCACATAGACAGCGAGGTGTTACGCGAAAACGTGCGGAAATCACCATAAACCACAAATTACCAAAAACACGGGTTAATTAAAACCGATTGCAGAAAGCGAATAACTGAGAAATTATTACATTTAGGTCCCCATCCTGCAAGGAAACCGGTTATATAAACATATTCAAGTCTTGATACGTGTCCACAGCTTAGGAGATTAGCTGTCTAGCCATCACATGAGTTCATCACCTGTTTATACATACATAACTGCCCACCTCCGGCCTGTAGCAGGATATAAAAAACATCAATGACTATACATCGTGAAACAACGTCAAAATGCTTCCAAGGACCTGGGAGTACAGGAATGACTCTAAGACTCTACTACAAAACAACCAAAACAGCAGCATGTCCAGCGCTTGCCTTCTAGTGCTCTTCTTGCTTCTCGGACGCAACAACGCTCCACCACCACGTCTAGCTCGAACACCTAAAAAGGTTATAAGCCAGTGGGGTGAGACACACAGTCCCAACAAGAAACATAACTCCCCGCCGAAACTATAAAACCTCAGAAAGATAAAGCAACAACAGCAGATAATTGATAAAGATATATAAGAGTAGTCTATAGAGCAAAGCTATACATACTATCAAGCTTACCAGATGTATGGGAGGCATATTACCAAATATCTCATTTATGGAACATGATTAACAAGATAAGATTTATAAGGTCTTACCACATAACATGAGGAACATATAAGTGACTGCAAGGTATAATAAGATTAACTATACAGGCAAGGTCTCAACTAATGTTCTGTATTTTGTCTAAAACAGTAAATACTATACAGCTGGATTACATGTTATTATGCCCTGAGGAAGTGAGTCGTACCGCTCAAATCCAACCTTCAGTTGTGAAACCCAAGTCGGTGCCATACAAGGTCAAAGCAAGAGCCGGACTCCACGACCTCCCACCTCATGGTCAGTGCACGAGTACAACACAAGAAGGACTGCAGTCTCATGCTTAAGTGGCCTCAGCCATAGGGTCAGCTCTCGTAGGCTACCCTCTGCCTAGCCCGCATCGGTACAGGTCTCGGCGCTAGTATATCCGAGCCACGGGCCTGTTCACCGTGCTCTGAGCCATGAACACATTCATGCTCCCATATCACATATCCTGAGCCATGGGCCTGTTCACCATGCTCTATACATATCCTGAGTCTGCAACTGTAGTTGCACTCGAATCCTCACTATTTTAGGCTAGGAGAAACCTCGCATATTCAACAATATGTGCTCCGGGTTAACCCGCAGGAGAACCTATTTCACCATCACCAGCTCCTGACGATGATGGATCTATGGCCAGGGCAAACGACATGATATGTTCCATTGTGATTATTTAATATATTTTAAATGGATTGCAAGATTCAACCAAGTTGTATAACATGCCAACTATAATAAGAATAAACAATATGAGACACAATATCATGTTTTTATTGTAATCAACATCATCCTGATCCATCACAAGGATCCACCATTACATGTTACCACTTGGCCTCGTGCCAATCATCTAGATCCATCACAAGGATCATCACATTGCCATGGGATCTCAATCCCTCATCACATATTATCATTGCCTCTTAAGGCATTCTCATCAACTTAGGCATTTTAGCCAAACTTAGGTCCTCAGACCAAAACAAATCATGTATGTTATCTCATTATCATGAGTAATCATCAAGCAGTGTTACTTAAACATATATATATCTCATATCCCTTTACCTGTCTATGCATTTGTACCTACATGGTTAGTATACACAATCATCATGGGTTATCAGGAGAATTATATTATCAACATAGGGCAACATTGATGATTACATGCTTATCATTCATGCCTCAATCTATGACCATAGACATAGGTCATATCATTAAGCAAAGCATCTTATATGCTTATCATTTACTCAGCATTAAACAGATAATTCTAGATGATCATAAATACATAAGATGTCATGTCAAGTTACATAGATGTGCACTTACTATAGCAATTACCATCAAGCATATCCAGGGTTGTTATTGTCAACCAAACGTGACATCATAGAATAAGATGTAGCACATAGGATTTCCAAAAGGAACAAGACCCTCGCTAGAAGTGCCCACTACCCTCACCAAAGGTAGTATCGGGTAGGGTACCCTCCCCTATCGCCCAACTCTCAACTTCAAACGGCCAAGCAGACCAGCACATATCGGCCAAGCACTAGGGTGTCGGGCATCCAAGGCATAATGGTAAACATCATAACGTGCAGCTAAGCTCAAGGGCGTGTCATTCAACGCAGCATCAGGTATCAAGGGTATAGCGGCCACAAGGTCTATCGGGCAACTAGCTTATGGGTGTGTCGTTCATAAGGTGCAACGGGCATCCACATACAACATGCAGGTTCAGCCTATGCCATGCAATGGTGCGTCACACACAAAGCATATCGGGCAGCACCACACAGCAAGGTATAACACCCAAAGGTGCAACGCGTGCAGCAAAGAATACATAATGCCCATCTCAAAGCTAGCCACATCTATTGACCGACACACAAGGTCAGGGCCAAGGGATGACACCCACCATAGAACCAGCTAACAAGCTTCCACAACATTAGGGTATAACGAGGTGAAGGGTGTCGGGCAGGGTACTTATCATGGTGTGATGCCCGACACAACAAGGCAGGAACCAGGTGTGTGATGCCCGACACAACACCACATCATAACGTCCAAAGCTCTAGATCAAGAGGGTATCAGGCAACACCAACCCCTTGGCCATATCGGCCAATATGCAACCCGACAGGGTCACCACCGACCTCAAGCACAAGAGTACCAAAACCCTAATGGATCAAGAAGATGACTCACCTCTCAACTATCAAGAGAGAGGGGTCTTGCCAAGCTTCTTGAAACCAATCGGGCAGCAAAAGGTTCAACCACAACCAAGGTCCACGACCACTATATAGCTCACCTTTCAAATCCATGATGAGAGGAGGGTGTTGCTCAAGCCACTAGAATACAAGATCACCTCTCAACTTAAATGAGAGAGGAGTGTTGCCCATATTACTAGAACTCATGCTCACTCCTTTAGACCAAGGAGATAAAGGGGTGTTGCTCACCAAGAAACCCTAGAACAAGGTTCGGCCAACAAGAAGAAACTTAAGCAAGAAACTAAATTAGCAACATGCATAGTCGATATGATCATATGCAACATATAAGAATGTAGGAGAGGTAGTATAGTTAGGGTTAGGAGTTATGTAACCCACCTTAAGCAAGATCCAAGCTCCACCAAGGAAGAAGAGCAAGGCACTCTAGGGTTCAGCCACCACTAGCGGAAGAAGGAGACTCCAAGGCAAGGATCGGCCACCAAGCTTGCAAAAGAAGAGGGGTGTCGTGCACCAAGGGAGAGGGAGACTAAGGAACTAAAGGGATCCTTAGCAAGGGAAAGGAAAATCATATATAGAAGAGGATGGAGGAGAAACCAAGGAAAGACAAGGCAAGGTGTCGCCCACCTAGGGACACTTGTCCATGAGCAAGTCCACCACTCTAACATGCCCTAAACACATGTCCAAGGCCATTGCCACATGCAAGCACCAAGCACCAAGTGTCCACTAGTGGTGACACAAATGAGGTCAAAGAGAGTTAAAGGGTCCATGGGTGACACACCTCCATACCATGGCTGACACAGACCCTGGGCAACACACCACTGGTCGATATAGGCATAGGCCGACACACCTAGGTCGACAGAGGGCACTCTTGCCCGACACAAGGTCCAAAGAAGCAAAGGCAACACACCACAAGGCCCAACAAGCTCAACCAAGCCCAAAGGAAATCAAGCAACGAGCCCAAACCTTCCTCTCAACACTAGAGGAAGTAAGGAGAGGGAGGAACACCTCACAAGGTGGCAAACTTGCCCACAAACCCTAAACTTGGGTTAATTGCAAGTAGCACCTCCAGCTCTCAAAAAAGCACCAACAAACCCTAATCACCACCAAAGGTGATTAGCAAGCAACTAAGCATCAGGGTTAAGCAAAGAAAATAGGATAAGCCCTAAACGGAGGTCAGGGTCCTTACAAGCTAACCCCCTACAAAGGGATTTCGTCCCTGAAATCTGAAGAGAAAAGTGAGGGATACTTCCTCCTCATCTCTTCCTCAAGCTCCCATGTGGCTTCCTCAATTCCACGATGATGTCAAAGAACCTTCACAAGAACCAGGTCCTTCCTTTTCAGCTTCTTAACCCTCCTGTCAAGGATCATCACAGGACCTTCCTCGTAGGTCACATCTTCATCAAACTCAACTTCGTCTGGATGTATCAATGTTCCTGTATCTGAATGACTTTTCTTCAGCATATTGACATGGAACACCAGATGTAACCTATGCAACTCTGGTGGCAGCTCTAACTCATAAGCTACCTTGCCCATACGTGCTATGACCAGGTATGGCCCCATATACCTGGGTGCTAGCTTACCCTTCCGGCCAAACCTTAGCACTCCCTTCCATGGTGAGACTTTAAGATACACTTTGTCTCCTACCTGGAACTCCAAAGGTCGTCGGTGATTGTCTGCGTAAGACTTCTGCCTGTCATGTGTTGCTTTCAACTATTGTTGTATCACTCTGATCTTCTCTATTGTCTGTTGTACTAACTCAGGACCCAAAAGCTAATATTCACCAGACTCATACCAACACAACAGAGATCTGCACTTCCTGCCATATAAGGCCTCATAAGGAGCCCTGTCAATGCTCCGCTGATAACTGTTCTTGTAGGCAAACTCTATAAAACTGAGATGTATGTCCCAACTGCCTAGGAACTGCAAAACACAAGCTCGAAGGAGATCATCCAAAGTCTGAATAGTCTTTTCAAACTGTCCATCTGTCTATGGGTGGAAAGCGGTACTGAACCTCAACTGTGTTCCCAACGCTTTGTGCAATTGTTCCCAGAAACGACTCGTGAACTGAGGACCTCTGTCGGAAACTATTGTCACTGGCACACCGTGCAAACGTACTATCTCATCTACATATACTCGAGCAAGCTTCTCGGATGTATATGTTGTCTTTACTGGTATGAAATGGGAAGACTTCGTCAATCTGTCGACTATTACCCAAATGGAATCATAATTCCTTATCATCCTGGGTAGACCAACTACGAAATCCATGGTTATATGATCCCATTTACACTTCGGTATCGGTAGGGGTTGCAACGTACCTGCCGACTTTTGATGCTCAGCCTTGACTTGCTGACAAACCGCACACCTAGCTACGAACTCGGCTACATCTTTTGTCAAGCCGGGCCACCAATACAAGTCCTTCAGACTATGATACATCTTGGTTACACCTGGATGCATGGCATATATCGACGTGTGTGCTTCCTCGAGGACTAACTTCCTTAGATCATCAGCATCGGGGACCACCATCCTATCATGATAGCAAACTAGTCCATCCTCGGACTCATGGAACCCATCATGCTTTTCGCTGCCAAAATCTGATCTGATCAGTTGTACTGTATCATCTGTTTGTTGTGCATCTTTGATCTGTTGTTTCAGCTTAGGCTTGACTTGCATTTGTGCTAAAAGTCCAGCCAACAAGGAAACCTCCATCTGCATATTCATTTGCCGCAAGGAAACAAACATCTCTCGTCTATGGCATACCAAGGAACTCATCTGTGCCTTCTTTGAAGAAAAGAAGAAGACTTTCGGCTAAGCGCATCAGCTACCACATTCACCTTAACAGGATGATACTCGATGGTGTAGTCGTAATCATTAGTTAGCTCCATCCATCGACGTTGTCGCATGTTTAACTCATGGTGCGAAAAGATATAATTCAGATTCTTATGATCCGTAAAGATCTGACACACTTCCCCGTAAAGATAGTGTCTCCAAATCTTTAATGCATGAACCACCATTTCCAACTCCAAATCATGAGTCGGATAGTTCTCCTCGTGTTTCTTAAGATGTCGCGAAGCAAAAGAAACCACATGATCTTCCTGTATCAGCACACAACCTAAACCTTTCTTGGAAGCATCGCAGAAAACAACATAGCCCTTCCCAAGCTCTGGCAAGACTAACACTGAAGCACTAGTCAGCTTCTCCTTCAAACTTTGGAAAGCTTGCTGACAATGATCATCCCAGACAAAAGGTACATCCTTTCTAGTCAACTTCATCATCGGCAACGCAATCGTACTGAAGTCCTTGATAAACCTCCGGTAGTATCCTACCAAACGCAGGAAACTACGAACTTTGGTCGGCGTCTTTGGTTGTTCCCATTCTGCAACAGACTCCACCTTCTTTGGGTCCACCTTGACTCCTTCAACAGATATCACATGACCCAAGAAAGTAACCTCTTCCAACCAGAATTCACACTTACTGAACTTGGCATACAACTGATGTTGGCGAAGAAGAGTCAATGCTAGTCGAAGATGTCACTCATGGTCTTGCCTATCCCGACTAAAGATCAAGATGTCATCTACAAAGACTACAAAAAACTGATCTAGGAATGGACGGAACACTCGATTCATCAAATCCATGAAAGCAACAGGTGCATTGGTTAGCCTGAACGGAATAACCACAAACTCGTAGTGACCATACCTCATCCTAAAAGCTGACTTTGGTATGTCATCCGCCTTAATCCTCAACTGATGATATCCGGACCGTAGATCGATCTTTAAAAACACAGTAGCACCACGCAAATGATCGAACAGATCATCTATCCTTGGTAACGGGTACTTGTTCTTGATCGTGACTTTGTTCAACTGTCGGTAATCTATACATAACCGCATTGACCCATCCTTCTTCTTAACGAACAACACTGGAGAACCCCAAGGTGATGTACTCGGTCGGATGAAACCTTTCTCCAACAACTCTTGTAACTACTTCTTAAGCTCTGCCATCTCTACTGGATCCATCCTATATGGTGTCTGTGCAACTGGATGTGTTCCTGGAATCAGATTGATCTTGAAATCAATCTCTCGGGGTGGAGGAACACTGGGAAACTCATCAGGAAACACATCTGCAAACTCTCAAACAACCGACACCTCCTCAAGGCTAGGACCTTTTGCCTTGGTATCCACAACGATATCCACCACATGAGTTAAGAATGCCTCACATCCTTGCCAGAGCAACTTCCCTGCCACCATAGCTGATACCAAACACATCGGAAGAATCTTCCTATCTCCTTGGAAGATCCACTTCTTACCGCCATCATCAAACACAGCCTGCTTGGAACCACAGTCCAAAACATCCTTATACTTCTCTAAGGTATCCATCCCAAGGATCACATCGAAACCATGCATATCAAGTGGTATAAGATCCACTTGTATACTGTGTTCCGAAAAAGATAAGACACAAGATGGACACTCCTCTCGAAGCATCGAGGAACCATCAAGAGGGGTTTCTAACAACAAGCTGTCCTTCTTACAACTAACAGGTAAACGACAGTTCTCAAGCATACTATAGGCGATAAAAGAGTGTGTAGCACCTGGGTCAACCAGAATAGATATAAAGCAAGAAGAAGACATATCATAATGAAATAACTCCATCTGACCTATCATCACTCGCGGGTTGACTATCGCCTCCGGCTGACTCATAGCATAGAATCGATTCGTTGCTTGCTATCCACGTCCCCTACTTCCTTGAGCAGACGATCCCGCTTGCGACGCTTGACTAGGTCCTCGCCCCCTGTTACTACTGGGATGTTTTCTGTCTGACCGTTGATGATTCTGCCTCGGCTGTTGCATCACTTCAACATCTCTGTTTGGGCAATTTGACCTCCAATGCTCGATCTGACCACACCGATGGCATGACTGGTCTTGATGTTGTGGCCTAGACGGTCGTGTCACTACCACAGAAGTTGTATTGTGTGCCTTTGACAATGAAGAAACATATCCTCTTACCTTACTTAGAGACCACTGTGATGGTATACTAGAACCTCTCATCACTGACGGTGCTGAAAACATGGGCTTCTTGAAGCCACCAAACCTCTTTCCCTGGAACTGAGCAGGCCTCTTCTTAGACATGGATTCTCTTTTCTCCCTTACTGATCGTTCAATCCTCCGGACAGATTCCACAAATGTAGCAAACCGCTCACGGTTCTCCAATGCAGAAATAGGTGTTGTCAGCTCAGCACTCAGACCTTTCTCAAAGCATCTGATCCGCTCTTCATCTGTTGCTTCCATGTGATGACAAAACCTCAACAGATCCATGAACTTGGCTTCATACTCGGTGATGTTCATCTTTCCTTAGTGCAAGCTCTCAAACTGACTGATCTTCTCATCCAGATATGAATTCGGAAAGTATCTGATGTTGAACTTGCGCCGGAAAACCTCCCAACCTATCACCTCACCAGGTCGCTTCTCATCCTCGATGGTCCACCAGTGGCCAGCACTACCCTTCATAAGGTAGACAGCATGCTTTACTTTGTCTACTTCAGGGATGTCAAGGATCCGGAAAGCCTTCTCAAGACTTGTTAGCCACAGATCTGCATCCACTGGATCAGCTGATCCAGCATAATCCGAAGCTCTGACTTGGCGAAGCTGCTCAAAGGTCTTCCCAATACCTGATGTTTCACCATGGGGATCCTGTGCTCTTGGCGGAGGCACTCGCAATCTTTCTACCATGAGATTCATCGTAGCCATCATTTTCCCCATAAGCTGTTGGTAGGCAGGGTGTTCAAGAATTACTGGTTTAGGTTGGGGGACCTCAGGCACCCGATCTTCATGTGCCTTCCCTATAGCTCCATCAACTGATGCAGCATCGTTGTTCTCAGTAGCATGTTCTTCATGGTTTCCAGACATCTTGGCTTTTCTTCTGCTGAGGGCAGAAGATGATGGTAAGAAAATCTGGAAAACTCATAAGAACGGACACAACCTAGTCCTAAATCCCTGTAGACTCATTGAACCTAAAGCTCTAATACCAAACTTGTGGCAACACATCCCACTATCACACAGATAGCGAGGTGTTACGTGAAAACGTGTGGAAATCACCATAAACCACAAATTACCAAAAACACGGGTTAATTAAAACCGATTGCAGAAAGCGGAATAATTGAGAAATTATTACATTTAGGTCCCCATCCTGCAAGGAAACAGGTTATATAAACATATACAAGTCTTGATACGTGTCCACAGCTTAGGAGATTAGTTGTCCATCCATCACATGAGTTCATCACCTGTTTATACATACATAACGGCCCACCTCCGGCCTATAGCAGGATATATAAAACATCAATGACTATACATTGTGAAACAGCGTCAAAATGTTTCCAAGGACCTCAGAGTACAGGGATGACTCTAAGACTCTACTACAAAACAACCAAAACAGCAGCATGTCCAACGCTTGCCTTCTACTGCTCTTCTTGCTGCTCGGCCGCCACTCCGCGACCACCACCACGTCTAGCTCGAACACCTAAAAAGGTTATAAACCAGTGGGGTGAGACACACAGTCCCAGCGAGAAACATAACTCCCCGCCGAAACTATAAAACCTCAGAAAGATAAAGCAACAACAGTAGATAACTGATAAAGATAAATAAGAGCAGTCTATAGAGAAAATCTATACATACTATCAAGCTTACCAGATGTATGGGAGGCATATTACCAATTATCTCGTTTATGGAACATGATTAACAAGATAATATTTATAAGGTCTTACCACATAACATGAGGAACATATAAGTGACTGCAAGGTATAACAAGATTAACTACACAAGCAAGGTCTCAACCAATGTTCTGTATTTTGCCTAAAACAGTCAATACTATATGGCTGGATTACATGTTAGTATGCCCTGAGGAAGTGAGTCGTACTGCTCAAATTCAACCTTTGGTTGTGAAACCCAAGCCAGTGCCATACAAGGTCAAAGGAAGAATCGGACTCCACGACCTCCCACCTCGTGGTCAGTGCACGAGTACAACAGAAGCAGGACCGCAGTCTCATGCTTAAGTGGCCTCAGCCATAGGGTCAGCTCCCACAGGCTACGCTCTGCCTAGCTCGCCTTGGTACAGGTCTCGGCGTTAGTATATCTGAGACACATGCCTGTTCATCGTGCTCTGAGCCATGAACGCATTCATGCTCCCATATCACCTATCCTGAGCCATGGGCCTATTCACCATGCTCTATACATATCCTGAGTCTGCAACCGTAGCTGCACTCGAATCCTCACTATTTTAGGCTAGGAGAAACCTCGCATATTCAACAATATGCGCTCCGAGTTAACCCGCAGGAGAACCCATTTAACCATCACCAGCTCCTGACGATGATGGATCTATGGCCAGTGCAAACTACATGATATGTTCCACTGTGATTATTTAATGTATTTTAAGTGGATTGCAAGATTCAAACAAGTTGTATAACGTGCCAACTATAACAAGAATAAACAATATGAGACACAATATCATGCTTTTACTATTATCAACATCATCCTGATCCATCACAAGGATCCACCATTACATGTTACCACTTGGCCTCTTGCCAATCATCTAGATCCATCACAAGGATCATCACATTGCCATGGGATCTCAATCCCTCATCACATAGTGTCATTGCCTCTCAAGGCATTCTCATAAACTTAGGCATTTTAGCCAAACTTAGGTCCTCAGACCAAAACACATCATGTATGTTATCTCATTGTCATGAGTAATCATCAAGCAGTGTTACTTAAACATATATATATCTCATAGCCCTTTACCTGGCTATGCATGTGTAGCTGCATGGTTAGTATGCACAATCATCATGGGTTATCAGGAGAATTATATTATCAACATAGGGCAACATTGATGATTACATGCTTAGCATTCATGCCTCAATCTATGACCATAGACATAGGTCATATCATTAAGCAAAGCATCTTATATGCTTATCATTTACTCAGCATTAAATAGATAATTCTAGATGATCATAAATACATAAGATGTCATGTCAAGTTACATAGATGTGCACTTACTATAGCAATTACCATCAAGCATATCAAGGGTTGCTATTGTCAACCAAACATGACATCATAGAACAAGATGTAGCACATAGGATTTCCAGAAGGAACAAGACCCTCGCTAGAAGTGCCCACTACCCTCACCAAAGGTAGTATCAGGCAGGGTACTCTCCCCTATCTCCCAACTCTCAACTTCAAATGGCCAAGCAGACCAGCACATATTGGCCAAGCACTAGGGTGTCGGGCATCCAAGGCATAACGGTTAACATCATAATGTGCAGCTAAGCTCAAGGGCGTGTCGTGCAACACAGCATCGGGTATCAAGGGTACAACAGCCACAAGGTCTATCGGGCAACTAGCTTATGGGTGTGTCATTCATCAGGTGCAACGGGCATCCACATACAACGTGCAGGTTCAGCCTATGCCATGCAACGGTGCGTCGCACACAAAGCATATCGGGCAGCACCACACAGCAAGGTATAACGCCCAAATCTACAACGCGTGCAACAAAGAAGACATAACACCCATCTCAAAGCTAGCCACATCTATCGGCCGACACACAAGGATAGGGTCAAGGGATGACACCCACCATAGAACTAGCTAACAAGCTTCCACAACATCAAGGTATAACGAGGTGAAGGGTGTAAGGTAGGGTACTTATCATGGTGTGACGCCCGACACAACAAGGCAGGAACCAGGTGTGTGACGCCCGACACAACACCACATCATAACGTCCAAAGCTCTAGATCAAGAGGATATCGGGAAACACCAACCCCTAGGCCATATCGGCCAAGATGCAACCCGACAGGGTCACCACCGACCTCAAGCATAAGAGTACCAAAACCCTAATGGATCAAGAAGATGACTCACCTCTCAACTATCAAGAGTGAGGTGTCTTGCCAAGCTTGTTAACACCAATCGGGCAGCACAAGGTTCAACCACAACCAAGGTCCACGACCACCACATAGCTCACCTTTCAAATCCATGGTGAGAGGAGGGTGTTGCTCAAGCCACTAGAACACAAGGTCACCTCTCAACTTAAACGAGAGAGGAGTGTTGCCCATATTACTAGAACTCAAGCTTACTCCTCTAGACCAAGGAGAGAAAGGGGTGTTTCTCACCAAGAAACCCTAGAACAAGGTTCGGCCAACAAGAAGAAACTTAAGCAAGAAACTAAACTAGCAACATGCATAGCCGATATGATCATAAGGAACATATAAGAAAGTAGGAGATGTAGTATAGTTAGGGTTAGGAGTTATGTAACCCGCCTTAAGAAAGCTCCAAGCTCCACCAAGGAAGAAGAGCAAGGCACTCTAGGGTTCGGCCACCACTAGAGGAAGAAGGAGACTCCAAGGCAAGGATCGGCCACCAAGCTTGCAAAAGAAGAGGGGTGTCGTGCACCAAGGGAGGGGGAGACTAAGGAACTAAAGGGATCCTTAGCAAGGGAAAGGAAATGCATATATATATAAGTGGATGGAGGAGAAACCAAGGAAAGACAAGGCAAGGTGTCGCCCACCTAGGGACACTTGTCCATGAGCAAGGCCACCACTCTAACATGCCCTAAACACATGTACAAGGCCATTGCCACATGCAAGCACCAAGCACCAAGTGTCCACTAGTGGTGACACAAATGAGGTCAAAGAGAGTCAAAGGGTCCATGGGCGACACACCTCCATACCATGGCAGACACAGACCCTGGGTGACACACCACTGGTCGATACAGGCACAGGCCGACACACCTAGGTCGACACAGGGCACTCTTGCCTGACACAAGGTCCAAAGAAGAAAAGGCAATGCACCACAAGGCCAAACAAGCTCAATCAAGCCCAAAGGAACTCAAGCAATGAGCCCAAACCTTCCTCTCAACACTAGAGGAAGCAAGGAGAGGGAGGAACACCTCACAGGGTGCCAAACTTGCCCACAAACCCTAAACTTGGGTTAATTGCAAGTAGCACCTCCATCTCTCAACAAAGCACCAACAAACCCTAGTCACCACCAAAGGTGATTAACAAGAAACTAAGCATCAGGGTTAAGCAAAGCAAATAGGATAAGCCCTACACGGAGGTCAGGGTCCTTACAGTTTTAGTGTAAAGCATGTGCCAAAAATAAATTGTAAGATTAGCTAGATTTCATTGATACTTAACAAGGTGTGACACCTTCTATCTGACACATCAGTATGTTTTAGGTAGGGTTCATTGTGATACATTATCATGGTCTCTACAGAAGGTCCTCAAACTCTTGGTTAAAATATCTCAACATTGATCACATCAATGTATCTTAATACTTTACCAAGTGAGTTATGTATTTCATTCATAATCTTCTGGAACATTTCAAGAAATTCATACTAGTGTTTCGTTAAATACAAATTTCAATATTTGTTGATCGCATTAGTAAATATAATGAGGAACTTATAACTACTTTAGCATTCATTCTAAAAGGTCTATGTACATCAGTATGTACTAGTCCTAATTGAATAATCAATCTCCCACTACATCTAGTGAATATGCTTTTGTCATATTGCACAACAAACAAGACATGCATGTCTCTTTTAGTTCAATAACCAAAAGAGTCTAGATAACCATCATATGGATTCTAGATATGCCTTCTCATTTATGCGCTCCAGATGACAATGTTATAGGTATTCAGTTCGTTCGAGTTATCAAGTCATTCATTATATGTGTCATACACATTTGTCTTTAAAATTATCACATATAATTTGTGAGACATAGGGCATTGCCATAAAAGATCATATCTTTTAAAAGGAAACACAATATTTTTATCATAAAAAGCATATAAAGTTTTCATTATTGGAAAGTACACAATCGAAATTCTTTAATTCTATTATGTGCTCATAAATGACAATTCCCAACCTATAAAGGTAGCAACCCTTGCTCTGCATAGTTCTAGCTTACTTCTTCTTAGATCTTGTAGTGGAGATCTCTATCTCTATATTCTTTCTAAGATTCTCTATGAAGAGGACAATTCCTTTCCAATGTCCAGATAGGTGACAATGGTGGAACTTTCCTTTCTTTATTCTTTTATGTGAAAAGGACATATTCCTTTTACAATTGCCCTTCTCCATATATTAAGTGCAAAAGACTTGGACTTAAGCTTAACCTCAGAACACTTCTTAGCCTTGCATTTACCCTAGGACACACTTCTGCTAATCACCATCACAAATTTGTCCTTCTTCTTCCTTGGATTGGCATCAACATGCCAAGCATTTGATAAACTGACTATATGATTCATGCAACAATTGCATAATCATGTTCATGGTCAAATCTTAACCTAAGAGAAATCCTAGTCATTTCCACATGTCCAATCATATTGAGCACATGGGGTTCTATTGGACCACCCTTTGTTAGTTTGCACTCAATTAGCACTTTGGAGACATTATACCTTCTTTGCTTTACATGATTCTTAAGATGTGTTACCATCTCGAGAATGTCCATGTTGTCATGTTGTTCATGCAACTCATAGTTGATACAATAGATCATTAGGTATTCAAATGTCTATGGCATCATAGGCACACTTTCAATAAGCATCCATTTCTCCTTGGGCGCATCTGGAATAGGTTCCTTTAGCATTGGTCTATCAAGGACATAGAGCTTTCACTCATAGATGAGAGCATTTCACAAAATCCTTAACCAATTGTGGAATATCATACCGTTTTGTCATACTTGAGGACTATTCGCAATTTTAACACATTTGTGTTTGACATTTGATTCTACAAAGAAATATTGCAACCTTTTTCAAAATATTTTTGATTGGTTTGATTTAATAAAAATTAACTATCACTCCCACTATTTTATTCAAATTGATAGCCCTCAATATCAATTTGGAATATTGTAGTGTGCAATATTCTAGTGAGCTAAGATCCTAATTTCATCAAATCATGAGCCAGCTAGGGTTGTCACCGACAACTTGATTCTATCAGGTAGCCAACTTTTTCCAATTGCATCATATGCAACTCTTGGATAGATGATATGAGAAACTCCTTGCCATGATCATTTGCATGCCTCTAGGTGCTTAATCAAATTAAGGTCACCTAGTTAAGCCTGACCCAAAAGCCAACACGATAAATATGCACACTATTAGGGAAGACCCACATATCTTCCATCACACTTCTATGAAATAGACGACGCACCATGCTAGGGTGTGCCCACACTTAGTCGATCAAGCTTTTCAAGTGTGTTTCTTATGGGAAGCATCTAAAACTTAATATTTTAATGAGGGAGTTTATATAAATACATATACTTTATCCAATCACCACATATATATTACATGTCATACATATGCTATAACCAAAAACTAGAACGTGCAATAAATAAAAAACAAAAGTGATGGTTAGGTCCATACTAATGTAATTCCTTAGAGCCACAAGGAATTACTACCACCTATGGTCCACATCATATGCAACATGTTGATGGTGAAGATCAGTTCTTGAACCAATTTGGGTTGGTCAGTTCAACTCTTGAACCGGTCGGCTCGCTTCTTGGTTACTCAGTTGGGCTCTTATAAACTGGTTGTCTGGTTCTCAGGTCTAAGCATCAGTTGGACACCTCCAGACATTTGGTTGGGCCACCAGTCTATTGGTTTGTCCTCCTATCGTCTAGACTCCTCGGTCCTCCAGTTGATCAGGTCGTCTCACAAACCGCTCATTTTTCCTTTGTGTCGATTGTTATCTCATGTTGAAACATAAATCAAAACTATCTTATTTCTCATTATATTGTATATGGAAAAAACCTCAAGCAACATTCAAGAGGAAATAGGAAGAAGAGCATTAATTTACATTTGGAAGGGAGAGGGAGGATCAGTATGAAGACCAATTAACAACATGAATAAATAACCACCACAACCATGCACACACAGATCTGGGGTTTTGGCCATAGCCATGCTTCACATCCACCATCAAAACTGATTTTATGGTGATGCACGTAAATTGCATATATATATATATATATATATATATATATATATATATATATATATATATATATATATATATATATATATATATATATATATATATAGAGAGAGAGAGAGAGAGAGAGAGAGAGAGAGTCGGGCTAGAATACACTCGAGTGTATAGATCACGCCGTACACCCCAATGGTGTTTGCCTACTTGGACCATGTTTTTCCAAAATCTAATCCATTGATCTTCATGATTACAATAATAATAGGTCACATACAAAATTTGAACTCATTTGGATGAGTGTAAGTCACTCATCCAAGGACAACAAAATCGATGCACAAAACTAATTTGAAATACATAAATTTTGCCTCCTTTAGATGCACGGCCTATAAGTGTCCAAATGAGCTAAAATTTATTATATAGTATGTTCTTATGATAATTAAGAATATCAAAGGTTTAGATGTTTCAAAAATTTATTACATCTTCAAAAATGACTGAGGTGTACGGTGCCTCCGGTACACTCGAGTGTACACTTGCCAGACTCTATATATGAGTCAGGCTAGAATATATATATATATATTGTGGGTTCTTTATGTGGTGATTTAGACGGACATGCACATCAACTAGTTTAAATATTTGCATCGTATTCAATAAAAAACTTGATATAACCAAAATCCCATCATATCAATTATCTCAAAACATAATTAATTGATGTGGCTCTGATACCACTGTTGGGAAATATGGCATCAGATAGGTAGTGGAAACAAAAATACTGACATATTTCTCATTAACCAGCATATCGCATCAATAATTATGCAATAGGAAGGATGGTATCACGAAGATATACTTGGTCTTAGAGCAAGTCCAATGACAATCCTCATTGATGTAGATGCACATTCTATCTTGGACGGTGGTTGTACAGCTCCTAGTTGCTCTGGGACTCATCTGGTTGCTTCTCCATGGATAGAAGACCCAGACAATTGTTGCATCAGTTTCTCTGATCTTACCACAGACTGTGAGTTGATTTTTCCCTCCTAGAAGCATCCTAAGGACTCCTGCCTCTAGAGTAGTCCACATGGACCAACTAGAACTCATGTCATCCTGCTAGAATGGACATGAAGTCGATGTCCCTCTTGTTGGTATACTAGTCACCAACTTACTCTCCCACAATAATGATCATCAGTTGTTTCTCTCCCGTGGCTATCCCTCCCTAGTCGGGTAGGACTTGCCTAGGCTCTCTTGGTTACCACAACCAAAGAGGAGAATAATTGTTAGAGTCGTTGATTCTCAATTGTATGTGTAGTATATGTTCTCTTGGAAGCCCCCAATATCCCTCTATATATAGGAGGGTTTAGAGTCAGGGTTCGCAGTCCCCAGCCAATGCTGGACCAAAGTGGGATTGGAAAGGACCGGATGATCTTGAATTTTCACAACACTTCTGGATGTTTCAGAACTTGTCTACATTGAAAATTTTGCCTCTCCCAGCAAGATAGTCATCTTGCATGTGAGGTGGTCATTTCACACTTTCCAATTCTACACATATGTTAGCAATTCAATTCCAATTAGTACTTAACTTGACATCAGCACCAATCCTTTTTGCAATCTAATTGCACCCCCAAAATGGTTGTTTGGTGCATGTGAGATGGATATCTCACACCACCTAATATGGTGGTCTGGCCAAGCCTGACGGGCATCTTGCAGGCCGTTTCAGGCTGAATTCTGACCAATGTACAATATAATCAACCTGACACTCGAAACGGCTGTCTCAACACTTGAACCAATCGTTTGGCAGTCTAGTCATCTCATCCATTGTGTGAATTGAAATACCTAAACAATTTAGTAATCAATTCAATTATCATTAAAGATCAAACTCCTCTTCTAGATGAGTTCCTATGTGTGTGACCCTATAGGTCCCATATCACATTGGTAGTGAATGTCCATAACTTGCTTATGACATAACAAGCAATGAGCGGTGCCTAGTCGCACATCATTGCAACCCAAGTGAATGGAAAGTTGGGGAGCAACTTCAATTTACAATATGTGCATGGTGTTATAGTTTTTGTATAGTTCCTTTGTCACTGATATCCAGATTGAACTAGAGGTATGGAGAAGTCATCCCCATTATTATTCAATCTTATTTCTTGAACCAGAGCAAATTGCATGAGATATATGTCAGCTCAATATCATATATTGACTCACATGCATTTGGCCATACTTTTCTCAGTCTCACTACTCAAGAGGCCTTGGATATCGTACTCATGTCTGAGGGACAAATCCCATATCTATCACTCACTGTTAGTCCCCATGCTTCAAAGTCACCCAATCATCACCTTTATAGCAACCCATGTTTCAGGACTGTGTTTGATGATGTCAAAGTGTACCCAATGACATGTGATGAGTGCAGTGATTTTAGGTCTAAGAACCACAACCACCACCAACACTATGAGAGTTGACTATGACTTCCATGATGATAGCCTCCATGTCAGTCTCATGGTGGGTCTGTCTGATACATTGTTCTCTAACATTTATCTATGTGCTTGGTTTTATATTGCCATTTCATGACTAATGATATTTAGTAATCAACCAACTCACACTCTGATCTTATGTGTTATTGTTGTCTATCAACCTTCCACAATAACAACCGATCAGGGACATAATGAGAATGTATATATGTACTCTTAACATTTGTATGATCTCATTTTTGAAATCATGTACTTGAAGACATACATCATAGAGTAATATTATTCTCTAAACATTTATTATGTTATTCATTATCTCATAACTGAATATACAAAGTAAATTGGAATCTTGCTTCTAATAATCAAATCATTTACATGTTATGCCATTACAATCATCATATAATTGGCTTTTTGGGCTACATACCAACAAATCACTCCTACAGACCTAGACTAGGTAATCTTGATTGAATATATATTCCCTAGTCAATTGAGACTTGTAAGGTTGGATAGCATATAACGTGGACTAGTTCCCCTATGTACACCCTATGCCACCCATGGTCAACTAGTAGAATATAACCCTCTGCCCTCATTTTGATTCAATAGCATGCATATTAGAAGTGATCATATTGTTATGATCCATAACATGGTAGATAGTTACTGTGAGAACCCATTACACTAAACGATATTACTCAAAACATAAAAAACAATCAATCACCAATAAACCACATACCCAAAAAATGGGTAAATTAAAACTGATTTCAACATCAGCACCCGCTCATAAACATTTGCATAAGAGCCCAACATCTTTCTTATATCCATACTATGCCAAGAATTTGATACAAATTGTTCTATTGCCTTAGCCACAACATATATACATAGGAGAACAATATTCGTATATGCCACACAAATAAGCATTAATATGCTAACAAAAGTCGGATTCATTTGAAACACCATATACAAATTTGTCTCATCAAGACCTGAGAGTACAACGATGAATCTAGGACACACTAGACATCTAATCAACTTTCTCAAAGATTCATTACTATAGCTCCTCTTTGCTATCACATGTTTGTTTTCGTCACTTCCGATTACCTAAAAAAATGTGGCGAACCACAAGGGTGAGACCCATGTCTCAGTAAGAGATATACCCTCCAAAAACGCTTATTGATTACAACATTTTAAATAGTAGATAACTAAGAAGTTGGAGTATTTAATAATCAATTGAACAGATTGAATAGTTCAAGTATGCTAAATAGATTAATCATCCACCTTAATCCTCAACTAATGGTAGCATGACCTGAGGTCTATCTTTGAAAACACAATGGAACCTCTCAACTGATTAAAAATATCATCAATCCTTGGAAAAGGATATTTATTCTTTATTGTCACCTTATTCAATTATCTGTAGTCTTTACATAACCTCATTGAACCATCCTTCTTTTTGACAAACAACACGGGAGCACCCCAAAGGGAAGTGTTTGGCCTGATGAAAACCTTCTCCAACAACTCCTGTAAGTATTTCTTTAACTCCTGCATCTCTACTGGTGCCATTATGTATGGTGACTATGTTGTGGGTTATGTTCCAGGAACAAGATTGATCTCAAAGTCAATATCTTTAGGATGGGGGACTCCGGGAAACTCATCAGGAAAAACATCTTCAAATTCCCATACCACTGGTACCTCTTGGATACTAGGACCTCTTGCCTTGGTATCCACAACATGAGCTTAGAAAGCTTCACATCATTATCTCATCAACTACTCTGCTATCATAGTTGACATCAAACAGGTAGGAATATTCATCATATCACCTTGGAAAACACATTGTACCTCTCCATCAAGGAACATTGCCACCTTAGTACTACAGTCCAAGACTACCTTGTACTTTTCCAAGGTATCCATTCCTAGGATCACATCAAAACATGCATGTCAAATGGCAAGAGATCTACTTGAATGTTGTGTCCAGAAAAAGAAGAACACAAGAAGAGCACACTTCCCGTAACTCGACGGAACCAGCCAAGGGTGTTTCTAGCCGCAGGCTATTAGATCTATGACTAACATGCAGATAACAACTATCTATCACCTCTCTGGTGATAAAGGAGTGTGTTGCACCTGGGTCTACTAGAATAGATATGAAACAAAAAGTAGACAAATCAGAATGAAATAACTTCATCTGACCTGTCATGACTTGTGGATTGACCACTACTTTTGGCTGGCTCATGGCATAAAACCTAGTCATCACATGCTTTCATCTACACCCTATGCTACCCTATCCAAAGGATCCTATTTGCAATGCTTGACTGTGTCCTCTTCCACTACTAGAACCAAACTTGGCTACTGAGTCACTTCCTCATTCTTCATAGGGCAATCTGGTTTTGTATGCCCCACCTTGCCACACTTGTAACATGTTCTGGTGTCATAATATGGCCTAGGCAGTCCTGTCACTGAAACTGATGAGGTACTACGAGCTCCTTGAAGTGGAAAACTACGACATCTACCCCTACTCGGGGTCCACAGGATGGAGTAAAATACCTCTGCTCACTAAAAGTCAACCTCTGTTGTGACTGTGGTGGATTAAACATTGGCTTCTTAAAACCTCCAGATGATTGTCCTTGGAATTGAGTCAGTTGTTTATTAGAATTAGCTGCATGCTTCTCTATGGAAACCCTATCAATCCTCCTTACAGATTCCACAAAGGTGGGAAATCTTTCCTTATTCTCCAAAGTTGATGTCATTGTAGTCAACTCTATACTTAGGCCCTTCTCGAACCTACAGATCCTTTCCTTGTTAGTGGCTCCCATGTGAGGGTAGAACCTCAGAAGTTCCATGAACTTTGACTCATACTCATTAATAGTCATAGCTTTGTGATGAATCTTCTCACACTGAGAAATTTTCTCATCTAGGTATGTCTTTGGGAAGTATCAGCTGACAAACTCCTGCCAAAATTCCACCCAACCTATCACCACTCTAGGCCTTTTCTCCTCTTCTATGGCCCACCAATGTCTAGCACTACCGTTCAACATGTAGGCAACATGTTTAACTTTGTCTGATTTGGAGATGTTTAGGATCTTGAATGCCTTCTCCAGGTCCATAAGACACATGTTAGCATACGCCAGGTCAAAAGTACCAGTATATTCAATTGCCCCAATACGTCTAAGACATTCAAACGTCTTCCCAACTCCCTAAGACTCCACATTAGGGACAATTGTCCTAGCTTGAGGTGTTGGTGTTCTGTCCGCTATATGTGTAGTTGTGGCCATCATTGTGGGGTCCATCTGAGGCATTGTCGACTGCTCTGGCCCCATTTCTAGAACTCTCTCATCACGTGTCTGCCTCCTTACACCTCCTCTTAGTACAACATAGCTACTTTAAGCATGTTCTTCATGTGCTCCAAACATATTTTCATTAGCATAAGCTATGATCAGATATGTTGGATATATAAGAACAGACTCAAACCTAAGTCCTATGTCCATGTAGACTCACCAAACCTAGAGATCTGATACCAACTAAATTGTGATGCCTTGTCACAATAAATGAGATCACTCAAAACATGAAACATGATCAACTTCTAATTAATCACATAGTAAAAAATGCAGAATAATTAAAACCCAAATTCACATCATGAACAAGTTCTAAAACATTTACAAAAAGGTCCATTTTCCCATTCTTATATATTATAACAAGAATTTACATCTGTGCACAATGGCCTCAGCCACATCCTCTGTACAAAAGAATCATTTACATGTACATTCCATATCAACATACACTGGCATACTGCCAAAATTTTGTGTTGATACAAACATCTTATCTAGAAAACACCTCCCATACCCAGACCTGAGAGTACAAGAATGCCACTAGGACACTACTACTACTATCTACAGTTGACCAACCTTCTAAATTTATTTATCACCATGTTGGTTCTCTTCCACAGCACGACCTCCCATTCCCAATGAGAGATATAACTCTCTCCAATAGATATTGATTACAATAGATTAATTAATAGTAAATAAATTGGGCAATTGAAGTATTGAATAAAAAATTTGAGAAGATTGAACATTTTAAGCATACTAAGCAGTTCAGCAAATAAGCTTTAACATCAAGTAGAAGTACTCAAATTTCAGAAGTCTACATCATATAAGAACTATGTAGTATAAAGGTAAGAAAAGGGCTACTCAACCAATGTGAGACATACTTAACCCTAGCAAATATACTACATGGATTATATTACATCTTTTATTATGACCTAGGGAATTTGAGTTGTACCACTCAAAGTCCAATTGACCACTGTGAAGTGATATTTAGTTTCGTAAAAGATCTAGGAGTGATGGTATCCTAAGATCTCTTCCCTTCGGTCAGTACAAGTAAACTGCAGTGACATACCAGTCAAACAACCAACAATGGCATATAGTCAAATTGATAACAACTAGTCTATACTTGGTACAAGTTTTGGTACTAGAAACCAGGGTATACAAAAGCCTTACATCCAAGCTACAACCACAGATATCCTCAATCACATTAAATGTCTGAGGCATGACCATAGCCATCCTTCATAACCTGCATTTGAGGATGACAAGGATATATCCTCAACTTGCCACCCCCACATACTCAACACTATGTGCTCTGAGTTTCCCTTAGGGATACTCGTTTCACCATCCAGCAAGTTCTAACACTGAAGATGGCTCTACGGCACAAGGAACTACATTTTAGGGTTTTACTTGATTAGTTATTACCAATTGGGTGAATTAAGGTTGCATCAAACAAATGGACATACAAACCCTAATTCATTTCTATCAAGTGTATAAGCATTGCAACTTCAGAAGATATAAAATGTTTGAGGTATAAATATTGATCACATTACCGCATGCTATCATTCATTGCAAATTAATGGAACATACTTGTCATCATGCCATTATAAGGTACCAATTACTTATCAGAGGATCTAGGATTTCAACTTTATTGGATCATGACGAGGATATCACCTCAATCAGGACTCAAACATGCCCAAAGGTCATTAATACCATCACATTAATCCCTATAAAATCATCATTATCATTCTATGCCTTAAACAATGTTCAAAAGATCACCAGCACATATGTATCCCATAGGTTTTAACGTGGCAAGGCACTATGATTTTCAATTAGTATTGTATTGAGGTTTCAACACAAGGAGAGTGTAATACAATGTCACATTAATCATTCACGAGGTCTAACTATAACCAATCACCATCATTTATACATATTAGAGTTGGTGTAACAAGCCATGTTTCATTAAGGGTACACATCCACTCGTTATGGTGATTTATCAAATACATTCATATGAGGGCAAAGGTAAGACTACTAATTAAAGGCATTGAACCATTAAATTCTTATCACTAGGAACCACATATAACACTATGAGATTCATTCTAATCCAAAGGATTTTGAAACATCCAACCTCATCCATTGAATTGGGTTCCTTGTTCAAAGTCATCAATTAGGATATAGGTCCAACCATTAGATCCATTGAACAAAGTGATAATTGGTTTAGGGTTGAATTGAAGCTACATTTAAGAGCTTGAATCACCAGCCATCAGTTGTGGTGAACTGATACACCATCAATTGTGACATCTTGGTCCACCTATTGATTGATAGGATCATCACTATTATCATTTCTCACCATCGGATGTTACATTATTATCACCATTGATTGATACCTCCATTAAGGCACTAACTATTTATCATTAAGTTTAATTGAACCAAAACCATATTTAAGGGGTGACCATTGGTTGTCACCATTAGTTGACAGCCTTGGTCACCACCATTGGCTATCATGGTGCCACCATCGGTTGTCATGGTGTCACCATCGGTTGATGTAGCAGTGAAGGAAAAAAGCTTGAAAACCCTAGTTTAATCCATTGATTATTAGGTGCTTAGCACTATCGATTGATCTGCTAACCTACCCTAGAAAATACACAACCTTTGAAAGGGTGTACACCTATTTACATGTTCATTTTAGAATTGGAACATAATAGGGAACACCATAAAAATATGAAACCCTAGCAAGCATAGCTTCTATATGCAAGGATCTTTGTTTTTAAGCAAGAACATAATCAAATAAGCATGGAGTAAGCAATATAGGTGAATAAAGTTATAAAAATCACCTCTACTAATAAGAACACACTTCTAGAAGCAAGGATATCAAGCAAAGAAGGCAAGGAAACCCAAGTTTTAGATCTAAACTTGACCAAGTAGGCACCCTTCTTCATAAGGAAGAAAAACCCTAGAAGAAAAAGCAAGAGAAGGTAGGTTCTTAAGTTCTAGAGCAACTTTGACCATGTAACAGCAAGGTTCTAACCTGGACAGATGTAGGAGGAAGAAGAACAGAAAAGGAAATGGAGGAAAGAAGGAACTATTTACTCATTTAGGTCAAGTTCACCAAGAAGAAGCTTTAGAAACCCTAGAAGGAACCAAATCGGAACCCTAGATGCTTCTTCCAAGAAGATCGCCTTCTTCTTTTGTCTTAAATAGGTTTTCCATAGAAGAACAGAGAGAGAACAAGGCTTTTAGTACGAGGGAAGTAGTAGAGAGAAAAAGCTTCATTTTGGGGGTTGAGGATAAGTATATAAAGCTTGGGGGATAAGGTTGAGAAGAAGCATGAGGTGTACACGTAGCTCTCCATGTGTCCATGGCTTAAAGCTTGCATGGACGAGCAAGGAGAAGGTCCACCAGCTATTGGGGACTGCTGGGCCATCGGTTGATGGTTTCCCAGGCTAGAATAATACCTTCATTTGATCATGGTTTAGGTCTAAAGAAGGGTGAACCATCGGTTAATCATGTTCATAAGTGAACCATGGGTTCAAGTGAACCAAACCAGCTTCAACCATCTACCTAGAGCCTAATAGTGATGACCACCAGTTGTTCCAATGGCTGTTGGACATAGGCTGATGCCCAAGCAAGTGGAGCCATCAGTTGATAGCCTTGAAGGAAGTCATCCATGGGGTGTAAACCCTAATTCAACATAGAATGGAATCTCCTCCAGTTCAAGGTACAATTGTGCATCCCATGGATCAACAAGCTCAAGAATGATGAGAAAACATATAATAAACATAATTTATGGAACAATTTGCAAAGAAAAGCCCTCAATTGGGTAAATTGTAGAAAAGTCCAAAACGTACATAAAATTGCATAACTTGCTCAAACAGTGTCCAAATTGGACCAAATTTGAAACTTAAACTTGTCTTATGGTTCAAAGCAAATCATAAGGTTAGGTTAAGGTTCTAGTCATTCAATTATGGTAAGTAAACTTTTTCTACATTTTAAGCAAGTTCAGGGGCCTTAAACCTCGAGTTACATTCGAGTGGAGAAAAGATAGAAGAGAATTAACTTTACATTGGGAAGATAAGATAGAGGCATAGTACGCAGACCAAGATATATCCACCACACAAGTTATATAAATGGATAAACCAACCACACAATCATGCACAAAATATAGGGGTTATTGGCTATAACCATGCTACACATCCACCATCAAAACCACTTTTAGGGTGATGCGTGTAAATTGCATGTCTATATATATATATATATATATATATATATATATAGTTTGGGATTATCATTTTGTTTGGATTTAACAAGATATTATTCACATCACATGCAATAATAGAATGATAAAACCAAAATATGATCATATTGATCATCATGTAATATAGTAAATTGACTTTAGCTTTGATACCACTGTAGCAAAATATGGCACAGAGCAGGTAGTGGAATTTAAAATTTTATCTACCATACTCCCCATAATCAGTAGATCACATTAATAACTACAAAGTATAAATGATGGTTTTGAGGATATACTTGGTCCAAGAGCAAGTCCGACAACAATCCTCATCATCATAGATGCACAATTTCTGAATCTTGGTTGCACTGGGACTCGTCTGATTGTTGCGCCTCCTGGTTTGCACCATGGAATGCATCCATGAACGCTCATCTTCTTCAGTAGATCCTCTTGTCATGGACTTCTGGTTGATGTTGTCCTCTTAGTGGAAGACAAAGGCCTCCCACCTCTATGATAGTCTACACGGACCACATAGAACTCATATCGTCCTGCAAAAATTATCAGGAAAGATTCATCCCTCTCCGTCGGTGTATTAGTCACTGACTTTCTATCCCATGACAATGATATCAATTGCTCTTTCCCTTAATGTTTATCCCTAGTCGATTAGAACTTGCTCAGGCTCTCATGGTTACCACAATTAGAGAGGACAACATTCGTCAGAGCAACTATTTCTCAATTGTTTGTGTTGTACTTTGGGAAGCCCCAGTACCCCCTCTATTTATAGGCAGTGTTTGGGTCCAGGTTCCCAGTCTATGCGGGAGTAGAAGGGACTAGAAGAACTTGAATTTTCACAACAATTTTTGAAACTTTGTAACATGTCGTAGCTGAAATGATCATCTTGCAAGTGAGATGGTCATTTTGCAGTTTCTCAGTTGTACACAAATTTTGGCAAATCAATTCCCATCAATGGTAGACATTGATTTCCTTGTGCAACAAGTATTCCTCAAGCAAAATGAGTAGGAAAACATCTATAACCTTCCCCTAGCAAACTAGACTATCTTGCCCATGTGAGACGACCATCTTGATCACCCAGAAGGTCGTATGGTGACCCAAGTCAATCCGGTTTGGTAGGGTCAGTTTTTTCCTTAGCCACTTTCAACTCACAATAGGCCTAACACCAAAACATCTGTCTCAACTTTTGATATGATAGTTTGGAACTTCCAGACAATCGTGTCAACACTTGAGATGGGCATTTGGCAGTGTTACTAGCCTGTTTGTTGCATGAATCAAATGACTAAACACTTTAGCACTTAATTCAAATGTCATTCAAGATCTAAACTCCTCTTATAGGTTGAGACCTACATGTGTGACCCTATAGGTCCCATATCACGTTGGCGGTGAATGTCCATAACAACTTATGACGTCACAAGAAAGGATTGGTGCCTAGTAGCACATCAATGCTACCCAAGTGAATTGAAAGTTGGGGAACAACTTCAACCTACAATCTGTGTATGGTGTTGTAGTGTTTGTATAGTTCCATTGTCACTAATGTCCATATTGAACTAGAGGCATGGAGTAGTCACCCTCATTATTATTCAGTCTTGTTTCTTGAACTAAGAGTAGACTGTATGAGATATATGTAAGCTCAATATCACATATTTTTTGGATCTAGGGCTCTAGAGGGGGTGAATACAGCTTCAAAATTCTCACAAGATAAGTTAGACCTTCAAATTATATCAATAAAAAACTAATAGCTTAAGTACAATTTGAAGTCCTAACTAAACAAGCATAGCAAGGATGAGAGAAATTGAAACAAGCACTTGGACAAGGTGGTTTAGAGTGGTTCCACTCTCCAAACTAGAAGAGAGTCAATCCACTACCTATAGAGGTCAATGTCCAGGACTTTGGAATCTGTGTATATTTATATTCCATTCATAGAGATACAAGGAGACCATCATACATCCAAGGACTAACCTATTCAAGACAAGAGTCTTCCACCTACAGAAGGACTTACCCAGTTGATCAAGATGTCTTCAACCTTCAACAAGGACTTACCCACACTTGCATTAAGCCTTTGGCCTTGAAGGAATTTTCCCACTCTTCTTGAATCTTGGCATTGCCCTTCTCCTTCACATGTAGAAGATCTTCACCTCTTCCTCAACCTTGAAGAAGAACATCAACATCTTCACCTTCACTCAATGTAGCTTGATTCACCTTTGCTTCTTTGAGAAAAGGGGTAGGGAAGATGAATGGAATGAGAGCTTTATAAGAACAAGGGATTAGCTCTCTTACAACTTGCCTAACTCACTCATAAGCACGAAATGCTTTGTAAATGAGAGGGAGAAAGGGGCTCAAGGAGTTGCAACACACTCAACTATAGCAAGGACTTAGAATAGCATGAATGAGCAAACTTAGAATAAACTCCAAGGGGTCCTATTTATAGTTGGGGGTGTTCCCTTGAGTGTGGGATCACTTAAGGGAAACATATAGCCATTTTCCAAGTTATAATGGATCTATTCTCGCTCAAAACAACTCACCAATAGTCATAATCACTTTTTTTGCATTTTCCATACTGTACATTCGGTCGAGTTTCAATAAAGATAACTTTACCGATCCACTAAGTGACAAAGCCAATTTTCAAACTATTGGTCAAGTTTGTTCTAGAAAACTCAACCGATGAGTCAAAATCAGTTTTTCTTAGTTGATTGATCGGTCGATTTATGTGAGTGTGCAACTCGACTGATTCGTCTCTCTAGAAAATACATCACTGGATCGGTCGAGTTTCCAACTTGACTGATAAATAGCTTGTGACAAATTTTCTAAATTGACATTTGAGTGATCAAACATTGGAATCAGTGTCTATGATTTTTTCTCATCTTAGTTACAATTCATATCATCAATACAAGTGATTACAAAAATCATCTAAAGTCATTTGGAGTGATTTCCCAAATTGCACACTTGCATTGCTTTTGACTTGAACTTGAACAAGCTATGGCTTGTGTAATTTGATCCTTTTCATGTACCTAAAGCCTGAAATCAATCTTTGACAAACATATTAGATACATAGGAATGGAATGGTTAATTCATTATCAAAATATGGGTTTGACAACGATAAACCATTCCTCAATCATATTGAAAAGGATATGTAAAGTTATACATTTGCCTTGTGAATTGCAAGGGGATTCTTGATTTGAACAATGTGAATTGCTCCACCTCAATGTATTCTTACTCTTACCTACATAGTTAGTCTATCTACACAAAACAACATGACATATATACTATATGGTCCTTTAGCAAGTCACATGATAAAGCATATAATGAATAAGAAAAGGATCACATAGGCAATAAAAGCAATACTCTTGAGCTTCAAAGTATTGAACTTCTCTCCCCCTTTTTACATTTTCAAAAAGGAATAGGGGTATAAGAGCACAGAAATAGGTCTTCTCTAAGAACAACCAAACATACATCCACAACATGCAATCTCAAAGCATACACCAAATAGAGATGAGAGAAAATAAAGTCGAAGTCATAATCAAAATATGGTAAACATGATACCAACTCATGAGATATAGTAAATCAAAGAGTAAGTGTACATAAGATTAAGATTACAACCCATAAAGATTCTCAAAAACAACTACAGGCCTAAACGATGAAAACATGATGATAAAATAGTACAACTCAGAAAATGTGCCCAAATGCTTTTAATACAAAATAGCCTAGAAAGATATATATGATCATCATATAGACTAGAAGCTAGAAAATCTAAACATCCAGGTCATCTATGTCCACATCATCAACATCGTCATTGGAAGCTTCTGGCTCGTAGTCATCATCTCTATCTGAAGGTGCAGCAGAGACAACAACATCACCTTCATCACCAAAGGTACCAGCACAGCCACCACCATCATCATCATCATCTTTAGATCCTACTCATCAACAACAGCAGCCTCCTCATCAGCCTAGTCTGGCATCTCCTTGTCAGAAAGAGAACCAAAATCATGATCAGACCAACAGGTATTCTGCTCAACCCAAGACATGCCAAGAGCATGAAGCTCATTGTCTTGTGGGAAGGAAGGAGAAGAACTACCAAGACTAGCAAGTAGAGTGTCCAAGGGGCCAGCTGTTAGAGGCAGCACTCCAGTAGTAGATATACCAATAGTAGAGGGGGTAGTAGCAGAAGCAGAGGGTGCAGGGGTTGGGTAAAAGTGATCATATACATAGGATGCATAATCACGTCCTGGGTGGGGCTGATAGGTAGGATAAGAATTTGCACAGGATAGGTTCATGTTTTACATGATGACACAAAGGTCTTGATGCATGTACTCCTGAACCTGAAGGTTATACGCTTGTTGATGCATCATGTAGCCAATTAGGGTCTCATTAGATACATGGAACGAGGCGCGGGCAGGTAGGGTAGGATGAGGTGGTTGATGTGCACGGGTGGAGGTAGAGGTAGAGGCACCAGGTGTGGTAGAGGATGAGATAGGAATAGACTTTTGAAGTGTGGTCTCACTAATGCAAACTACTTTCTAGGTAGGTTTGTAGTGAAGGTCATGGAAAAGAGATATGCCGGTGGCAAGCTGAAAAAGACCACAGATCAGGGCTGGGTAAGGTGGGTGGGTGCTACAGGTGTGTTTACCTAAGTCAAAGTAGGTCATATGGTGGAGAACATATCTTTCCCACTTGACTCCTATGTTCTTCAAGAGACAATACATAATTATCATAGTGTTTTCTACAATTTTAGTCCGATTTTTCTTGGGATGAATATTGCAGGTAACAACTAAGGCAAGTATGTAGCTCTTGAGATATAAGGCGGAGGAGGGAAGGGTACACTTCCTCCTATATGGGAATTGAGGCTTCTTCAAGAACTTATGAATATTAGGGAGAGTAAGATCGTTTTTATTGTAGAAGGCCTCAGGCTTGACTAGGTCAAAATACTTGGGGTAGTCCTTCCTCCAAGTGTCAGTCACTTTAGTACCCAAAAAGAAGATGTTCAGGGTATCCTCAGAGACTTGGAATTTCTTCCCAGTGATCATGGAAGTGAGGACTACTTGAGTATTGGGTGGTGGTACAAGTGTGTCATAATTCTAGTGTAAGTTAGCTTATAATTCATGAATGTATTTTGTGCTAGTTATGGGATTGTTGTAGCACAAGCATTCGACACACAACACGGAGAGATGGTGATTGTAAAGCAACTCGTCCACTTGATCAACTCTATGAGGGGATGGCTCAAAAAGGACATGGAAAGGAAAAGGATTCCTAGGAAGGAGGTCCTTGTACCTATTAAGAGCCTCATTGGAGACAAAGAAGGTGTCATCAAAGGGAATGAGATGTGAGTTGGTAAACGATGATGGTGCACCAACTGGAGTGGCCCTCTTTCTCCTATTGGATGCCATGGAGACGAAGTGGAGAGGATGGAGAGAGAAAAAGCAAGAGAAACACCACCAAAAGCATCCACGCACCAAGGGTTGATAGGAAAGAGGTAAAGGAAGGTCGATCTAGGTCAAACTAGGGCTAGGGAGAGGAAGGTCGGGGCTAGGCTTGAGAGCTTGAGGGAGCTAGAGGTTTGATCGATCGATTTTTCTCTAGTTGAGAGGGAGAAAAGTTGGTCAAGCCTAATTTATGTTTGCTCCAGCCCGACCATCGATCAAGTTTTGTGACTCAAAAACTCGACTGATAGGCTCTTTAAAAAAGCTCTCGGCCTCTGATCGGTCGAGTTGGCAACTCGACCGATGGTCCAACTAAACCAACATTAGAAAATCTAATTTCTAGCCATTAGAATGCTAATTAAATTTAGTTTTCAAGTCCATTTTGTATTTTAAACATACTTAGGCACATATCATTGATCATTTGGTACTATTTTGTGATAAAACAAGCGTTTGCAAAACATACCCAAAAATAAGAGAAAAATAAGGCAAAAAGAATATGAAAATTGACTTTTAACATATTAGCAAGCAATGGTGATCAAAGCATAGGCAAAGCATATAGGATAGATAAGAACTAGCTAGAAGGCATATCAGATTCATTCAAAGTAGTTATGAGCAGTTTAGATCTAATAAAGTTAAATTGTTGTTTAGTGGAAATGTCCACCAACTAATTTTTTGTGTCCACATGTGTGATATAGATATCCTTTTTGCAATGTGGTCACGAAGAAAACAATGGTGAACCTCTATATGCTTAGCTCTACTATGAAATATAGGATTATATGACAAGTTAATTACACTAGTATTATTACAATAGATAGGAGAAGCATCAAAATGAATGTTAAAGTCTTAGAGCATTTGCTTCATCCATAGGACCTGGGCACAACAACTCCCGACTACAATCTATTCAACCTTGGTGGTTGATAATGCCACTGTGCTCTGTTTCTTGGAGAACCAAGACACCAAGCATGGTCCTAGGAGAAAGTAAGTGCCACTTGTGCACTTTATATCAATCAACCATCCCGCATAATCCATGTCACTATAAGTCATAAGAGTAAAGTCCCTTGACTTGGGATACCATAGACCAAAATTGGAAGTTTTGGCTAAGTACCTTAAAATCCTCTTAACAAATATAAGATGTGATTTCTAAGGGTTTGATTCAAAGTGAGCCAACACTAAACATTTTACCAGGTCTTTAGACAGTTAAGTAAAGTAAACTTTCAATCATACCTCTATAGAGCTTCTTAACTACATTCTCACCTTCTTCATCCTTATCAAGTTTGGTGGTGTTTGACATGGGTGTGTGTAACGACCCCGCCTCCCAGTAACCCCCATTTAAGGGAGATCAAGAGGTCAGAGTCGTTATCCCAATTTTCCAGATCAAAGGTTTGACGAATAATCAATAATAATTATCAAATTCTACTAACTAAACTGAAAAGCTATAATAAAATTTAACTTTGCATACCTTTTTCAAAAACTTGGATATCTACTTCTATCTACATCTAGAGTCTATTCTAACTAATCCTCCTTTGTACTTTAATTCATATTTAATTCCACATATGCCACTTTACTGTTTGTTCTTTTCACTTGTACCTAAAATGCAGACAAACAAAACGTCGGTCAGCATAAAGCTGGTATGTGTGGAATTAAATATGAATTAAAGCACAAAGGAGGATTAGTTAGAATAGACCCCAGATGTGGATAGAAGTAGATATCCAAGTTTTTGAAAAGGGTATGCAAAGTTAAATTTTATTACAGCTTTTTAGTTTAGTTAGTAGAATTTGATAATTGGTATTGATTATTTGTTGAACCTTTGATCCAGAAAATTGGGATAATGGCTCTGACCTCTTGGTCTCCCTTAAATGGGGGTTACTGGGTGGTGGGGTCGTTACATTTGGCATCAGAGCATAGGTTCCTCATTTAATCTTTAATAATTATTAAATTTTACAAACTTTGTAGAACCCAAGGGAGTTATTAGAGGATTTTACAAAAGACAAAGGTGTCTAGAAAAGGATCACATCTGGGGGCTGGCAAGATTTTCCTCTGCACCGCTAGTTGGAATATGAGGACTCCCGAATTAGTGTGACTGTCTGGCCAATGTCTCAGGATTTGACTCGAAATAAGATACATTTAGGACTCTCTCATCTTGTTCATCTCTTCTCAACTCAAATGTTGTTAAGGACCTTAAGGATTAGGGTTTTCTCTCTTTTCCTCACCCTCTTGAGGTATGGGTAAGGTTGATAAGGTTTAAGGAATCCTCCACCAAATTAATGAAAAGCATGTAAATAAGATGTCATGGACATAAGCTTAATAGTTTAATCATAAACTAAAGAATAGATACATGCTTAGGTCGTATGACATTTGCTGTCATGCCCTCATGAGAGATCTGAGGTTAGACCTTCTTGTCAGGAGGATAAGAAGAGAGAGTTAGTCTTGGAGGTAGAGACCTCCATTAAAAGTAGAGACCTGGCACATCCTCTAAGGATGATGTTAACCCTAACCCTAAGTGGTTGTTAGAGAGAGAGAGATGACACGATGAGCTAGATGTCTTGGTAGATCATGTGGCAATATGAGCCATGTGAGGTTGGATGACCTAGTGCCTTTGGCGACCCAACCCTGGGGAGGGCCATGTATGTTAGAGTGAAGGATAGCTCCTTCAATGATGAGGTTAGTGAAGGACCTGTAGAAACCCTATGGGCTTATGCGAGTAGGGCATAACATGCACCCAGAGTACGTCAGTAGTGCTGACAGTAGGTTGAAACCCTGGCCAGGAGAGTATGATGGATAGCTTATGAGATAAGCATAAAGAGTTATGGATAATCTTGAGAAAACATAAGTTGAGCATAGGCTTCACCCATGTAGGGGTATGCTTGTGAGCTTGATCCTTCATGGAGAGAGAACCTCTAATAGTAAGATTTTTTGTAGGGTTATCTCTTGAAAGAGAGAGCAGGACTCAAGAAATAAGGTTGGAAGCTTAGGTTCTGAGATATGAGGAAAAGTAGGGAGTTGAGGATGATGTGACCTAAGTGGATGATAGTGGTTGGCGCATTCTTGATCCCTGGAGGCTGATGATATCTTGGTTTCCTTTAGGGGAACCAAACCTTAGAGAGAAGATAATGCTTCTGGTACCTATGTGCCAGTGTTATAGGTGTTTACCTTCTGAGTTAGGAAGAAGAGTTTCTTAGACCCTAAAGAGGATTAGTAATCAGTTATGAGGCCTTGTTCCTTGTTGGTTGTCCTGGAGGAGGACTCAACTCTGAAGTATTGCTCGAGTAGAAGGATGACAGGAAGTGCATGTCATGCCTTATACATGCTTGATACGTGGTTAAGAGGTTGAGCATGCAGTTGGACACCCAAAAGTGAAACTAGGGTTTTTAGGCCTAAGAGGGGAAGTGGTGTACCTGATGCTCATTAAGAGATTTGAGTTTCTATAGATTCGAGCATGGTACTCTTCAGGGTTAGAGGAAAGGGAAACCCCTTAAGTTTAAGGTATGTTTGATGAACCCCTCACAGCTAAGTTGATGACATGGGAAGGTATGATCTTGATCCAGTATTGAGGAAAGAGAACAAGTATGACCTAGCATGGTTTAGCAGGTGGCCTACTTATGCCTTAGTAGCTTTCTAGGGTTAAGCATGCTCATGTGGATGTAAACCCTAGACATAAGGAAGTTGGTGACCTTGTTGACAAGAGTTGTAGTTTCCTCCCATCCTGGGAGAGGGACCCTTTGGTAGGGTGTATACCAGTTTTGTGGGTTTTGAGGAAACCTAAAGAGGTCTCATAGGATCTTGAGAAGCTAAGTGAAAAGTACATGGTATGAGAATGAACATGTAGACCCATAGATAACCATCTCTAAGTGCATGTGGATATGTTACCATGGAGGTAACCGGTATGGGGCCTGACCAAGGTAGGTAGGTTGCCATGACTCCTATGAAAGGATGAAAGTCAGCCCATGAATGCAGAGAGAGATGATGAAGGCTTGGGTAAGGTTCTAAGTTGAACATGTACTATGTTAGAATCCTAAGTCTATCCTAGGGTCAGGTAGGGATAAGATTGATGGAAGTAGGAGTTACCTAATTCCCTAGTTTCACATGACCATAGGGTCGGGAGGTAACAACTATCATTGTCTGAGGGCCATGGGTTAGGAAATTGATCACCTTCATGAACTCATGGGACCCAAAGGGCAGATGAGTAGGGCACTCTCTGGATGCATAAGTGAAGAGGGATGACCCCAAAAGTGTCGGCACCCTACCGACCTAGAGGAGATGACAAAGGATTGGGTGTGGACCCAAGTAAGTTCGAGACCAGTTTTCCATGGAAGTAACTTTGATATCGAGATGTTTGTGATGTAGAGACATACATGGCACGTTCAAATTAGATTTAAATGTGTACTGGTAAGGTGGGGTGTACCATCTCTACTCTTGGAACAGGAAGAACTTTGTATTTGGACTGCAGCCAAATGTTTATTTCCTCTTGTTATGGGAGTGAGAGATAGGACAGTACGCATGCCATACACCAAGAATAAAAGATGATGTGAGTTGGAACATTTCTATGAGGTATGAGGACAGAGATGATAACATGCCCTTGTGGAGTGAACGATACATGAATGGTTTACAAACACTAAGGGAATAAGGTAGTCATCTTAGGAGGATGTTTTTATCATGAGCTTTGAGTTATACAAGTTTGAGTTCGAAAAACCAAGAGAATAAGCTCAGAGTTTTCTTGATGAAGATAGACTTAGAGCTGAGATGAGGTAATAAGTGAAATACATGGAGGTGTATGTCTTCAACGTTACCTAACACATGTGACGTGGTAATGGATGCTCTGGATGGGATACAACTACTTAGTTTAGGTGGAGGCTAGAAGAGGTTGTTAGTTAACCCTCAGTTGGAAAAAGAGATAAGTTTGGATGTAACAATATTGGTTGATCAAGTTAATGGTTGTTTGGTTAGCCATCCTAGGTCTTATCATGATGAAAGGATGGTTGTAGAACCTCAGATGCACTTCTCTAGAAAGGAAGGTGATGAAACCCCGATTATAGTGGTTTAGGGTTTCTGAGGAATTGACCTTAAGGAATCATGACAATATAGGAGATCATGATTTAAGATCACCATACACCATGGTACTACAAAGATGGTAAGTGATAGTGGTACTTTGGTTGCTTAAGATGAAGTTGCATGGGGTATGTTGCCATGCAAGCCAGGAGGTGAAGGACAAATACCAGTAACCCAGTGTATCGATATAGAGGATAAAAGAGTCCCTGAGAAGGAATGGGAGTTCATCACTATGGATGTTGTGGTAAGTCTCCCCTAGACCAAGGAGGGTCAAGATGCAATATGGGTTATGGTAGATCACCTTACCTATATGACATGAGAAAGAAAGAGTACTGTCAAGGGACAGATCCGGTTGAAATACTTTTGAGAGAGATGGTTCAACTACACCATGATGCGAGTTCAAAAGTTCTTGAGTATAACCTAAAGATACACTTCCATAAGGTGGAAGTAGATACACGAAGAACTCGATGTTAGTACAGTTTATCACCCTAGCTAATGGTTAGTACGATCTAGACTAAAGGGTCTGATGAGAGCATGTGTGCTCATTCAGGGTGATACATAGAGACAATTCTTTGTAAGATGTGATGATAACCATCATAGTCAGTATCGGGATGTAAAGAAGCTCTACAAGGGAGGTTGTGTCGGTCACCACTTCATTAAGATGACGTTGGTGAAGGAACCTTGAGAAGGTCAATAAAGGACCACAGTATGTGCAGATGAAGTCACTTTGATCGTGCAATGGCTGAAAGGAGCCCAGAGACGACATGAGTTGTAAGTTGATGCAAAGTAGACTGACATACAGTTCACTATGGGGGAATATGTGACATGAAAACCTGACCCCTCTAAGTTATATCTAAGAGAGTTGAGTCCCCGATGCATGGGTTCTTTTGACATGGTTTGGTGGAGAAGGTTAAGTTTGCCCTTATCCCTCAGGATAATGTGATGTATGATGAATTCCATGAGTCCAATTTAGAGCACTATGTGAGGTACCCGGACCATGTGCAAACCAAATGAACCTAGTGAGCCTCAAGGGAGGCTGAAATGACTTGAGTCACCTATGAGGATGCCAAGGCGAAAGAACTCAGAGAAAGGAATATGTGATGATAAAGGTTCTTTGGAAGCGCCATGGATAGGGCAAAGCCACATAGGGGCCAATGATGGACATGGAAAAGTCTTATCCTGAATTGTTTGTTTGCTTGATGGAATTTTGAGGACAAAAATCCTATAAGAGGGGAAGGATGTTACAACCTCAACTTTTGGGTTCATTTGGTGAGAAATGTAATTTCTCATATTAAAGATATTTGAACAAATAATGATATAATTTGTTTTGAATAAATGGATTTCGTTTACAATAGCCTTGATGATTGTTTTGTGGGCTTTATTGGCTATTGATCCCAATAACAAGGAAAAGACAAAAAGGAATTCCATTATTAATGGAGAAAAGAAAATTGTAGAAACCTTAGAAGGTTAGGAAATATCCTCCAAGGGTGGATTTCATGCCTTTAGGGTTCCTTGAGGTCCAAGGAGTCTGAGTTGCAAAGATAATGCAACAAGAAAGAGAAAAGATCAATCAAATAAAGCATTATTAAGAAGGAAACTTTGTGGAGCGACAAGGTAATGATCTATGGAAAAGAATATGGCATGCGGGATGGAGTCCAAAAACAGCCCATTTTTTGTGGAGGGTATGCACGGGATTCTTAGCAACAAGGGGCACCTCTATGATAGGCATTGTTTGGAGGATGGCACATGCATGTTGTGCGGGTCCGAAAAGGAGACAATACCTCACATGCTCTTCCATTGTACCAATGCAGCTGAAGTATGGGAGTAGACACCGAGAGGAGTGCAAGCATGGGTGGATGAAGCTAGGGATGAGGATATCATCTCGTCCGTGGGGGTTGCGCTAGAAAGGAGATCCATGCAAGAAGCAGAATACTTAGTTGTTGGCATGTGGACGGCGTGGAGGACTAGATGTATACGGATGTTCCAACACAGTGATGTACAGAGTGGCTACATGCTGCGGAGTGCCTTGACGATGATGCAAAGGGGAGGGCAGCATCATAGACAGATGGAGGGAGAGGAAGGGCGGGGTGAAGCCATGCAGCAGTAGTGTGAAGGGGCAGCTGACGCACAACCAGGAGAGGCACGGGGGCACGCAGAGCAGCGGAGAGGAGTAGTAGGGGACGGGGTGGGGGGAGGGCATGACGGGGTCAGTGGAGCTCCGTTGTGCGACACGAGTAACATCAACGCCCACCAGTGGGGTGAATGGGGAGACGTCGGTGCGTCAGCAGGTAGTGGACGATGCGTCTGGACGAGACCAACGCAGGGCAGAATAAAGATAATGTAGATGGGTCTGTGGGTGAGGATGGAGGGGCGGGAATTGGATTGGCATCTAGGGATGATACGGGTAGGCTGGTGGGGGTCGCAGAGGAGAAGGAAAGCTTAGGGACGAACGTCGCCATCTCGGAAGTGCTAGCGATGAGAGCAGCCTTGCTTTGGGCGAAGGAAGAGGGACACGACAACATTGAAGTAGAAACGGACTCACTGGAGGTCGTTCATGCATGCACAAGCAATAAGACGTGAAGGGACTACCTAGGAGCTATTTCTGAAGACGAGTTAAAATTTCAGTTTTCCTTCTGTAGCTTTCTTTATGTCAATCATAGATGTAATAGGGTTGCTCACGAGGTGGCCAACTCTGCCCGTCGGGGTCATGTAGCTAGATTTTCTTTTTCTCAACATTTCCCTTTGAACTTTTTGTCTCTTGTAATCCTTGATTTGATCAATTAATAGTGGTAACGGGGAGCCCCAATCATAGGGCTTCCCGTCCCTCTTTCAAAAAAAAATATTAAGAAGGAAATTTGAGATAATGATGAAAATATAAGAAATATGTGGAAATATTGATAATGGAATCATAAGGGATGAGATTTCGACTCCGTGTGGTTTATAATGGTAAAAGGAATCAAAAGACATAAAATAAAAGAAATGGAGAGAGAAAATATGCATAAAGTATGCCTGAATAAGTGATAACTTGCTTATGAAGAAAAGTCTCTCATACTTTCGAATTTGAGTCCCAAACTTGGCAAAAAGTAGATGAAGTCAGCATGGACTTTATTCTAAAATTTGGGATTACAAGGATAAACGGATTGAGAGATATGAATTTTGTAATTTTTCTAAAGTGTAAAGGAAAACATTAAATGTCACAATTTATTTCTGACTTTGTTCTAATATGTGGCCTGATAGTCATTGGATCCCTGATCCAACCGTGGCTGCTTTCCAACTAAGATCAGGTAAAGGGAATAGTAGGGCGAAATTTCCTAATCTATTCTCCCGGCGCACAATCCATGTGTAGACCTGGAAGTTCTTCCTTTGGACTCAGGAGGGAAATACGCACCTGCCCATCCCAAAATTAAGTTGTTTCCATGTGGAAAAGGGATTTTCCCAAATCCCAGTTAGTATAGGAGACTAGAAGGACAGATATCCTTGCAATCATGCCTATATAAGGCATTTTATTCCAGAGTGAGAGGATCACACCCTACTGCACCGAGGCACTGCCTCTACACAATGCGCTTGTGGGTCGTGTGGGCGTGGAGTTCATTCCCTGCTCCAGTTGCCCTGTTTCGGCGGTGAAACAGGGGACGCAAGGGTGGCGGATCTTGGTGGCTTGGGGTCATCCCATCCCTATCGACGGTCCTAGTTGTGTCAGCAAGGTAAGTGGGAGGTGACCGGAGTTGCGAGAGAGAGAGTCGGCGGGATCTGCCCGCTGCTGTCCGAGCGGCAAGCAACATCTGCGAGCGCGCAGGAACAGTGCGTGGAGGGCGCTGGTTCTCACGAAGAAGAAAGGGGTGAGGGAGTGGACCTGGGTGCTGGGTAGGTAGGTCGGTGATCGGATCCGCGAGCCAGGCATCGCTGGAAAGGAAAAGGGAAGAAAAGAGAAGGAAAAAGACACGTGGCAGTGTATGATTGGCTCTAAAGGTGATTATTTTGCAATTTCATAACTAACTATAGGTAACTCCGATTGGGATGAACTATATATGAAAATTTATCAGGAGAATACAAGGAATTTAATTAAAATAGATTTAAGGTCTGAATCTGATCGTAGTTCTAAAAGTACTCTAAGCTAACCATGTTTATGCATTGAACTATGAAGAAACCCTAATTGTGTTTAGAAATTGGGTTTAATTTCTTAATTATGTTATTTTGAGATATAGTAACCTGTGGAGAATAAGAAAAATATAATTGAAACCTAATTCTGCTTCAAACTCAAAAAGTATGTAAAGATGCTATCTTTAATGGATGAAAAACCAAAATAGCACACTTTAATAAAAATGTGTACTCAAATAGCACCAAAGCCTTCTTATTTCCCGAAGTATCCCACTTTCTGGGAAAAGCGCCAACAGTTTTGACATTTTACCGAATCCGGGAGCAAAAGCACCAATAGTTCTGGCGTTTTCAACTGAAAGCACCAATAATACTGGCGTTTTCAACTGAAGGCGCCAACAGTACTAGCATTTTCAACTGAAGGTGCCATGGTTTTGGCATTTTCAACTGAAGGCACTATGGTTTTGGCATTTTTCAAGGTTGGTATTTTCAACTGAAAGCACCAGAAAGTTGACATTTTTCCTCTAAAAGCGCCAGAAAGTTGGCGTTTTCCCTCTACCCCTCTCTGCCTTTTGCGCTTCTGCCTCTCATGCTTCCTCATCATTAAGGCGATAGCTGGGCTTCAAAGGGGTGGTTGGATCTACAAATACGTACCACCCCCATCTATTCTTTCATTCTTACTTTCTACTAAACATAAGACTTCTTCTTCCCCTTCCCCTTCCCCTTTCCCCTTTTCGTCTGCTCTTCCTCTTCCTCTGGTCGATTTTCCTCTTCCCTTTTTTTCCTTTTCCTCTTACTCTTCCTCTTCCTCACGCTTAGTTGTTTCATAACTTCCGGTAAAGGGATCCTCCTCCCTTGTCGACGGTCTGGTGACGAGTAGCAAATCTTGGAGAAGGGTCAACAGTGGAGCTATGCAAATAAGGGCGTGGAGAAGGCGCTAGCAACTCGGGAAGTTAGTTTGGTTAGTTTTTAATCTTCTACCCAGTTAGTTTGGTTAGTTTCTGAATGGATATTTTTGGATATTTTAAACTATGACTTTATTATCTTGAATGGATATTTTTGAAAATTGGAAATTTTATCCAATTTTTTAGTCTTGATTGGATATTTTTGAAGAATATGAAGTCCAAACAACTAGAGGGCATGTAAACTATTGCATAGTAGGAGTAGGAATAGTAGTGTAACACAACATACAACTCCCTTTCAAAACTAGACATGATCGTGTAATCGTATTGGTTATTCTACTATTTAACAAATTGGTAGAATTTGGGTGCGATAGGAATAAACTATATTTCAAAATAAACTATATTTCAAAAAAAAACTATTCAGGAAAATAAACTATAATTCAAAATAAACTATATTTCAAAATAAATTATAGGAATCTATTCCATACGAGCACATGACTCAATGGGGGTACAAGATGTGATAGAACACATCTTGTTTATCTTATTTATCCCAAAGCCAAAATTACTTACCATCTAGACAAAATTGTAATAGACATCTTTTTAAAAACTTCATAACATTATAATAATATCATTTTCAAAACTCCATAACATATTTAAATTCATAATTAACTTGTTTTCAAATCATTGTTTCATTATATCTAACATTCACTATTGAAAATATTCAAGAAAATGGCCAATGTCTAAACCAACTTTGTCATCCATTATGGTGGTAACTTATTGGCTGATGGGTCTTATTGTAATGAGGTCTGCATGCCTATTCAAATAGCCACAACAACCACTTTTTCTGAAATGATGGCATACACACATTAGATTCTTGATATATACTCAATGATGTACGACCTTCATCTAAGCTATAACTTTCCCAAAGATATACGTCCTAGTTATGACATATTTCCTATTGATGTAGTTGATGAGGATAGTTGGTAAACCCTTCTTAGTATTCAAAAGAGAGGAATATTGACCTTTATGCTGAGAGATATAATCTACCAAATGAGAGAATGAGTCAATTCCAAAATGATCATGGCGTTGCTATTGATGATGATGATAATGATGGTGATATTAATGATGATAATGATGGTGACACTGATAATGATGATAGTGATGGTGAAAGTGATGATGATGAGCATGAGGATATTGATATTAATGATGACACTAGATTGTTGCAACTGCGTATTGATGATAGTAACCATGAAGTTTTTATTGATCCTGAAACATGGAAGGATGATTGGTTAGATGAAAAACATACAAATAATTATGAATACTTCAGAGAATATGGTTGGGTTGACGAATATGAAGTCCCTATAGAAATGGAAGAGGCTGAAGTGGTTGTGGGGCATGGCTTTAGTATAGGTGAAATATTTGAGATAAAGGCAAATCTCGTTCATACGTTGCAGTCATGGTCAATCAGCAATAATATCCAATACTAAACAAAGTGATCCAATAAGACTTACCTCACTTTAATATACTTACCCAACGAGTAGTGCTCATGGAGGCTTCATGCATGTGCTTCTAAGAGGGTTGGTGGTTTGTGGAAAATCACAAGTTATAGTGGTGAACACACATGCCATAGTGCAATCCTATATAAGGATCACTCGCAATTCAAGTCCTCATATATTTCGAGGATGATAATGCCGATGTTGAGAGAAAAACTTGACATGAGTGCTCGAGAAGTGATGGAAAAGGTTAATGCAGAGTTGAATGTTACTATCTCCTATAAAAAAAGTCTGGCATGCACGAAGAAAGGCTATTTCTACAATCTTTGGAGATTGGGAGGAGTCATTTGGCTCCGTGTTGAGATTTCTCCGATGTTTATGCCAAGTGATTCCAGGAACGGTATACAATTTTCAAAACACTACAACAAATGATGGAATGTCATATCGGTTTAAACATGTGTTTTGGTGTTTTGGGCCATGTATTGCGGGTTGGGCTCACTGTCGACCAGTACTAAGTGTTGATGGTACCTTCTTATATGGTAAGTATGGAGAGACACTACTTATAGTGACTGGGATTGATGTGAACAATGGATTGTTTCCTTTTGCCTTTGCAGTTGTTGAGAAGGAGAACAAATCTTCTTGGACATGGTTCTTGAGATGCATGGAGCAACAAATTCCAATAGTCAGTCGTAGGAATAATCTTTGTGTCATTTCTGATAGGATGTGTGGTCTTTTGGATGCTATGCAACAAGTTTTTCCTCTCAGCACACAACAGTTTTGTTTGAGGCACTACAGGGACAACTTCCATAAGAAATTTAAGTCCACTGAGTTGTACAACTTAATGTGGAAGGTTGGTAAGGTGACTGAAATGGTTGAGTTTGATAAGCTCTTAGAAACTATAAATCCATTGACCCATCTTCTTTCAATTGGCTCCTGAAAGAACACCCAAGAATGTGGGCTCTCTCCTGTGATGGTGGCCTGAGATATGGTATAAAAGCTAACAATTATTCAGAGACAATAAATGGAGTTCTGAAGCATGCTCCCAACCTTCCCATTCAAGCCCTTATTTGCAGCACATATTATCGTTTGGTAGAAATTTTCTTTCAAAGAAGAAACTTAGGTGCAAATTTAACTAGTTCATTCACACCAAAAATATCTGCTAAATTGGTTAATTTGGAGACCAAGGCAAGGAAACTATCGGTTAGTTGTAGGATAAATGAGTTTATTTTACAGTTGAAGATACATCTGAAAACAACTATCAAGTGAATCTCTTCCAAAATCCCGTTGGTTGTCTATGTACTTGTGCTGCACCTCGAGTTTATCACTTGCCATGCTCACATGTACTTGCAGCCATGGAATCGATACATTACGGACATCATCAGTTAGTGAGTACTTGGTATACTGTAACCAAATATCGAATGACATATGCTCCCCAATTTAGAGGCATTCCTGATAAGAGGTATTTGCCTGATTTTGACCCATCCATTGGGGCTGTTCCTCTACTACCGCCAATTTTCACTCTACGTGTTGGGCGGCCTAAGATGAAGAGGAGGAAGACTAATATGGATATTGATCCCAATACAGCTACATACAAATGTGGAAAATGTGGGGGTCGTGGCCACTATGAAAGAACTTATAAAAACAAATGATGTTTATGAATCTTAGTAGTAGGATAGGATATTCCGTAAACCTCGTGAATGTAATCCTACTTAGTAGTAGGATGGGATATTATGTAAAACTCATAAATGTAATCCTACTTAGTAGTAGGATAGGATATTATGTAAAACTCGTGAATGTAATCCTACTTAGTAGTAGGATAGGATATTATGTAAAACTCGTGAATGTAATCCTACTTAGTAGTAGGATAGGATATTATGTAAAACTCGTGAATGTAATTCTACTTTAATTGCTCGCATGAGGAGGGCGGTATGAATAAAATTGCCTCCTGACTTCCCCCAATAGAGGGTGATGTATGAAATTTAAGTTTGCTAATAAAATTTATTTGAAATTTATGCTCACTAAAGGTCTCCTTTATTTGACTATTTTCTAGGAATGGTGAAGGACGATGAGACTTTGCGGATCACATGTCATTCCATTGAGGTTGGCAGGTGGGAGTTGACGGATGTAGATGTTTTGGGTTATGTACGCACAACTGGATTTGCATCTATTAGGAAATTGTCTGGAGTCATTTTTTATTCTGTCTTGGTCACAACACTTGTTCATAGATGGCATTCAAACACAAACTCATTCCATTTTCCTCTAGGAGAGTTAACCATCACTCTACAAGATGTCATAGTGTTGTTAGGGTTATAGGTTAATGTTGTTGTTGTTGTTGTAGCGCACTATCCTATAGTGTGACATTCCTGACTTGGGTTATGCTTTAACTCTAGATGTTTTGTTTAATAAAGCTTATTTTATGCTTGCTCTTATATCTTGAAAAGTAATTAAGGCTCAAGAGGAACTTATGTTTCAATTTTAGTCCTATTTCAATAATGTTGAAATAATATTTTGTTTGTTTTGGACTAATGTGCAAATTACCCAAGTTGAGGGGTTAAATTGAAAATGTTACATGGTAAAATGTTCCTCAAGTGTTGAAGCATCATAAGAATGAGAATGATGTAGTGATATGTCTTGTGATAGCCTGAGCACCAAGAAAGAGCTTATTAAGCAATGTTTGTGCATTAAAACCTAGTTTTGGTGTAATGTGCAATTAACCCAAAACCTAGGGTTCAATATGCAAAATACCACTTCCAGAGGGTCCCTCATGTTTCTTGGCACTATGTAGAGAAAATAAAAGGAGAGGGGCATCTCATTTGAATCTCTTTGGTTAAAATAATCAAGATTTAAGCATAGTTGAAACCCTTATTCAATTTAATGCAAAAATAAATATATTAATTGAAGTGCCCTTCAACCAAAATTGAGATGGTTGAATTTGCTTAAGTTTGAACGTCCTTGTGCCTTGAAAATACCACGAAATATCTAAAGTGAGTGGAGAGCCCACTCACATTAGTTAAAGGAAAAGTAATATCCACACAATTTTGGATATTATTATTATAATGGTTAAGGTGCTTAATTTGTTTTCTTTTAATTCATTGATAATGAAGAGGAATTTCAAGGTGGGGTATATGGCTTCGTATGAAAGGGATGGAGGAGAGTATGTGGCACCAATTTTGGAAATTAAAGGATTATTATAAGACTTTCTCTCTCATTGAATTTCCTTATATACATCCCATTTCCAAGCCAAATGAAAGCCTTTTTTTTATCCCTTTTTCTTTCCTTGCTTTTTCCGTGCACAAAGGAGCTAAGGAGAAATAGGAGTACGAGTCCCAACCTGTAGGTAAGCTCCATAGTCATCTTCAACCTTGGTTTCATGGTGGAAATCGAAAATCAATGTTGAATTTCTTCTTTTCTTCATTCAATCTTCAACTCTAGTCAATCCTTTCACTCAAAGACTTGAGAATGAGCCTTGGGCAGTTGTGAAATCTTCATTCACCATTGAGTACGTGAATCTTGAAGCGTGGATTCAATTTTTAAGGCGTGTTATATAACTTGAACCCTTAAATGTCATTATTGCTTGCAATTTATTCAATTTATGTTGAACCTTTCTACTCTCTCGGTTTCCTTATGATTAGTTGTTCAAATTTACATAAGAATGACAGTAGATTTTGAAGGATCGAATCTTGATGATGATGACATCATCATAAGCACACACCTCAATAATATCTTGTGCAAACAGTTTCATAATTGAGTCCAATCGGTCACAAGACCGATTGAGACCAAATGGTCTCAAGACCGTTTGGGATCAAGTGGTCCCAAACTGTTTGAGGTCAGGTGATGTCATGAGTTGGATGATGATCCAATGGTCTCAATTTGATGGTTTCAATATTGGAGGGTCCCTTGATTGGAAACCCTAATTGATTTAATTATTGAAACCTAGTTGAGGGAATCGGTTTTGAGGTGGTTTGACTCAAACGGTCTCAAGACCGTTTGGAGGTCAATGGTTGATTGTGGTGGGTGGTTGGAGATCCAAGGGCTACAATTTGATGTACCTTCAATAGTTCAATCTATTGATGATTCAATGAGTACAAACCCTAAATCAATTTGATTGGAGGAACCCTTTTTGGTCCATTCAGTTTCAAGGAGGTTTGGGCCAAACGGTCTTGACACCGTTTGGGATCAAATGGTCCTCAGACCGTTTGGTGAGCAAACGATCTCAAACTGTTTGATGTTCATTCGGTTTCTATGTTGAGTTGTTCATTCGGTTTCAAACCTTTTGGAGTTAATATTATTTTAATTCAAACGGTCTCAAACCGTTTAAGGACCTTGAAGTCAAGACCGTTTGAAGGTCTAACGGTCTTAAGACCGATTGAAGATCTTGGGACTAAGACCGTTTAAGGTCTAACGGTCTTCAAGACCGTTTGAAGATTGAGGTACTTCAAGACCGTTTGAAGATGGAGGTACTTCAAGACCGTTTGAAGATTGAGGTACTTCAAGACCATTTGAAGAATGAGGTACTTCAAGACCATTTGAAGATTGAGGTACTTCAAGACCATTTGAAGATTGAGGTACTTCAAGACCGTTTGAAGATTGAAGTACTTCAAGACCGTTTGAAGATTGCGGTACTTCAAGACCGTTTGAAGACTGAGGTACTTCAAGACCGTTTGAAGGTCAAGTTACTTCAAGACCATTTGAAGGTCTAATTGATTCAAACCATGTAAGTACAATTAACCCCATAATTGTTGATGATGTTTATCAAAGATAATTACAATGGTTGTACCTTTAAGGTACTAGGGTAATTAGTACCTTTTGAGTGGTTAACTCTTGATGCTTATGGAAGCAATGACTTAATACACTGTGTCAACCCTTCATTCAAGTTGGTTTGACCCGATTTAATCAAGTGTGAAGTGATCAACATCCTAGAGAGGATGAGAGAGAGAGGAATTCCTACATGAATGATAATCATGTAGTAGTTAAGCCTCAACACTTTCAACATGAATAAAATGTGTAATTAGGGTATGATCCTTAATAAAGAGATCATGGAACCCTAATTAAGAAGATTGATGAGCCCTAACCATAATTGAGAGTGATGACATGTGAAATGCTAACTAAGGATGATGTTATGTGAAACCCTAATTGAGGGTGATGCTATGAGAAACCCTAATTAAGGGTGATGTCATATGAAATCTTAATGCAATAATGTGATATGAAACTCTAAATTAAGGGAGATATCAAGTGAAACCCTAATTAAGAGTAATGTCAAGTGCACCCTAATGCAATAACATGTGGAACCTTGATATGAAATCCTAACCCTCATATAGGGTAAAGGTATATGAAGTCCTAATCTTAGGTTATAGTGTATGAAACCCTAATCTTGGGAAGTATGATGATAAACCATAATCCTAATTTGGGTAATGGGATGAGTATTCCTAATTGACATAAATTGGGAAATCCTAACTCTAATGAGGAAATAGTGATGATACTCTTACAATGCATAGTGTTGATATGTGATTGATATAACTGTTATCATATGCACTAATCATGCAGATATCATGAGATGTTGGACATAGCCAGGTATGAGCTATGATGTTTTATTAATGAAATTATATAAGGGCCTTGTAAGCCATAATATGTTGTGTTGCCTAGTGAGAGGTAACAAGAGATTAATGAGCTTTAAGAGCCATGTGAGATACTTGTATTGCAAGTATCATGTTTACCTTAGTCAGATACCTGAAGGAATTATCTATCTGATAAGTGGTAATAAGTGTTCTTAATGAATTGAGGGTTTGAACACCCATATTCCATAATCATGATGATGAGAAGATAAGGGATGAGAATACCCCTGATGTGACAAGGGATTGAGATCACAATGTTTTATAAAGCTTTGAAAAGGGCTTGATAGAAATAATACTCATTCTTTGTAGCATTTGTTATAATGATTTTTGTTTGAAAACCTGACTGATGCTAAAAGAATATAGTAAGGTACTTAATTAATCAAGTGAAATCGTATCATGTAGAGCCCTGACCATAGATCCATCATCGTTAGTAGTTTGGTGATGGTGAAATAGGTTTTCCTATGGGAACTTCTGGAGGGCATACTATTGAGTATGTGGGGGTTATGGGCGCGAATATCCGTATGCCCTAATGGAGGAATTGATGTGAGGTAAATATTAAATCTCTCAATCCTTCATTATATATGTCGGGATGGATGTATCACTAATCTCCCGAATGTCGGGATGCATAATCTCCCGATAATCTTAATGTCAGATCGATGTGAGGTAAATATAATATATCTCGATTATGAAGAGAGTACAGCATGCCACTGTAACTCTAATAGAAAAGTTGCCAGTATACCGTGGAAAGTTATTTACCAGAGACACAAGATGTCCTGCATTTGGTCCTCATACTGACTGAGGAACATGAGGTCATGGGAATCTGACTCTTCTATTGACCTATGTATGGTACCGATTTCGATTTTGCAATGGCCGGTTGGAGTATGAGTGGTATACCTCATCTCCTCAGGGCTTAAGTATGTCTGTAAAATGTAATCAGCCGTGTAGCATATTTGCTTAAAGTTGAAATATGAGAATCATTGGTTGATGATGTCTTTCTTAGTATATCTTGAATGGATAAATGCCATACATTTTCTTCATATTCCTTATTAGATAAATGATGTACTGCTTTATCATGTTACAAGCTGAAATACTATGAAGAAGAACATTGTTCTAATATGCTTAGATAATTGATTTATCTGTTGTTGAATATTTATGATTCTTCTGCTCAGTTTTATTCTAATAAACTGCAATAATAACATTTCTGGTGGAGAGTTATATCTCTCGCTGGGACAATTTCAATTGTCTCACCCCCGTGGGATCCAACTTTTTAGGTAGACATAGAAGAAGAAGCAGAAACTCTATGGCAGGTGAAGAACAGCAGTAGCAGCAGCAACAGCAGAGTCAGCAGTGACATCTAGGTGGAGACACTAGCTGTCATGTTTGTGTATAGAGTCCTATGTGTCGTCTCTGTAGTCTCATGTCCTAGGAGTCAGTAGTTAGTTTAATGAATCGATCTGAGATTATGGTTTGATGCCTCAATGTTTTTTAGGTTACCTGTGTATAGTTTTAAAGTAGGGCAGTTGATGTTGTAACTCTCGAGAAGGAATGGTACAAGTGATGTACTAGTAAACCAGAATGTAATTGATGCACTTTGGTTCTTTATGAAAGAGTTTTACAGTGTTTGGATTTCTTTGTAAAAAGTTTTAAATTTTTAGTGATTTTCAGTAATTCTGCTATTAACGTCTGCTTCCGCTTAAGTAAATCATGTTTTTGTGAGTTGGATGCCACAGTTAGGTTGGTATTAGAGATCTAGGTTCGTTGAGTCTACAGAGACATAGGATTAAGGTTGTTGAGTCTGTTCTAGTGTCTTCCAGTAATCTGATAGTGTCTTCTGCTCATATAGGAGGAGAAGAAGAACGTAAGATGTCTGGATCGCACGAAGAACATGCTGCTGAGAGCAGAGTTGTTGCACCAGGAAGAGGTGCAAGGGACCAGAATAGGGATGAACCAAAACCTGAACATCCCCAGTATAATCCAGCCATGATAGAGAACTCAGCCTTCCATGATCTGTTTGGGCAGTTCATGGCAACTATGACGCATATGGCGGATAGGATGCCACCACCGGCACCTAGGGCACCAGCTCACCATGAAGGACAAGGCACCGGCAAGACTTTTGAACGACTTCGTCGGGTTGGAGCCACAGAATATGCTGGTACAACTGACCTAGCAGATGCAGATATGTGGCTGACTGTACTGGAGAAGGCCTTCAGAATCCTCAATATCCCATAAGCTGAGAAGGTTAGACATGCAGTGTACCTTCTTAAAGGGAGTGTGGGTCATTGGTGGACCATAGAAGAGGGAAAAAGGCTAGGTGTTGAGATCGGATGGGAAGTAATCCGAAGAGAATTCATCAGTAGATATTTCCCTAAGACGTTTATAGATGAGAAGATCTCTCAGTTTGAGAGGTTGAGGGAAGGACCAATGAACATTAGCGAGTATGAAGCTAAGTTCATGGAGATTTTGCAGTTCTGTCCCCATATGGCAGCTACCGATGAAGAAAGGATTCAGCATTTTGAGAAGGGGCTAAACGTTGATTTGACTACTCATGTATGTGCCTTAGAGAACAGGGAGAGGTTTGCCACTTTTGTGGAGTCCATGAGATGGATAGAAAGGTCAGTGATTGAGAAGTGTCAGACTAAGAGTAAGAAGGTGTATACTCAGTTTCAAGGACAAGGCTCCAAAAGTTTCAAGAAATTGAGGTTTTCTGCACCAATGGCACCACCAAGATTCAATACCCAGATGCAATGGATGTCGAATAGGGGTAGAGGTTGTAGTTTACCACCAGAAGGAGCCCACAGCTCAGCATTAGTGTCGGTAATGGGACCACCCAGGCCACAGTTAGGGAACATAGGATGTTTTATATGTGGAAAGATGGGGTATTTGATGAAGGATTGTCGAGCTACAGAGGCAAGTGTGACTCAACCTCAAAGGAAGAGTCAACAAGTCTCTCAGAGGAAACAATTTTTGAGTGGTGCTAGAGGACGTGGACAAGCATCCCAAGCTGGTTCATCAGCACCTAACAATCGAGAACAGGGTCAACAGCAAGCAACGACGAGATTCTACGCGATGAATCAACCCGAAGCAGTAGTCAACCCTCGAGTTGTGATAGGTCAGATGGAACTATTTCATTCGGATATGTCTTCATCCTGCTTCGTATCTATTTTAATTGACCCGGGTGCTATGCATTCCTTTATCACTCGAAGAGTGATCCATGACTACAACATGATTGTCAGTCAAAGGGCAGAGAGTTTGTTATTAGAAACCCCTTTGTTGGGATCTATAGTGTTGCGGGAGGTGTGTTCTCCCTTCACTCTTTCCTTTTCTGAACATCGCATTTAGGTGGATCTTATACCACTTGAGATGCACAACTTTGATATAATTCTTGGGATGGACACCCTATAAAAGTATAAAGTTGTCTTGGATTGTATTTCCAAGCAAGTTGTGTTCACAGATGATAGAGACACATGGAGCTTTCAGGGAGATAGAAAGATGCTTTCAACATGTCTTATGTCAGCTATGGTAGCTGAGAAGCTGATAAGGCAAGCATGCTTTGCATTCTTGGCACATATGGTTGATACCACAATGGAGAACCCTAATCTTTCTGAAGTTCTAATAGTTAGGGAGTTTGAAGATGTATTCCCTGAAGAACTTCCAGGTGTACCTCCGCCCCAAGAGATTGATTTTGAAATTAATCTAATCCCAGACACACAACCAATAGCACAAACACCATATAGAATGGCACCTGCTGAGATGGTAGAGCTCAAGAAACAGCTATAGGAGTTGCTTGAGAAAGGTTTTATCTGATTGAGTACTTCACCATGGGGTGCTTCAGTTCTCTTTGTTAAGAAGAAGGACAGATCGATGTGGTTATGCATTGATTATAGACAGTTGAATAAAGTAACTATAAAGAACAAGTATCCTCTGCCAAGGATCGATGATTTGTTTGATCAGTTGTGTGGTGCAACTATCTTCTCTAAGATAGATCTGAGGTCAGGATATCATTAGTTGTGTATCAAGGAGAGTGGCATACCTAAATCTACCTTTAGGACAAGGTATTGTCACTATGAGTTCATAGTTATGTCGTTTGGACTAACTAATGCACCAGTTGCATTCAAGGAACTCATGAATAGAATAGTTCAACCTTTTCTTGATCAGTTCATAGTAGTTTTCATAGATGACATCTTGATATACAGTAGAGATGCTCAACAGCATGAGCAACACCTCCGTCATGCTTTAACTTTGCTAAGAGAGCATAAGTTGTATGCTAAGTTTAGCAAATGTGAGTTCTGGTTACAAGAAGTTTCTTTTCTAGGACATGTAATATCTACCTCAGGTATCCATGTTGATCATAAGAAGGTAGAATCTGTCCTACAATGGAAACAACCAAAGACACCAATGGAGATACGCAATTTCCTAGGACTGGTCGGCTACTATAGGAGGTTCATTAAGAACTTCAGTTCTATAGCTTTACCCCTAACCAAGTTGACCAGGAAGGAGGTTCCTTTTGTCTGGAATGACAAGTGTCAACATTTTTTCTAGATGTTGAAGGAAAGGTTAACAAGTGCACCTGTGCTGGTATTACCTGAGCAAGGGAAGGGGTATATAGTTTTATGTGATGCATCTAAGAAGGGTCTAGGATGTGTGTTGATGCAAGATAATCAAGTGATTTCTTTTGCTTCTCGACAGCTTAAGAAACACGAGGAGAATTATCCGACACATGATCTAGAACTAGCAGCTGTGATCCATGCTTTGAAGATTTGGAGACATTTTCTCTATGGAGAAACATTCCAGATTTTCACTGACCATACGAATCTAAAGTATATCATCTCACAACATGAGTTGAACATGAGACAATGCTGTTGGATGGAATTAATCAAGGACTACAATTGTACAATTGATTATCATCCAGGGAAGGCTACTGTAGTGGTTGATGCACTAAGTAAGAAATCATCATCACCAGCCTTAGATAAAGCACAGTTGAACTCCTTAGTGTGCTTTAAAAGAGATATGCTTATCTCCTTGAGGCAAAACAATGTACAACTTAAGGTATCGTTGTTAGCTAGGCTATTAGCTGAGATGCACATAAAACCTACTCTGAGACAGCAGATTAAAGAAGCACAACAAGCTGATACTGTGGTTCAGCAGATCAGGTCAGAGTATGGTAGTGAAAAGAGGGATGGCTTTCATTAGTCAGAGGATCAGGTAGTCTATTACCATGGTAGGATGGTAGTACCTGATGCCAATGATTTAAGGAAGTTAGTCTTGGAGGAAGCTCATTCTTCTATGTATGCCATGCATCCAGGAAGCACCAAAATGTATCATAACTTGAAGGATATATATCGGTGGCCAAGATTGAAGAATGATGTAGATGAGTTTGTTATGTGGTGTCCGGTGTGTCAGTAGGTTAAAGTTGAACATCAAAAGCCCACAGGAACAATGCAACCTTTACCTATTCTGCAGTGGGAATGGGATCATGTGACCATGGACTTTGTAGTTGGTTTGCCTAGAACAACAAAAGGTCATGATTCCATATGGGTGATAGCTGATAGGTTGACTAAGACAGCACATTTCCTTCCTGTCAAAACAACCTACACTGTTGAGAAGCTTGCACAGATATACATGGATGAGATAGTGCGGTTGCACGGGGTTCCAGCTACTATTGTTTCTGATAGAGGTCCCCAGTTCACGAGTCATTTTTGAGAACGAATACATAAAGCTTTGGGTACGCAGTTAAGGTTTAGTATTGCCTTTCACCCACAGATAGATGGACAATCTGAGAGGACCATACGAACCTTGGAGGACTTGCTTAGGGCATGCGTCCTTTAGTTTCTAGGAAGTTGGGATCTACACCTAAACTTGATAGAATTTTCTTACAATAATAGCTATCATCACAGTATTGATATGGCACCATATGAAGAATTATATGGTAGACGTTGTAGATCTGCTTTATGTTGGTATGAAATAGGAGAATATCAACTTTTGGGTCCTAAGCTTGTGCAGCAGACAACTGAGAAGATTAAAGTAATCCAACAACATTTAAAGACTGCATAGGATAGACAAAAATCATACGTCGACAAACGACGAAGACCTTTATAATTCCAAGTTGGAGACAGAGTATATCTCAAGGTCTCACCTTGGAAAGGTGTTCTTAGATTTGGAAGGAAGGGAAAGTTAGCTCCTAGATTTATGGGGCCTTATCCAATCATTGAACGGATTGGAAAGGTAGACTATAAGTTGGAGTTGCCACCTGAGTTGCATAATTTGCATCCAGTGTTCCATATCTCCATGCTGAGAAAATGTCATCCTGACACAGAGTTAGTTTTGCAACCTGTGGAGGTAGAATTACATGATGAAATATCATATGTTGAAGGGCATGTGATGATCCTTGATAGAAGAATTAAGAAATTGAAAAAGAAAGACATATGTCTTGTGAAAGTTCTCTGGCATCATCATGGCATTGAAGAAGCTACGTGGGAACTAGAGGAAGAGATGAGGAGGAAGTACCCTTCTCTTTTCTCTTGAATGATTTCGGGGACGAAATCCCTGTTAAGGGTGGATAATTTGTAACATCCCTGACCTAGGTTATGCTTTAAACCAAGATGTTTTGTTTAGTAAATTTTATTATATGCTTGCTCTTATCTCTTGAAAAGTAATTAAGGCTCAAGAGGAACTTATGTTTCAATTTTAGTCCTTTTTCAATAATGTTGAAATAATGTTTTGTTTGTTTTGGACTAATGTGCAAATTACCCAAGTTGAGGGGTTAACTTGCAAATGTTACATGATAAAATGTTCCTCAAGTGTTGAAGCATCATAAGAATAAGAATGATGTAGAGGTATGGCTTTTGATAGCCTGAGCACCAAGAAAGAGCTTATTAAGCAATGTTTGTGCATTAAAACCTAGTTTTGGTGTAATGTGCAATTTACCCAAAACCTATGGTTCAATATGCAAAATACCACTTCTAGAGAGTCCCTCATTTTTCTTGACACTATGTAGAGAAAATAAAATGAGAGGGGTGCCTCATTTGAATCTCTTTGGAGGAGAGAGAATATTGATATTAAAATAATCAAGATTTAAGCATAGTTGAAACCCTAATTCAATTTAATGCAAAAATAAATATATTAATTGAAGTGCCCTTCAACCAAAATTGAGATGGTTGAATTTCCTTAATTGTGAACGTCCTTTTTCCTTTCAAAGACCACGAAATATCTAAAGTGAGTGGAGAGCCCACTCACATTAGTTAAAGGAAATGTAATATCCACTCAATTTTGGATATTATTATTATAATGGTTAAGGTGCTTAATTTGTTTTCTTTTAATTCATGTATAATGAAGAGTAATTGCAAGGTGGTGGAGATGGCTTCGTATGCAAGGGATGGAGGAGAGTATTTGGCACCAATTTTGGAAATTAAAGGATTATTATAAGACTTTCTCTCTCATTGAATTTCCTTGTATACATCCCATTTCCAAGCCAAATGAAAGGCTTTTTCGATCCCTTTTTCTTTCCTTGCTTTGGCAGTGTAAAAAGGATCTAAGGAGAAACAGGAGGATCAGTCCCAACCTGTAGGTAAGCTCCATAGTCATCTTCAACCTTGGTTTCATGGTGAAAATCAAAAATCAATGCTGAATTTCTTCTTTTCTTCATTCAATCTTCAACTCTAGCCAATCCTTTCACTCAAAGACTTGAGAACGAGCCTTGGGCAGTTGTGAAAGCTTCATTCACCACTGAGGACTGAATATTGAAGCTTGGATTCAATTTTGTAGGCGGGTTATATAACTTGAACCCTTAAATGTCATTATTGTTTGCAATTTATTCAATTTATGTTGAACTGTTCCACTCTCTCGATTTCCTTATGATTAGTAGTTCAAATTTCCATAAGAATGGTAGTAGATTTTGAAAGATCGAAGCTTTATGATGATGACATCATCATAAGCACACACCTCAATAATATCTTGTGCAAACAGTTTCATAATTGAGTCCAATCAGTCTCAAGACCGTTTGGGATCAAACGGTCTCAAGACCGTTTGGGATCAAGTGGTCCCAAACTGTTTAAGGTCAGGTGATGTCATGAGTTGGATGATGATCCAATGGTCTCAATTTGATGGTTTCAATATTGGAGGGTCCCTTGACTGCAAACCCTAATCGATTGAATTGATTGAAACCTAGTTGAGGGAATCAGTTTTAAGGTGGTTTGACTCAAACGGTCTCAAGACCATTTGGAGGTCAATGGTTGATTGTGGTGGATGGTTGGAGATCCAAGGGCTACACTTTGATGTACCTTCAATAGTTCAATCGATTGATGATTCAATGAGTACAAACCCTAAATCAATCTGATTGGAGGAACCCTTTTTGGTCCATTGGGTTTCAAGGAGGTTTGGACCAAACGGTCTTGAGACCGTTTGGGATCAAACGGTCCTCAGACCGTTTGGTGAGCAAACAATCTCAAACTGTTTGATGTTCATTCGGTTTCTATGTTGAGTTGTTTATTCGGTTTCAAATCGTTTGGAGTTAATATTATTTTAATTCAAACGGTCTCAAACTGTTAAGGACCTTGAAGTCAAGACCGTTTGAGGGTCTAACAGTCTTAAGACCGATTGAAGGTCTTGGGACTAAGACCGTTTAAGGTCTAACGGTCTTCAAGACCGTTTGAAGATTGAGGTACTTCAAGACCGTTTGAAGATTGAGGTACTTCAAGACCATTTGAAGATTGAGGTACTTCAAGACCGTTTGAAGATTGAGGTACTTCAAGTCCATTTGAAGATTGAGGTACTTCAAGACCGTTTGAAGATTGAGGTACTTCAAGACCATTTGAAGATTGAAGTACTTCAAGACCGTTTGAATATTTAGGTACTTCAAGACCATTTGAAGACTGAGGTACTTCAAGACCGTTTGAAGGTCAAGTTACTTCAAGACCATTTGAAGGTCTAATTGATTCAAACCATGTAAGTACACTTAACCCCATAATTGTTGATGATGTTTATCAAAGATAATTACAATGGTTGTACCTTTAAGGTACTATGGTAATTAGTATCTTTTGAGTGCTTAACTCTTGATGCTTATGGAAGCAATGACTTAATACACTATGTCAACCCTTCATTCAAGTTGGTTTGACCCAATCTAATCAAGTGTGAAGTGATCAACATCCTTGAGAGGATGAGAGAGAGAGGAATTCCTACATGAATGATAATCATGTAGTAGTTAAGCCTCAACACTTTCAACATGAATAAAATGTGTAATTAGGGTATGATCCTTGATAAAGAGATCATGGAACCCTAATTAAGAAGATTGATGAGCCCTAACCATAATTGAGAGTGATGTCATGTGAAATGCTAACTAAGGATGATGTTATGTGAAACCCTAATTGAGGGTGATGTTATGAGAAACCCTAATCAAGGGTGATGTCATATGAAATCTTAATTCAATAATGTGATATGAAACTCTAAATTAAGGGAGATATCAAGTGAAACCCTAATTAAGAGTAATGTCAAGTGAAACCCTAATGCAATAACATGTGGAACCTTGATATGAAATCCTAACCCTGATATAGGGTAAAGGTATGTGAAGTCCTAATCTTAGGTTATAGTGTATGAAACCCTAATCTTGGGCAGTATGATGATAAACCATAATCATAATTTAGGTAATGGGATGAATATTCCTAATTGACATGAATTGGGATATACTAACTCTAATGAGGAAATAGTGATGATACTCTTACAATGCATAGTGTTGATATGTGATTGATATAACTGTTATCATATGCACTAATCATGCAGGTATCATGAGATGCTGGACATAGCTAGGTATGAGCTATGATGTTTCATTAATGAAATTATTTAAGGGCCTTGTAAGCCATAATATGATGTGTTGCCTAGTGAGAGGTAACAAGAGATTAATGGGCTTTAAGAGCCATGTGAGATACATGTATTGCAAGTATCATGTTTACCTTGGTCAGATGACCTGAAGGTATTAGCTACATGATAAGTGGTAATAAGTGTTCTTAATGAATTGAGGGTTTGAACACCCATATTCCATAATCATGATGAGGAGATGATACGGGATGAGAATACCCCTGATGTGACAAGGGATTGAGATCCCAATGTTTTATAAAGCTTTGAAAAGGGCTTGATAGAAATAATACACATTCTTTGTAGCATTTGTTATAATGATTTATGTTTGAAAACCTGACTGATGCTAAAAGAATATAGTAAGGTACTTAATTAATCAAGTGAAATCTTATCATGTAGAGCCCTGACCATAGATCCATCATTGTCAGTAGTTTGGTGATGGTGAAATAGGTTTTCCTATGGGAACTCCTAGAGGGCATACTATTTAGTATGTGAAGGTTATGGGTGTGAATATCCTTACGCCCTAATGGAGGAATTGATGTGAGATAAACATTAAATCTCTCAATCCTTCATTATATATGTCAGGATGGGTGTATCACTAATCTCCTGAATGTCGGGATGGATGTATCACTAATTTCCTGGTAATCTTAATGCCAGATCGATGTGAGGTAAATATTATATCTCTCGATTACAAAGAGAGTACAACATGCCAATGTAACTCTAATAGAGAAGTTTCCAGTATACCCTGGAAAGATATTTAGTAGAGACACAAGATGTCCTGCATTTGGTCCTCACACTAACTGAGGAAGATGAGGTCATGGGAATCCGGCTCTTCTATTGACCTATGTATGGTACCGATTTAGATTTTGCAATGGTCAGTTGGAGTATGAGCGGTATACCTCATCTCCTTATGGTTGAAGTATGTCTGTAATATGTAATCAGTCGTGTAGCGTATTCACTTAAAGTTGAAATACGAGAATCATTGATTGATGATGTCTTGCTTAGTATATCTTAAATGGATAAATGCCATACATGTTCTTCATATTCCTTATTAGATAAATGATGTACTGCTTTATCATGTTACAAGTTGAAATAATATGAAGAAGAACATTGTTCTAATATGCTTAGATAATTGATTTATCTATTGTTGAATATTTATGATTCTTATGCTCAGTTTTATTCTAATAAACTGCAATAATAATGTTTCTGGTGGAGAGTTATATCTCTCACTGGGACAATTTCAATTGTCTCACCCTCGTGGGATCCAACTTTTTAGGTAGACACAAAAGAAGAAGCAAAAATCTCTGCAAGTGAAGAACAACAGCAGTAGCAGCAGAGTCAGTAGTGGAATCCAGGTGGAGATATTGGTTGTCATGTTTGTGTATAGAGTCCTATGTGTCGTCTCTGTACTCTCAGGTCCTAGGAGTTAGTAGTTAGTTTAATGAATCGATCTGAGATTTTGGTTTGATGTCTCAATGTTTTTTTAGGCTGCCTATCTATAGTTATAAAGTAGGGTAGTTGATGTTGTAACTCTCGAGAAGGAATGGTACAAGAGATGTACTAGTAAACTAGAATGTAATTGATTTACTTTGGTTCTTTATGAAAGAGTTTTCCAGTGTATGGATTTCTTTGTAAAAAGTTTTAAATTTTTAGTGATTTTCAGTAATTCCGTTGTTAACATCCGCTTCCGCTTTAGTAAATCATCTTTTTGTGAGTTGGATGCCACATATAGGGCCAAATGATGACCAATATAGTTCTTGGACGACCCTTTGTGATGATATTCTATGGTCACATCCAGATGGACTTGATCAAGGTTCTGTTCATCTGAATTGGTTGTGTTCGACATTTTCAAATATGAATTTGGAAAATGCAGATGACATGGTCATGTGTCGGTACACCAGTGCATACTTGTTATACCTAATTGGTTGCTTCCTCTTACCAGACGGTACTGGAAATGAAGTCCATCTTCGCTACCTTCCACTTCAAGTTAATTTTGAGCAATGTGACATGTACTCATGGGGGAGTGCAATTTTAGCTAGTCTATACCGTCAGTTGCATAGATGTCGTCTTGGTTCTAAGAAGAAGCGTATCTCAGGGTGTGTCCACCTATTATAGTTGTGGTCTTGGGAAATATTGTATATTGGTAGACCAGGTAGAGTGATCATGGATCAAGATCATGAGTGGCCACAAGATGCTCCATTAGGATACAGGTTTGTCGCTACCATATATATGTTGAATATACTATTAAAAGTTTTTGTCTCTTAATCATCTTTTCAAACATGATAATAGATGGAACCATCTCATGGAGAATGTACGTATTCCAAAAGGGACTGTAAGATTCTACCTTAATGAATTTGATACACAGGAGTCAAGTCAAGTGAGAATTTATATTTTATCTAAAAGTTAACTTTTAGCATTTAATGAAACTTGTGTGGTAACGATAACTTATAATGCAGTTAATGTGGACACCATATAGTGAAGAATTGTTGGCAACATTTCCAGACATATGTCGTGAAGGCAGAGAAATTTGGATGGCTCGTGTTCCTATGATATCATTCACATTAATGGAATGGCATGTTCCTGATAGAGTACTAAAATAGCTTGGTGCTCGTATCCAGCCTCAACCCCAACCTTTTCTAGAATACCAAAGAATTGATGGTAGAGGTCGAAGAACGACTGATTGGTTGAACCAATATAGTACAGAGCTGAACATATGGAATGATAGGCAAACTCGTGTAGTTCATCTTCTTGACCCCTTAGCTATGCCACAAGTACCTAATTGGTACAATCCTGAGTATCACATACAACGACCAGTTGAGCCGCAAAATGTTTACTATCCTCGAGGTTATGTGGAGCGAGAATATGTAAGTAATGAGTATCCATTAAGATAAATAACTATACGTCTTTGTATATGAAATATGATAAATTAAAGTATGTTATTTGTAGGTCCAAAGTCAAATGGATATCAGGGGATCATTGCAAACATTAACAGATCAGACACCTATTGAGGATTGGATGAGAGCGCGTGACAAAATATACAATATTCAAAGTGCATGGTTTCAACAAATGTCGAGTCACTTGCATCCCAATTTGAGTTTCTCATATCATGTGAAAACTTCAATTACCGCTTCTCCTATTCCATCTTCCACGTAAGCACAACACTCCACACCAGTAGGACACTCCACGCCAATGGGTCACTCAACCTCACTGGGACAATCCACACCAACATGACACTCCACATCACTAGGACAGTCCACAATAGAAGGACACTCTATGGAATTTTCACCTTTCTCAGTCCCTGGAATGTTTTATTCTTATCCTTCATCATCATCTGATCATTTTGGGGTTCCTTCCAGCTTATCTTGGACCAACCCAACTTTTAGCCAATACCAACATGCAACTTTTTCTTCATTTTTGGGATCAACTAGTTCTTTATTTATAGGATCACCTCCAATGTTTACAACTATGCCATCCATGCCATCCACTCGTCCACTAACACCACCACTCCCTCCAAGTACGACTACACGTGTAACATCCCTGACCTGGGTTATTATAACATCCCAAGATTTGAGGCCTCGGATAAAACACTCTTAAAAGGAATGATTGGACTACCCATATCACCAAGGTGCACCTCCTTTTCCGGGAGCCCATCACAAAAGAACTCCATAGTTAAGTGTGCTCAGCTTGGAGTAGTACTAGGATGGGTGACCAGTCAGGAAGTTGACCCCGGCTTGCACGTGCATGAGGATAAAGCACGCAGTTAAGGCTAGTGGTGGTCTGTGGGGCTAGTCGTCATTCCTGAAACTCTACTAGAGCTTTGGGTAGTGGGCCCAGGCATTACAAATGGTATCAGAGCCATAACCCCTCCAGTATGTGGGGCCCACATGGGCATGTGGCATGACAGTCTTGAGCCGTGCGGTCCAGGAAAGTTGGAAAGGGCTATCTGTAGAGACGAGATGGAGCCGCCCTTGCGCCGGTAGCCGTGGACGGGAGCTGGGTGTCCATGGGCCATTGTGGGTCTGCATTGAAATGGGGTCAGATTATGAGGTCTTATAGTTGAGCCTTGATGAGGACGTCAAGAGTCTAAGTGGGGGAGATTGTAACATCCCAGGATTTGAGGCCTCGGATAAAACACTCTTAAAAGGAATGATTGGACTACCCATATCACCAAGGTGCACCTCCTTTTCCGGGAGCCCATCACAAAAGAACTCCATAGTTAAGTGTGCTCAGCTTGGAGTAGTACTAGGATGGGTGACCAGTCGGGAAGTTGACCCCGGCTTGCACGTGCATGAGGATAAAGCACGCAGTTAAGGCTAGTGGTGGTCTGTGGGGCCAGTCGTCATTCCTGAAACTCTACTAGAGCCTTGGGAAGTGGGCCCGGGCGTTACAGTTATGTACTAACCCTAGGTGTTTTTTTTAATAAAGATGATTAGATTTTTGCTCTTATCTTTTGAAAAGTAATTAAGGATATTGAGGAACTTATATTTCAATTTCAGTCCTTTTTGAATAATGTTGAAACAATGTTTTGTTAATTTTGGACTAAAGTGCAAATTACCCAAGTTGAGGGGTTAAGTTTCAAATTCCACATGATAAGATGTTCCTCTGATGATTGAGACATCATAAGAATGAATATGATGTAGTGGTATGGTTTCCACAAGCTTGGGCATCAAGATAAAGCTTGTAGAGCAAACTTTGTGCATTAAAACCTAGTTTTGGTGTAATGTGCAATTTACCCAAAATCTAAGGTTATGAAAAATACCACCTCTAGAGGGTCTCTCATGTTTCTTGGAATTAATTAGAGCAAATAAAATGAGAGGGGCACCTCATTTGAGATATATTGGAGGAGAGAGAATCTTGACATTAAAATAATCAAGATTTAAGCATATATGGGACTTTAATTTAATTTAATGCAAAAAGAAATAAATTAATTGAGGAGACCTTCAACCAAAAGTTGAAGGATATGTTTGAAATAGATTTGGACGAGCTTGTGCCTTGCTATGGAACAAAAGGATCTTGGTTGAGTGGAATCCACTCACATTATTATAATAAAAAGTAATATCCACTAAAAGGATGGATATTAATATAAAACTCCTTAAGGTGCTTAATTTCTTTTCCCTTTATTCTTGGATAATGAAGAGGTTTTGCAAGAACATGAGGATGGATTTCGGGACAAGAAATGGAGGGGGATTTTATGGAAATTATTTTGGAATTAAAAGAAAATAATCCATTTTCTCTTTCCTTGAAAATCCCTTATACATGTTCTTTTTCCAATACACATAAGGACCTTTCTTTAGTTTTTCTCTTATCACTTTGCTTTGGCCAACCAAGAAAGAGCTCAGGAGAAGGAGAAGGATGAAAACAACCCATTGTTAAGGTTTTCATCATCTTCTACCTCGGATTCATGATGGAAACCCTAAAGCAATGCTTGATTCTTGGTTTTCTTTACTCGATTTCCAATTCTAGTCATCTTTTTCATCCAATAGCTCAAGAACGGACCTTGGGCAGTTTCTAGAACTCCATCCACCATTAGAGCCGTGGATCTTGGAGCTTGGAGATCATATTTGAGGTGGGTTTTATAACTTTAACCCTTAAACATTGATATTGCATCAAGTTCTCTATGATTTGTTTATTAATTCTTCTATTTTGAACTCTTTTGATGCATTGCTGAAATTCCCATGAAAACGGTTGTTGTTCTTGGTTGTTCTAAGGATAACGATGATGACATCATCTTAGATGATTATCTAAGAAAATCCCAGGTAAAATGGTCTCCTTAGTTGCTCAAACGGTTTCCCAAACCGTTTGGGAGTAAACGGTTTCAAACCGTTTAGAATGAAACAGTTTCACCCAAACCACATGGAAGCAAACAGTTTCAGACCGTTTGGTGATGTTGACCAGGGTTGAACGTTTGAGGATTTGTTCCTAATGATCTATTTTAATGACCCATCAATTATAATTGATTAACTCCAATTGGTTCATGAGTTGAAGGTCAATCAATCACCGAAACCCTAATCGGGTTAAGTGCTGATTTCATAATTGATTGAGTTTGAAACTTGGGTTGATTGACCCAAACGGTTTCAAAACCGTTTGGTGATCACCCAAATGGTCTCAAGACCGTTTGGTGATCACCCAAGACCGTTTGGGTGTCTAGGGTTAATTATGGTTGAGCAATTGAAGGTCCAAAGATATTAAGTTGATGTACAATCAATTGTTGATTTGGTGACCAATCCTAGGATCCAAACCTTAGTTGAATGACATGGTTGATGATGATGTGATGGGAAAACGGTCTCCAGACCGTTTGGAGGTCATCCAAACGATCCCAAGACCGTTTGGGGGTCACCCAAGACCGTTTGGAGGTCTAGGGTTGACTATGGTTAGGTGTTTGGAGATCTAAAGGTATTGAGTTGAAGAGTAATCAATTGCTGATTTGGTGAGCAATTCAATGAACCAAACCCTAATTGGTTGACTTGGATTTTGATGTGGACATGGGAAAACGGTCTCAAGACTGTTTGGAGGTCATCCAAACGACCTCAAGACCGTTTGGGGTCAGGTCATGCCCAATTTGGATGAAGGTTCAATGGTTTCAAAGTAACCAATCTCACATTGATTAATGTTGAAGGATCAATGAATCCAATCCCTAAACCAATTGATTCAAACCCTAATTGATCATCAATTGAGGGTCAATTGAGGGTCAAATAAGTTGAAGGTTGACCTAATTAACTCAATTGAGGTATGGTGATAGGTCCATTTGATGAATAATAACATGATTACAATCAATGAAGGAATCGATCTTGGAAACCCTAATTTAATTGGAATGGTTGAGACTCTTTTTGGTCCTTGCAGTTTTGAGGAGGTTTGGACCAAACGGTCTCAAGACCGTTTGAGTCCAAATGGTCCCAAAACCATTTGGCACCAAACGGTCTCAAGACCATTTGGGACCAAACGATCCCAAACCGTTTAGGGTCATGCAGTTTCCAAACCGATTGAGTTCATGCGCTTTCAAAAGTCAACTTTGGGCAAACGGTCTTCACCACCTACTTTACCAAACGGTTTCAAGGTGGTACTTTAGCAAACGGTTTTATTGGTTGCTCAAGACCGTTTGAGGTCTGATTTGGTCAAGACCGTTTAGGGTCTATAAGGCCAAAACCGTTTGGTGGATAATTAACCAAAACTGCATGGGTACTTAAAGTGGTTAAAGGACAAAGTGATTATTTGACTAATACATGATGTAATCAAAGATGATTATAGTAATTACATCTTAATGGGATGAGGTGATTAGTACCTTTGAATAATTAAGCCTTAATGGTCATGGTGACAATAACATAACCCATGATGTCAATTCTTCCTCAAGAGTGAGTTGACTTAACCTAATCAAGATTGAAGCATACATCATCTTTCGAAGATGAAAGAGAAGATTGCCTACATGGTTGATAATTAAGTAATGGACTTTTAATATGAATGACTGTCTAATTAGGGTATGATCCTTCATAGTGGGATCATGAAACCCTAATTATGATGGATGATGAATCATAACCCTAACTAAGGGCATTAATAGGTGAAATCCTCATACATGATGATGGTATGACCTTAATTCATAATGATGACATGATAAACCCTAATTTAGGGTACTTTGATGATCACTCCTACTTGGAATGAATAGTAAACCCTAATCTAGGGTGATGCAATGTGAATAGTAAACCCTGATTGTGGGTTATTGAACTTAAACCCTAATCAAGGGTGATGCAATGTGAATAGTAAACCCTAATTCCTAATAAGGTAAATGGAAGTGTGAAACCCTAATTCTGGGTTATATTATATAGCATGAGAGCTCTAAGGTTGGATAATGAAGTGATGAGTCATTAATCCTAATTGAGATGAGGGGATGATCAACCCTAATCGAAATGAAAAGGGAAACCCTAACCCTAGCAAGGGTATAGTGGTGTAACCCTTGAATAATGATGTCATAATTGTTTAACATTATGTTGGTATGAAATTGATATATCTGTTATCATCTGTACTAATCATGCAGGTTTTATGAGATATTGAATATAGCCAGGTATGAGCTATGATGTTTTTCTTATTGAAAGTATTTTATGAGCTTTGTAAGCAATGAGATGCTATTTTGCCTAGTGAAAGGTAACAAAAGAGATTGATAGGCTATAAGAGCCATGTGAAATACCAGCATTGCAATTATCATGTTTACATTAATAGATGACTTGATGGCAATAAGTTACCTGTTAAAGTTGTAACAGGTATTTTGATAATCTCAGGGTTTAAACACCCATATTCTTGAATCATGATGATGAGATGATAAGGGATTGAGTTCCCAATGTTACTAAAGCTGTGAAATGAACTTGATAGAAATAGTACTCATTCTTTATAGAAATTGTTATAATAGTTTATGTTTGAAAACATGCCTGATGCTAAAAGAATGTTGTAATGTACTTAAATAATCAAGTGTAATGATATCATGTAGAGCCCTGACCATACATCCATCATCGCCAGTAGTTAGGTGATGGTGAAACAGGTTTTCCTAAGGGAACTCCTGGAGATCATACTTTTGAGTATGTGGGGGTAATGGGTGTGAATATCCTTACGCCCTAATGGAGGAATTGATGTGAGATAAACATTAAATCTCTCAATCCTTCATTATATGTATATGTTGGGATGATGTATCACTAATCTCCCGATGATGATGTTAATGCCGAATCGATGTGAGATAAACAAGAAATCCCTCGATTGTGAAGAGAGTACAACATGCCATTGTAACTCTAATAGTGAAGTTGCCAGTATACCCTGGAAAGCTATATTTATAGCAGAGACATAAGATGTCCTGCATGTTGTTCCTTACACTGACTGAGGAAGATGAGGTCATAGAAATCCAGCTCTTCTGATGACCTATGTATGGTACCGATTTTGATTTCGCAATGGTCGGTTGGAGTATGAGCGGTATACCTCATCTCCTCAGGGCATAAGTTGTTTCTAAAATGTAATCAGTCGTGTAGCATATTTGCTTAGGGTTGAACTATGAGAAACAATGATTATTGATACATTATTTATTATATCTTATAAAGATAAAGGATATACACGTTCTTCATATTCCTTATTAAATGAATGACTTGATGTTTAATCAAGTTATAATTGAAATGATTGCATAGAGAATATTGCTCTGCATATCTTATTCAATGATTTACCTAATGTTGAATATTTATAATTCTATTTCCCAATGCTATTTTAATATCTGCAATAACAATACTTCTGGCAGAGAGTTATAACTCTCGCTGGGACAATTTTCAATTGTCTCACCCCCGTGGGATTCAACTTTTTAGGTAGATGTCGAGGAAGAAGAAACCCTCCAGTGGGTGAGCAGCAACAACAACCACAACAGCAACAGCAAGGACAGTAGTGATCCTCAGGTGGAGACACTATTTGTCAAGTCTTGTATATAGAGAGTCCTATGTGTCGTCTCTGTACTCTCAGGTCCTAGGAGTCAGTAGATGGTTTGATATAGATCTGAGATTTTTGGCTTGATGCCTCGAGATTTTGTATACTGCTTATGTACAGTTTGACTGGGCAGTCAATGTTATGACTCTCGAGATGAGATGATACAGAGATGTACTGAGGAATTAGAATATAAATAACTTACTTTGGTTGTTTATGAAAGAGTTTTACTATTTGTGGATTTCTTTACAAAAAGTTTTAAATTTTTAGTGATTTTCAGTAATTCCGCTGCTAATAATTCGCTTCCGCATTAGTTAATCCTATTTTCATAAGTTGGATGCCACAACACGTGTAGGTCAGCAGTCACATTTGAGTCCAATTGAGGCTTCTCCAGACCCAGGGCATTCTTCGGGTCCACGAACCTGAGGTAGAGGAACTCATCCACTAACACCACCACTCCCTCCAAGTAGGTCTACACGTGCAGGTCAACAGTCACAGTTGAGTCCAATTGAGGCTTCTCCAGACCCAGGGAATTCTTCGGGTCCACAAACCCGAGGTAGAGGAAGTAAGAGACCTTAGGTATGCATAATTTTTCCTATTACTTTACTTATAGAAGAACTATATGTAGTTAAATAATTATTTTTATTTTGATGCCAGGGTTGATGTTATCAGATGCCAGGATTGATGTTATCATATGCTAGGGTTGATGTTATCAGATGCCAGGATTGATGTTATCATATGCTAGGGTTGATGTTATCAGATGCCAAATGCTAACTTCTTTGTTTCTATTTTTGTTGAACCGTTGAATGTTTGACAATGTAGAAGAATGTGTTCTTCTTTCTATTAGCGGATTGATTTTATTAAATGCACACCCCAACTTCTTCTTTATATATTGTGCCAAACTTAATATATATCTTTTCAAAGATGTGTTTTTTGTTAAGTTGTGGATCTAAAACGCCATTGTTTAGGCGCATTCCATCTTAGGTCACCAGGGTTTCAGCTGAAAATCCCAACTTGTTGGCGCTTTCAGCTGAAAATGCCAACTTAATGGCGCTTCCAGCTGAAAATGCCAACTTGCTGGCACTTTCAACTGAAAACCAGACCAGCACAAGTAAAACGCCAATTTCTTGGCGCTTTCACCCGAAACTGGGCTACTTCGGGAAATAAGAAGGCTTTGGTGCTATTTGAGTACATTTTTTTTAGGAATGGTAATGTTTATATTAAAAGCACAACAAGAAAGCGAAGACCTGCTTATGTGAAGTACCCACATATTGTTTTTGAAGGGAGCAACTAAACGGAGAAAAAAACTGAAAGAGAAACTGAAAACAGAAGCAGAAAGAGGCAAAGTTTGGCTAGCTGGGGGGAGGCTCCCCTTAAGACAAACCTCCTATAAAGTTTTTGCATCCAAAATGATAAACTGATTTGAACCATCTTTGAGTTTGAAAGTGTCACAGGAGCTGCTGCACCAAACTGACCCCGGCCTCGTCATCCACCATAGCTTTTAGATCGTAGAGAAATGCCGCTTCAGATTCACCTTCATTTGAATCATCCTTTTTACCATCTGTTAGTTTACCTGCATTTTAGTAAGGATGTGAAGATCGGCCTCTACTTGAGCAATGATAATTTTTGCCAATTTTTTGACGTTGTTTAAAGTGGAAATTAACTTGAGTACATATTTTTATTAAAGTGTGCTATTTTGGTTTTTTACCCATCTTTAATGGTTTAATTAATGAAAAACCATAATATTTGATGATTAATGACTTGGGAAGGGTTATATGGATGTTTAAAGTGGAAATTAACTTGTTGTTAATAAAAGGAAGATTTAGATCTAAAAAGATGATCTTTATGCCTAATTGGCTGATTTAGGGCAATAATGAACTTAGACACCCTAATGTAAGTTTAATGTTTTCTTATGTGGACTAATTTGAAATTCATTAAAGAAAAGTGATGATAAGTTGGTCCTAAACCTATTAGGAAGATTATAATGAGGTAATTAGGGTTTGCATCCAATTTTACTATTTTTAGGGTTTGTAGTTATAATGATGGAGAGTTAAAGGTAAACCCTAATGAAACCCTAAATTGGAGTAAGAAACCAAGTTCAAGTCAAATAGATAGAATCTTGATAAAGTGTGTAATAAATAGAGTACATGTGCTTTTCAGGATCCTTGATTGTGTAGTTAAACTACTTGCTTGGATTTCTTTCTTGGATTGAATTGCTACTAACTTGTGAAATCTACTGAACAGGTATGTGGTTACGCTTATGGATAATCGCTTTAGTTTCACGGCGATTCCCGAACGTTTTATCAGTTGCCTGAAAATAACTACTTGGATGACTTTTATTTCATACAACTATAAAGTGACTATGACTATCACCATAAGTATGCATACATGACTGTCTTAGATCTTGGTCCTCCTCTATGGATTTGCAAATGCTAAAAAGGGTAACCTAGAGCAAGTTATATGCTATCAAGAGTTAGGGATTGGGCTACCTATGTGTAGTGCCATGCAACTCTTTAGCACACCATGAGTTAAGGAGTGGGCTACCTATGGGTAGTGTCATGTGACTCAACCCTAGAAACTGATTCACCTGGTAGGTAGGATCATGAGGGGTTAAATGGGGATCTATCATAAGGAAGGTAGCATCCAGATCCATTGCAGGGATAGCATAGAGGTTAGGGTATGTAAGGATTGAGCAGTTATGTTGATAATGTAAAGTTGTTTGTTAAATCATATTTGACTGCAATATATTGTTACAGTTAATTGCACGATTATTGTTTTCCCCACATACCAACTTTATGCTGACCGACGCTTTGTTTGTCGGCGTTTTAGGTACAAGTGAAAAGAACAAACAATAAAGTGACATATGTGGAATTAAATATGAATTAAAGTACAAAGGAGGATTAGTTAAAATAGACTCCAGATGTGGATAGAAGTAGATATCCAAGTTTTTGAAAAAGGTATGAAAAGTTAAATTTTATTACAGCTTTTCAGTTTAGTTAGTAGAATTTGATAATTGTTATTGATTATTTGTCGAACCTTTGATCTGAAAAATTGGGATAACGGCTCGGACCTCTTGGTCTCCCTTAAATTGGGGTTACTGGGAGGTGGGCGTTAGAGTGTGTCCATCGGCTTGGTGTTCTCCATCCCAAAGCACTTGAGTAACTCACTTGTATACTTGCCTTGGTTGATGAAGTTCCCATCTTTAGTTTTCTTGATTTGAAAGCCGAGGAAGAACGTGAGCTCACCCATCATACTCATCTCAAATTCACTCTGCATAAGATCTCTAAATTCTTTGCAAATATCAAGGTTAGTTTCGCCAATGATGATATCATCAACATATATTTGAATGATAAGAAAATTGCTAGAAGTGTGCTTTAGAAATAAGGTGCAATCTACTTTGCCCATGATATACCATGATCTAACAAAAAGTTCTTTAATCTCTCATACCAAGCTTGAGGTGCTTGTTTGAGTCCATAGAGAGCTTTTGCAACAAATAAACATGGTTAGGTAAGCTATCATGTTCAAAGCCTAGGGGTTGTGCAACATACACTTCCTACTCAATTGTACCATTCAAAAATACACTTTTAACATCCATTTTACATAGAAGAAAGATTTTATAACTAGTGAAAGAAAGCAACATATGAATGGACTCAAGTCTAGCTATAGGTGAATATGTTTCATCAAAATCTACACCTTCCTATTGATTGTAGCCTTGAGCCACTAACCTTGCTTTGTTCCTTACCACTTTGTTGCTTTCATCTAGCTTGTTGCGGTAGACCCACTTGGTGCCAATGATCTTTCTATCACTTGGTCTTGGCACTAGGGTCCATACTTTGTTCTTTTCAAATTTCTCCAACTCTTCTTGCATAGCTAGGATCCATTCATCATCCCCAAGAGCTTCCTTGATGTTCTTTGGATCAAGTTATGAGATGAAGGTATTGTTGGTTTGTTCTTTGTTAAATGCAGTCCACATCTTCACTCTTTCAAATGGATCACCTAAAATCATCTCTTTTGGATGATTCTTTGCAAATTGGGGAGTTGAATTCTTCTCTTCATCTTTCTCTTCTTCTTTAGTGTCCACCTCTTTTCCCTTTTGGGTGATGTTGAGTTCTCTTAGAATAGGAATTACCTCACATGCAACATCATCATTTGGAACAATATCTTTAGGAGTAGAGGGATCATTCTCAATAAACTTAACATTTATAGATTCTTCTAATTTATCTAGATCAATATTAAACACTCTATAAGCCTTGCTAGTAGTGCTTTATCCAAGAAATAAAGCCTTATAAGATTTCAGATCAAACTTGTCAAGAGAATCTTTCATATTTAAAACAAAACAAGGACATCCGAAAATATAGAAATACTCAATAGAAGTCTTTCTACCACACCATGTCTCATAGGGGGTTTTCTTTAAATAAGGATGTCTAAAAACCAATTTTAAACAAAACATGAGGCACTGACAGCTTCGGCCCAAAACTTCTTTGGAGTGTCATACTCTAAAAGCATGGTCCTAGCCATCTCTTGTAGTGACCTATTCTTAACCCCATTTTGTTGAGGTGTTTGAGGTGAAGAGAAGTTATGTGCATAGCCAGACTCTTGACAAAATGTTCAAAAAATCATTTTCAAATTCTCCCCCATTATCACTATGGGTGGAAATGATCCAGCAAGAAGCTTCATTCTCAACTCGTTTATAAAAAACTGAGAAAAATCAAGCGTATCACTCTTGGAAATGAGAAAGAAGGTCCAAGTATATCTAGAGAAATCATCGACAATAACAAGACAATACTTGGAACTATGAAGCAATTGAGTTCTCATCCAAATAGATTTATGTGAAGAAGTTCAAGATATCTCTTGGTACTAAGGAATCCTTTGGATTTGAAGGTGCTTTCCTTGAGTACAAGGTTGGCATTCCTCATCCTTTTCAAAATTCAATTTGGGAAGTCCCTTGACCAAGTCCTTTTTGCTCAACTTCTTCAACTAATGCATATTTACATGACCAAGTCGATGATGCCAAAGAGAAATATCATTCAAATTGACTACTAGTCATCTACCAATAACAGGCTTAATAGAGTCAAACATAATTACATAAAGATTACCATTTCTAGTTCCCTTATATATGACTTGATAGGTCAGGGAAACTAGAATCAAGCATTCAAAGGAAGTAAATAACCCAAGGTAACCATTATCACATAATTGACTTACACTAATTAAATTGTGATGTAGACCATTTAAAACAAAATCTTGATACACAAGGATTCACCTACATCACCCTCACCTTTGACCTTACCTTTGTTGTTGTCCCCAAAGGTAACTGAACTTCCTTTATTTTTTGTGAAGTTGTTGAAATGGCTTATATCACATGTCATATGCTTAGTGCAGTCACTATCGACAATCCATCTACCTTTTTCCTACAAGAAAGGAGAGTGTCGGTTCCCAACTCAAATTTTGGGATCTGTAGTTAGCTTGGGGACCCATTTCATCTTTGGGTTGGTCCCCTTAGGCTTGTAAGGGCAATCAGTAGAGTAATGATCATCACACTTGCAATGACAACAAATCATAGAATTCTTAGTATCAGAGGACTCTCCAATGAAAAAGGAGGTCTCCTTGCTCTTTTTCTTATCTTTGTCTTTGTTCTTACCTTGAGGTGCTCCCCACTACAAATCCCAAACCACTAGTACAACTTTATTTGGTATAATGGTCAAGGATTTTATTTAGCGAGTTTTTCCCTTTGAGAATTTTCTGTAGAGAGGCCCTAACTCTATGATTGTCATCATTTAGAGATATGATAGTAGAAGACAAACTAGAAATATCATCTCTAGCATGAACAAGGTCAGCCTCTAAATAGAGGGCTTTAGTCAAATAAGAATCTTTGTCAAGAGAAATGAAAGCAATATCATTACTAGGCAAGATACGTGTAGAAGATAAATCATTAACTTGACCAAGAAACCTAGCATGTTTAGATTTAAGCACTTGAATTTGCTTAAGATAAACATCCCTCTCATCCCTATGAAAATCAACAATAAGCTTAAATTTAGCATTTCAGTTTTAGGAGTTTCAAACTCATTTAGGAACTTTTGGTTTTCTTCCTTAAGAGTTTCAATGTTCTTAAGGTAGACACCATTCTCTACTTCAACTCCATTCTATTGGAGCTCAAGATCAAGATATTGTCCTTGCAAGTTATCAATGCTCTCAAGATGAGTTTTCTCATTAAGCTCAAGAATTTCAAGTTTAGCATACAAATCATCAATACTTTTTCCTAACCTTTTTCTTTTAGATTTACATTTAGCAAAAGAAACATGTAGAAACAATCATATCAATACGAGTTTTCTTAGATAACTCATGCAAGTTTACCTCACTTACCTCACCAATTTCTTCACTAGTAGAGGCCATGAGTGCAAGGTGGCACTCTGCATCTTCTTCGGAGCTAGAGCCACTTGAGGATGATTCCTCCCAAGCTGCATGAGCTACATTCTTGTGTCTTTTCTCCTTCCTATCCTTCCTCTTGTACTTTCTCTCCTTCTTGTACTCTTCCTCCTTCTTGGAGCTGCCCTTGTGGTGTGACTGTCTTGACTTGGGACATTCACTCTTACAGTGTCCCTTTTGTCCACGCTTGTAGCATCTAGGAGTATAGGAGGAGGATCGCTTTCCCTTAAAGTGCTTGCCCTTGGTGTAGTTGGATTCATGCTCACTAGGGCCATCATCTTCACTTGAGGAGGAGGGATATGTCCGACAAGTAAGTTGTTTTTGAAGTATGACCGCCTCCACTTGTGCTTTAAAAGAACTATCTTTGATCTTCTTGGCTTTCTTCTCTTCTTGCTTGTCAAGTTGATCAACCTTAAGAAAGAACCCACCATGTGCTTAATTTTCTTTTCTTTAAATCATGGATAATTGAGAGCAATAAGAGGCAAATAAGATAGCCTCATAACCAAGGAAGGGAAGGGGGAAAGTGGCAAGGAAATGGAGGAGATAATCCCTACTTTCTCTCTCTTAAATGAATTTTTAATAAAATGCATATATGCTCCCTTATCCATAGATTGGATGGGTAATTTCGAATCCACCTTCATTTCTTTCTTGCAAAAACGACCAAGGGAGCTTGGAAAAATAGGAGGACGACCCCCCAACATGTTGGTAAGCTTCTTGACCTTCTTTCACCTTGATTCCATGGTGGAAATCGAAAATCAATGTATGATTTCTTCTTATCTCGATCCCATCTTCAATTTTAACCATTCCTGTTCAATCAAAGCTTGAGGACGAGCCTTGGGATAGTGAAAGGAGTTGCATCCACCATTGTTGATGTGATCTTGAAGCTTTGAAACTCCATTGGAGGCGAGTTTTATAACTTGAACCCTTACTATTGTTATTGTATTCAATTCCTTATCAATTGTTGATCATTTGTTCTTCTTGAAATTCACTTGATCAAATTGATAGAACCACCATGAAAAATACAGCAAAATATGAAGGATCGTAGCTTGATGATGATGATATCATCATAAGCACACACCTCCACAAATATCTATTGCAAACGGTTTCATAATTTTTGTCCAATCGATTTCACCAAACCGTTTGGGGACCAAACGGTTTGCAAACCATTTGGAGGTTTGAATCCCAAACTGTTTGGATGGGTTGACCATTTGGATGGGTTGACCATTTGAGGTTAGAAACCTAGTACATGTTGGATGATGATCTAATGGATCCAATTCATTAATTCAATATATGGACAATCCTCCAATTAGAAACCCTAATCGGGTTAAGTGCTAAAATTTCAATTGGTTGATGAAATATTTTGGGTTGACTAACCCAAACAGTCTCAAGACCATTTGGAGGCTACCCAAATGGTCTCAAGACCATTTGGAGGTCAACCAAGAATGTTTGGAGGTCAACCAAGACCGTTTGGAGGTCTAGGGTTGAGTATGGTTGAGTAATTGAACGACCAGAGATGGCAAATTGAAATGCAATCCATAGTTCAATTGGTGATCAATCTAGTGATCTAAACCCTAATTGGATTTCATAATTTTAATGATGTATGGGGAAAACGGTCTCAAGACCGTTTGGAGGTCATCCAAACGACCTCAAGACTGTTTGAGGTCAGGTTATATCATAATTTGATGATGATTCATTGATGTCAATTGAATCGGTTCCACAATGTTAATCATTGATGATTCCTTGATTTCAAAACCCTAATTGATGGTCTCTTGATTATAAACCCTAGTTCAATTGGGTTCCAAACCCTAATTGAAGGTCTAATTGAAGGGTGATTCAATGGTTCAACTGAATAATAAATCAGTGGTTTAATTAATAGATGGTTCAATGATTGAAACCCTGAATTGATTAAGTGATAGAAGACCTTTTTGGTCCATTCGGTTTTGAGAGAGTCTGGACCAAACAATCTTAAGACCATTTGAGTCCAAACAGTCTCAAGACCGTTTGGGATCAAAAGTTCTCAAGATTGTTTGAGACCAAACGGTCTCAAACCGTTGGGAGACCCAAGTGGTTTCAAGTTGACTTGTCGAAACGGTTTCATCATTGTTTTGCCTAAATGGTTTCAAACCGTTTGGAGCATCAATGGTCAAGAATGTTTGGATGTTTCAATGTAATTAAGGCAATTGGAAACCTAAGGGGATGAAAGATAAAAGGACCCTATGGTTGTTACTGATTTATCTCAAAGATAATCACTAGGGTTGCACCTTTAAGGTACTAAGTAATTGATAACCCTAGATGAGTTAATCCTTGAAGCTTAAGTAAGTAATAACCCTATACACTATGTCAATCATAGTTGTATGTACTTGATTGGAGGGTTGATACTGTGGCGACACATCCCACAATCACATAGATAGTGAGGTGTTACGTGAAAATGTGCGGAAAACACCATAAACCACAAATTACCAAAACACGGGTTAATTAAAACCGATTGCAGAAAGTAGATAAACTAAGAAACTATTACATTTAGATCCTCATCATGTAGGGAAACATGTGATATAAACATTTACAAACTGGATATGTGTCCACAACTTAGGAGATCAGTTGTCTAGCCATCACATGAGTTCATCACCTGTTATTACATACAGAATGGCCCACATCCGGCCAGTAGCAGGATATACAAAACAACATCAGCTATAAGTCATGAAACAATGTCAAAACGCTCCCAAGGACCTGAGAGTACAGGGATGACTCTAAGACTCTACTACAAACCAACCAAAATAGCAGCATATCCATCTCTTGCCTTCTACTGCTCGTCTTGATGCTCGGCCGCAACTCCACGACCACCACCACGTCTAGCTCGAACACCTAAAAAGGGTGTAAACCAGCGGGGGTGAGACACACATTCCCAGTGAGAAACATAACTCCCCGCCGAAACCATAAAGCCAAAGGAAGATTAAAGCAAAAACAACAGATAACTGATAAAAGGTATAACAAGAGCAGTCTATAGAGCAAAGCTATCCATACCATCGAGCTTACCAGATGTACGGAAGGCGTACAACCACATATCTCTTTATGGAACATGATTGACAAGACAAGATTTGTAGGATCTTACCACATAACATAAGGAATGTATAAGCAACTGCAAGTATAACAAGATCAACTACACAAGCAAGGCCTCAACCAATGTTTTGTGTTTTGCCTTAAGCAGTAAATACTATTCGGCTAGATTACGTATTATTATGCCCTGAGGAAGTGAGCCGTACTGTGCTCAAATCCAACCTTCGGTTGTGAAACCCAAGCTGGTTCCATACAATGTGAATGGAAGAGCCGGACTCCACGACCTCCCACCTCGTGGTCAGTGCACGAGTACAACACAAGTAGGACCACAGTCTCATGCTTAAGTGGCCTCAGCCACAGGGTCAGCTCCATAGGCTACCCTCTGCCTAGCCCGCCTCGGTACAGGTCTCGGCACTAGTAATACTGAGCCACGGGCCTGTTCACTGTGCTCTGATCCATGAACGCATTCATGCTCCCATATCACATATCTTGAGCCATGGGGCTGTTCACCATGCTCTACATATCCCGAGTCTGTAACCGCAGTTGCACTCACGTCCTCTCTATTTTAGGCTAGGAGAAACCTCGCATATTCAACAATATGCGCTCCGGGTTAACCCACAGGAGAACCCATTTCACCATCACCAGCTCCTGACGATGATGGATCTATGGCCAGGGCAAACTACATGATATGTTCCACTGTGATTAGTTAGTACATTTTAAGTGGATTGTTGAGGCAACCAAGTTGTAACACATGCATAACATAAAACTACATTATTATTACCACCATCCTGCTATTCCATGATCTCAATCCCTCATCACAAGAAACCACTACCTCAACAAGCATTCTCATCACTTGGGATATCAATCCCAGATCATCATCAGAGGATAACAACACAACTGGTACTTTAGCCAAACTCAGGTCCTCAGACCAAAACACATCATGCATGTTATCTCATCATCAAGAGTAACCATCAAAGCAGTGTGACTCAAACATATATACTTTAAAACCCTTTTTCATGACTATGCATCTGTATGAAACACCTGCATGGTTAGTATACACAGTCATCATGGATTAACACAAAAAGACCATATTATCAACCATAGATGATTATATGCTTTATCAATCATGCCTCAACCTATGACCATAGACATAGGTCATATCATTATGCAAAGCATCTTATATGCTTATCATTTACTCAGCATTATACATATCATTCGTGATGATCTTAAACACATGTAAAGTCATGTCAAGTTACATAGATATAATATACTACCTCAGTTACTATCAAGCATCTCAAGGGTCATCATCATAAGCCAAACGTGTTTGCATAAGCAAGAACTAGCATACAGTTTTTCAAAAGGAACAAGACCCTCACTAGAAGTAGTATCAGGAAGGGTACTCTCCCCTATCACCCAACACTCAAACCTCAAAACAGCCAAGCCAACCTGCCACATATCGGCCAGGCATAACAGCAAGGGTAATGGGCTACCATCACAAGATATGTTGGGCAACCCTAGGTGTCGCGCACCTCATGTATCGTGCAACAACGCGCCGTGCAACACAGGTACCATGCACCTCTATGTCGTGTGACGTTGTGTCGTACACCCACAAAGCCTATTGTGCAGCTCAGCCAGAGAGATATCATGCAACGACGCGTTGTGCACTAGGCGTATCGTGCGGCAAGGTCTATCATGCAACTGAACCTAAGGGGCATGTCGTGCAACGAACTGCTAACGGGTAATCAGGGCGTGCAGCAAAGAAAGAAAAATGCTCAGCTATTCACATGCTATCGGCCAACACACACAGGGTTAGGGCCAAGGGTAACGCCCACCACAGAACTAGCTAACAGAGCTTCCACAACATCAGGGTATAACGACACCAGGCCACCTCCTAGGTTAAGTGTGTCGGGCAGGGAACTCAACATAGTGTGATGCCCGACACAACAAGGCAAGAACCAGATGTGTAATGCCCGACACAACCACATCATGTCAACCAAGGCTCTAGGCCAAAGAAGGATATCAGGCAACATCAACCCCAAGACCATATCAGGCAAGATGCAACCCAACAAGGTCGTCCTCAACCTCAAGCACAAGGGGCACCAAACCCTAAAGGATCAAGAAGATGGCTCACCTCTCAACAACCAAGAGAGAGGGGTCTTGCACACTTCTTATCACCAATCGAGCAACACAAGGGACAACCCTAACAAAGGTCCACAACCACCACAAAGCTCACCTCTTGAATCTATGGTGAGAGAAGGGTGTTGCTCAAGCAACTAGAACACAAGCTCACCTCTCAACTTAAAGGAGAGAGGAGTATTGCCCGCATTACTAGAGTTCAAGCTCACTTCTCTTGACCAAGGAGGGAGAGGGGTGTTTCTCAACAAGAAAACCCTAGAACATAGCTTGGCCAACAAGAAACAACTTAAGCAAGAAACTCAACTAACAACATACATAGCCGATATGATCACAAGAAACATTCAAGAACATAGAAGAGGTAGTATAGTTAGGGTTAGGAGTTATGTAACCCGCCTTAAGCAAGCTCCTAGCTCCAAGCATCACCACAAGAAGAGAGCAAGGCACTCTAGGGTTCAGCCACCACTAGAGGAAGAACGAGACTCCAAGAAGGATCGGCCACCAAGCTTGCAAAGGAAGTGGGTGCCGTGCACCAAGGGAGAGGGAGACTAAGGAACTAAAGGGATCCTTAGCAAGAGAAAGGAAACACATATATAGAAGAGGGTGGAGGAGAAACCAAGGAAAGACAAGGTAAGGTGTCGCCCTCCTAGGGACACTTGTCCATGGGCAAAGCCACCACTCTAACATGCTCTAAACACATGTCCAAGGCCATTGACACATGCAAGCATCAAGCACTAAGTGTTCACTAGTGGTGACACAAACAAGGTCAAAGAGGGTCAAAGGGTCCATGGGCGACACACCTCCATACCATGGCCGACACACACCCTGGGCGACACACCTAGGCCGACACAAGCATGGCCGACACAAGCACACTTTCCCGACACAAGGTCCAACAAGGCAAAGGCAAGGCACAACAAGGCCCACCAAGGCTCATACAAGCCCAAAGGAACTCAAGCAACGAGCCAAACCCTTTCTCTCAACACCAGAGGAAGCAAGGAGAGGGAGGAACACCTCATAAGGTGACAAACTTGCCCACAAACCCTAAACTTGGGTAGATTGCAAGCAACACCTCCAGCTCTCAACAAAGCACCAACAAACCCTAATCACCACTAAAGGTGATTAGCAAGCAACTAAGCATCAGGGTTAAGCAAAGAGAATAGGATAAGCCCTAAATGGAGGTCTGGGTCCTTACAAGCTATAACCCTCTACAAAGGGATTTCGTCCTCAAAATCTGAAGAGAAAAGCAAGGGATACTTCCTCCTCATCTCTTCCTCAAGCTCCCATGTGGCTTCCTCAATGCCACGATGATGCCAAAGAACCTTCACAAGAACTAGGTCCTTCCTCTTCAACTTCTTAACTCTTCCATCAAGGATCGTCACATGGCCTTCCTCATAGGTCACATCTTCATCAAGCTCAACTTCGACTGGATGTATCACTGTTCCTGTATCTGAATGACTTTTCTTCAGCATAATGACATGGAACACTGGGTGTAACCTGTGCAACTCTGGCGGCAGCTCCAACTCATAAGCTACCTTGCCCATACGTGCTATGACCGTGTATGGCTCCATATATCTGGGTGCTAGCTTACCCTTCCGGCCAAACCTTAGCATACCTTTACATGGCGAGACTTTAAGATACACTTTGTCTCCTACCTAGAATTCCAAAGGTCGTCGGCGATTGTCTGCATAAGACTTCTGCCTGTCATGTGCTGCTTTCAACTGTTGTTGTATCACTTTGATCTTTTTTGTTGTCTGTTGTACTAACTCAGGACCCAAAAGCTGATATTCACCAGACTCATACCAACATAACGGAGATCTGCACTTCCTGCCATATAAGGCCTCATAAGGAGCCATGTCAATGCTCCACTGATAACTATTATTATAGGCAAACTCTATCAAACTGAGGTGTACGTCCCAACTGCCTAGGAACTACAAAACACAAGCTCGAAGGAGATCCTCCAAAGTCTGAATAGTCCTCTCAGACTATCCATCTGTCTGTGGATGGAAAGTGGTGTTGAACCTCAAGTGTGTTCCCAACGCCTTGTGCAACTGTTCCCATAAATGGCTCATGAACTGAGGACCTCTATCAGAAACTATCATCGCTAGAACACCGTGCAAACATACTATCTCATCTACATATACCCAAGCGAGCTTCTCAGCTGTATACATTGTCTTCACCGGTATGAAATGGGCAGACTTCGTCAATCTATCCACTATTACCCAAATGGAATCATGATTCCTAGTTGTCCTGGGCAGACCAACTATGAAATCCATGGTTATATGATCCCATTTCCACTGCGGTATCGGCAGGGGTTGTAACGTACCTTCCGGCTTCTGATGTTCAGCCTTGACTTGCTGACATACCACACACCTAGCCACAAATTCGGCTACATCTTTCTTCAAGCCGGGCCACCAATACAAGTCCTTCAAACTATGATACATCTTGGTGACTCCTGGATGCATAGCATACATCGACGTGTGTGCTTCCTCGAGTACTAGCTTCCTTAGATCATCAGCATCGGGGACCACCATCCTATCATGATAGTAAACTAGTCCATCCTCGGACTCATGGAACCCATCACGCTTTTTGCTGCCAAACTCTGATCTGACCAACTGTACTGCATTATATGTTTGTTGTGCATCCTTGATTTGTTGTCTCAGTGTAGGCTTGACTTTCACATGTGCTAAAAGTCCTACTAACAGGGAAACTCCCATATGCACATTCATCTGCCGCAAGGAAACAAACATATCTCGTCTATAGCATACTAAGGAACTCAACTGTGCCTTCTTTGTAGAGGGAGAAGAAGATTTTCGGCTAAGCACATCAACTACCACATTCGCCTTACCAGGATGATACTCGATGGTGCACTCGTAATCATTGATGAGCTCCATCCATCGGCGTTGTCGCATGTTTAGCTCATTCTGTGAGAAGATGTACTTCAGATTCTTATGATCTGTAAAGATCTGGCATACCTCCCCATAAAGATAGTGTCTCCAAATATTTAACACATGAACCACTGCTGCCAATTCCAAATCATGAGTTGGATAGTTCTCCTCATGTTTCTTAAGCTGTCGCGAAGCAAAAGAAACCACATGATCTTCCTACATCAGCACACACCCTAAACCTTTCTTGGAAGCATCGCAGAAAACAACATAGCCCTTTCCAGGCTCTGGCAGCATTAGTACTGGAGCACTAGTCAGCTTCTCCTTCAAACTTTGGAAAGCTTGCTGGCAACGATCATTCCAGACAAAAGGTACATCCTTTCTAGTCAACTTTGTCATCGGAAACGCAATCACACTGAAGTCCTTGATAAACCTCCGGTAGTATCCTGCTAAACCCAGGAAACTATGAACTTATGTATGTGTCTTCAGCTGTTCCCATTCTGCAACGGACTCCACCTTCTTCGGGTCCACTTTGACTTCTTCTGCAGATATCACATGACCCAAAAAAGTTACTTCTTCCAACCAAGACTCACACTTACTGAACTAGGCATACAACTGATGTTGGTGAAGAAGAGTCAACGCTAGATGAAGATGTCGCTCATGATCTTGCCTATCCTGACTATAGATCAAGATGTCATCTATCAAAACTACAACAAACTGATCTAGGAATGAACAGAACACTCGATTCATCAAATCCATGAAAGCAGTAGGCACATTGGTTAGCCCAAACAGCATAACCACAAACTCGAAGTGACCATACCTCATCCTAAAAGCAGACTTTGGTATGTCATATGCCTTAATCCTCAACTGATGATATCTGGATCGTAGATCGATCTTTGAAAACACTATAGCACCACACAACTGATCGAAGAGATCATCTATCCTCGGTAATGGGTACTTGTTCTTGATCGTGACCTTGTTCAACTGCCGGTAATCTATACATAGCCGCATCGACCCGTCCTTCTTTTTAACGAACAACACTGGAGCAGCCCAAGGCAATGTACTTGGTCAGATGAAACCTTTCTCCAACAACTCTTGTAACTGCTTCTTAAGCTCCGCCATCTCTACTGGAGCCATCCTATATGGTGTCTGTGCAACTGGTTGTGTTCCTGAAACTAGATTGATCTCAAAATCAATCTCTCGGGGTGGAGGAACACCGGGGAACTCATCAGGAAACACATCCGCAAACTCTCAAACAACTGACACCTCCTCAAGGCTAGGACCTTTTGCCTTGGTATCTACAACGTGAGCTAAGAATGCCTTACATTGTTTTCGTAACAACTTTTCTGCCACCATAGCTGATACTAGACACGTCAGAAGAATCTTCCTATCTCCTTAGAAGATCCACTTCTTACCGCCATAATCAAACACAGCCTGCTTGGAACCACAGTCCAAAACAACCTTATACTTCTCTAAGGTATCCATCCCAAGCATCACATCGAAACCATGCATATCAAGCGGTATAAGATCCACTTGTATATTGTGTCCCGAAAAAGATAAGACACAAGATGGACACTCCTCTCGAAGCATAGAGGAACCATCAAGAGGGGTTTCTAACAACAAGTTATCATTCTTCTTACAACTAACAGGTAAACGACAGTTTTCAAGCATACTATAGGCGATAAAAGAGTGTGTAGGACCCGGGTCAACCAGAACATATATAAAGCAAGAGGAAGACATATCAGAATGAAATAACTCCATCTTACTTGTTACTACTCACGGGTTTACTATCGCCTCCGGCTGACTCATAGCATAGAATCGAGCCATTGCTTGCTATCCACGTCCTCTGCTTCCTTGAGCAGATGATCCCGCTTGCGACGCTTGACTGCGTCCTCACCCTCTGCTACTACTGGGCTGCTGTCTATCTGACCCTTGTTGATTCTACCTTAGCTACTGTGTCACTTGAACATCTCTATTTGGGCAATTTAACTTGAAATGCCCTGTATGACTGTAGATACAACATGCCTTAACTTCAAACCGTGGCCTAGATGGCCCTGTTACTGCCACTGAATCCGTACTATGAGCCTTTGACGGTGAAGAAACATATCCTCTTCCCTTACTCAGAGACTACTGCGATGGTGCACTGGAACCCCTCATCACGGAAAGTGTTGAAAACCTTGGCTTCCTGAAGCCACCAAATCTCTGTCCCTAGAACTGAGCATGCCTCTTCTTAGACATGGATTCTCTTTTCTCCTTAACTGACCATTCGATTCTCCGGACAGATTCCACAAACGTAGCAAACCGCTCTCGATTCTCCAATGCAGAAGCAGGTGTTGTCAGCTCAGCACTCAGGCCCTTCTCAAAACGTCTGATTCGCTCGTCATCTGTCGCTTCCATGTGAGGATAAAACCTCAATAGGTCCATGAACTTGGCCTCGTACTCGGTGATGTTCATTGTTCCTTAGCGTAGGCGCTCAAACTGACTGATCTTCTCATCCAGATACGTCTTCAGAAAGTATCTACTGACGAACTCGCGCTGGAAAACCTCCCAACCGATCACCTCACTAGGTCGCTTCTCCTCCTCGATGGTCCACCAGTGACCAGCACTACCCTTCATAAGGTAGACAGCATGCTTGATTTTGTCTACTTCGGGGATGTCGAGGATCCGGAAAGCCTTCTCAAGACTTGTCAGCCACAGATCTGCATCCGCTGGATCAGCCGTTCTAGCATAATCCAAAGCTCCGAATCGGCGAAGCCGCTCAAAGGTCTTCCCAATACACGATGTTTCACCATGGGGAGTCTGTGCTCTTGGCGGAGGCACTGCCATTCTCTCTACCATGAGATTCATCGTAGCCATCATCTGCCCCATAAGTTGTTGATAGGCAGGGTTTTAAAAAATGGCTGGGTCAGGTTGGGGGACCTCAGGCACCCGATCTCCATGTGCCTGCCCTATATCTCCATCAATTGATGTAGAATTGCTATTCTCGGCAGCATGTTCTTCATGGTTTCTAGACATCTTGGCTTTTCTTCCGCTGAGGGCAGAAGATGATTGTAAGAAAATATGGAGAACTCACAAGAACAGACACAACCTAGTCCTAAATCCCTGTAGACTCAGTGAACCTAGGGCTCTGATACCAAAACTTGTGGTGACACATCCCATTATCACACAGACAAAGAGGTGTTACACGAAAACGTGCGGAAAACACCATAAACCACAAATTACCAAAAACACGGGTTAATTAAAACCGATTGTAGAAAGTAGATAAACTAAGAAAGTATTACATTTAGATCCTCATCCTGCAGGGAAACATGTGATATAAACATTTCCAAACTGGATACATGTCCACATATTAGGAGATCAGCTGTCTAGCCATCACATGAGTTCATCACCTGTTATTACATGCAGAACGGCCCACATCCGGCCAGAAGTAGGATATACAAATCATCATCAACTATACGTCGTGAAACAACATCAAAACGCTCCCAAGGACCTGAGAGTACAGGGATGACTCTAATACTCTACTACAAAACAACCAATACAGCAGCATATCCATCTTTTGCCTTCTACTGCTCGTCTTGCTGCTCGGCCGCAACTCCACGACCACCACCACATCTAGCTCGAACACCTAAAAAGGGTGTAAACCAGTGGGGTGAGACACACAATCCTAGCGAGAAACATAACTCCCCGCCGAAACCATAAAACCAAAGGAAGATTAAAGCAACAACATCAGATAACTGATAAAAGGTATAACAAGAGTAGACTATATAGCGAAGCTATCCATACCATCGAGCTTACCAGATGTATGGAACGCATACAACCACATATCTCTTTATGGAACATGATTGACAAGACAAGATTTGTAGGATCTTACCACATAACATAAGGAATGTATAAGCAACTGTAAGTATAACAAGATCAACTACACAAGCAAGGCCTCAACCAATGTTCCGTGTTTTGCCTTAAGAAGTAAATACTATTCGGATGGATTACATATTATTATGCCCTGAGGAAGTGAGCTGTACCGCTCAAATCCAACCTTCGGTTGCGAAACCCAAGCTGGTGCCATACAAGGTCAATGGAAGAGCTGGACTCCACGAACTCCCACCTCGTGGTCAGTGCACGAGTACAACACAAGCAGGACTACAGTCTCATGCTTAAGTGGCCTCAGCCAAAGGGTCAGCTCCATAGGCTACCCTCTGCCTAGCCCACCTCAGTATAGGTCTCGGCGCTAGTAATACTGAGCCACGAGCCTGTTCACCGTGCTCTGAGCCATGAACACATTCATGCTCCCATATCACATATCCTGAGCCATGGGCCTGTTCACCATGCTCTACATATCCTGAGTTTGCAACTGCAGTTGCACTCGCATCCTCTCTATTTTAGGCTAGGAGAAACCTCGCATATTCAACAATATGCGCTCTGGGTTAACCCACAGGAGAACCCGTTTCACCATCACCAGCTCCTGACGATGATGGATCTATGGCCAGGGAAAACTACATGATATGTTCCTCTGTGATTAGTTAGTACATTTTAAGTGGATTTTTGAGGCAACCAAGTTGTAACACATGCATAACATAAAACTACATTATTATTACCACCATCCTACTATTTCGGGATCTCAATCCCTCATCACAAGAAACCACTACCTCAACAAGCATTCTCATCACTTGGGATATCAATCCCAGATCATCATCAGAGGATAACAACTCAACTGGCACTTTAGCCAAACTCAGGTCCTCATACCAAAACACATCATGCATGTTATCTCGTCATCAAGAGTAACCATCAAAGCAGTGTTACTCAAACATATATACTTCACAGCCCTTTTTCCTGGCTATGCATCTGTATGAAATGCATGCATGGTTAGTATACACAATCATCATGGATTAACACAAAAAGACCATATTATCAACCATAGATGATTATATTCTTTATCAATCATGCCTCAACCTGTGACCATAGACATAGGTCATATCATTATGCACAACATCTTATATAATTATCATTTACTCAACATTATACATATCATTCCAGATGATCATAAACACATGTAAAGTCATGTCAAGTTACATAGATATAATCTACTACCTCAATTACTATCAAGCATCTCAAGGATCATCATCATAAGACAAACGTGTTTGCATAAGCAAGAACTAGCATACGGTTTTTCAAAAGGAACAAGACCCTCACTAGAAGTAGTATTGGGTAGGGTACTCTCCCCTATCGCCCAACACTCAAACCTCAAAACGGCCAAGCCAACCTGCCACATATCGGCCAGGCATAACAGCAACGACGCGTCGTGCAACACAGGTACCATGCACCTCTATGTCATGCAACACTGTGTCGTACACCCATAAAGCCTATTGTGCAGCTTAGCCAGAGAGATATCGTGCAACGACGCGTTGTGCACAAGGCATATCGTGCGGCAAGGTCTATCATGCAACTAAACCCAAGGGTCATGTCGTGCAACCAACTGCTAACGGGCAACCAGGGCGTGCAGCACAGAAACCATAACGCTCAGCTATTCACATGCTATCGGCCAACACACACAGGGCTAGGGCCAAGGGTAACGCCCACCACAGAACTATGTAACAGATTTTCCACAACATCAGGGTATAACGACACCAGGTCACCTCCTAGGTTAAGTGTGTCAGGTAGGGAACTCAACATAGTGTGACGCCCGACACAACAAGGCAAGAACCAGATGTGTAATGCCCGACACAACCACATCATGTCAACCAAGGCTCTAGGACAAAGAAGGATATCGGGAAACATCAACCCCAAGACCATATCGGGCAAGATGCAACCCAACAAGGTCATACTCAACCTCAAGCACAAGGGGCACCAAACCCTAAAGGATCAAGAAGATGGCTCACCTCTCAACAACCAAGAGAGAGGGGTCTTGCACACTTCTTATCACCAATCGGGCAACACATGGAATAACCGTAACAAAGGTCCACAACCACCACAAAGCTCACCTCTTGAATCTATGGTGAGAGAAGGGTGTTTCTCAAGCAACTAGAACACAAGCTCACCTCTCAACTTAACGAGAGAGGAGTATTGCCCATATTACTATAGTTCAAGCTCACTTCTCTAGACCAAGGAGGGAGAGGGGTGTTGCTCAATAAGAAAACCCTAGAACATAGCTCGGCCAACAAGAAACAACTTAAGCAAGAAACTCAACTAACAACATACACAGTCGATATGATCACAAGAAACATACAAGAACATAGAAGAGGTAGTATAGTTAGGGTTAGGAGTTATGTAACCCGCCTTAAGCAAGTTCCAACCTCCTAGCTCGAAGCACCTCCATAAGAAGAGATCAAGGCACTCTAGGGTTAGGCCACCACTAGAGGAAGAAGGAGACTCCAAGAAGGATCGGCCACCAAACTTACAAAGGAAGAGGGTGTCGTGCACCAAGGGAGAGGGAGACTAAGGAACTAAAGGGATCCTTAGCAAGAGAAAGGAAACACATATATAGAAGAGGGTGGAGGAGAAACCAAGGAAAGACAAGGCAAGGTGTCGCCCTCCTAGGGACACTTGTCCATGAGCAAATCCACCACTCTAACATGCTCTAAACACATATCCAAGGTCATTGCCACATGCAAGCATCAAGCACCAAGTGTCCACTAGTGGTGACACAAATGAGGTCAAAGAGGGTCAAAGGGTCCATGGGTGACACACCTCCATACCATGGCCGACACACACCCTGGGCGACACACCTAGGCCGACACAAGCATACTTGGCCGACACAAGGTCCTACAAGGCAAAGGCAAGGCCCACCAAGGCTCATGCAAGCCCAAAGGAACTCAAGCAACGAGCCCAACCCTTCATCTCAACACCAGAGGAAGAAAGGAGAGGGAGGAACACCTCACAAGGTGACACACTTGCTCACAAACCCTAAATTGGGTAGATTGCAAGCAGCACCTCCAGCTCTCAACAAAGCACCAACAAACCCTAATCACCACTAAAGGTGATTAGCAAGAAACTAAGCATCAGGGTTAAGCAAAGCAAATAGGATAAGCCCTAAAGGAAGGTCAGGGTCCTTACAGATATAATCTAATCAAGTTGAAAGGATGATAAAAAGGAATTCATACATGAGTATTTAATCATGTGGTGATTAGGGTATGATCCTTAATAAAGAGATCATGAAACCCTAATCAAGAAGGTTAATGAACCCTAACCCTAATTTAGGATAACATAATGTAAAACCCCAATTATGGAAATGGAGAGTGAAACCCTAATTGGGTTGAATAGTAAATCCTAATTATGGATAGTTGAGTAGGAAACCCTAAATCTAGGGTAAAGTGCATGAAACCCTAAACTAGGGTAATGTGACGTAAAACCCTGATGTATTGTTATGATGTAGAACTCAAATCCAGGGTGATGCTATGTAATGTTATATGAAACCTTAATCTTGGATAATATTGTGATAAATTATAATCCTGATTTGGGTAATGGGATGAGTATCCCCAATTGACATGAATTGAGAAACCCTAATTGAGGATGATGCCATGTGAAACCCTAATTGAGTGTTATTCCATGAGGAACCCTAATTGAGGGTGATGCCATATAAAACCCTAATTGAGGGTGATTCCATGAGGAACCCTAATTGAGGGTGATGCCATATGAAACCCTAATCGAGGGTGATTCCATGAGAAACCCTAATTGGCTCCGATCTCCAAAACACGATATAAACTCAGCAGAAGCATTCGATTAACAACGGAATATGAAAATTCATGAAAAATTAAAACTTTTCGAGACAAGATCTTGAAGACATGAAACTTCTTTCATAAAAGCAAGGTAAACAGTTTACATCTCTGTTAAACCACTCCTCAAGTGATTTCATACAGCAAAATACAAAATCTCAGATTAACAAACTCCAAGGACCTGAGAGTACAGAGACGACATAGGACTAACTAACTACATGACACAACAGCCAGTATCTCCACCTGAGATTCACTGCTATCCCTGATGTTGCTGCTGCTGATACTGCTCACCCTCGGATTGGTTTCTTCGTCCTCGACGTCCACCTAAAAGTTAGAAACCTACGGAGTGAGACAATTATTTAAATAATTGTCCCAGCGAGAGTTATAACTCTTCGCCAGAAGCTTTATTATAGCATCAAAGAACTTCATAAGCAGTACAAGCTTTTAAGGCAATCAACAGCAGATTAACATTTAAACAGAATAACAACATATAAGAAATATGAAGGACATGTGTACTATGCAGTATAATATCATTCATGTATCTCGTAGTTCAAACTAAACAGATATACTATGTGGCGGATTATGTTTTACAAACATCATTATGCCCTGCGGAGATGAGGTATACCGCTCATACTCCTACCGATCACTATTAAGTCGCATCAGTATCATACATAGGTCATCAAAAGAGCCGGATTCTTATGACCTCATCTTCCTCAGTCAGAGTGAGGATCAACATGCAGGACATCTAGTGTCTTTGCTATTATAGCTCACCAGGGTACTCTGGTACTTCTCTATTAGAGTCACAGTGGCATTTTGTACTCTCTTCGTCATCGAAGGAATTCTTGTTTATCTCTCATCGATACTGTATAAAAGATTTCCTTGGGAGATTAGTGTTACATCTCTTTGACATAAACATATAGTGAAGGATTGATAGATTAAGATATATCTACATCAATTCCTACACCAGGATGTAAGGATATACACATCCATATTCCCCCACATACTCAAAAGTATGTGTTCCAGGAGTTCCCTTAGGAAAACCTATTTCACCATCATTTAGTTTCTGACAATGATGGATCTATGATCAGGGCTCTACATGGTATGATTATACTTGGTTAGTTAGGTACATTTCAGTAATCTTTTAATATCATAAATGTTCTCAAACATTTAACCATTAGCATAGCAGCTATGAAAGAAGAATACTAAATGTAGCAAGTCTAACTCACATCAATTATCATTTCTCAATCATATCATCACAAGTCATCCATTAAGCATGACCTTGATGATACTCATGGCTCTCACAGCCTATCAGTCTCATAAGATGCCACTTACTAGGCAACATGATATTTCACTATTCATAATGCTAACAACATACTTTCAATGAATATGATATCATAATCCTTACCTGGATATGATCATCTTTATATATGAGAACCTGCATGGTTAAACCAACTAATAATAGTAAACACTTCATTTCAAGATCTGTTCTTTCATACTCTTACAAGAGATAGATTCCCTGATTTCCATTAACCCTTCAAGGGTATTTAGGTAATTCACACTATTGATCATCATTATAAGTCAATTCATTAGTCTCTTAGTCCCTTAATGTCCTAGGTTATCATTAGGGTTTAAATTAGATCATCATTGAACCAAATACACCTTCAATTGATTAAGTATAAACAACCTTGAAAGTCTTCAATCGGTTACACATATTCAACCTCCAAACGGTTTGAAACCGTTTGGATGCGTTGACCGTTTGCTAGGTTTGACTTCAAGACCGCATGACACCCAAGGTCATTTGCCCTCAAATGGTCTTAAGACCGTTTGGGTGCGTTGACCGTTTGGGGAGAGTTGACTTCCAAACCGTTTGAGCTTATGCGGTTTGAAACCGTTTGAATTGAAACGATCTTGGGATCGATTGGACCAAACGACCTTGAGATCGTTTGAGCCCAAATGGTCTTGAGACCGTTTGGCCCCAAACGGTCTTGAGACCGTTTGGCCTCAAACAGTCTTGAGACCATTTGGATCCAAACGGTCTTGAGACCGTTTGGTCCAAATGGGCTCAAACCGTTTGGACCTCAAACCTGGTTCAAAAGTTTCAATCGATTATGGTTATGTATGTTGAATCCCTAAATTCTCCAAATCCATGTTAACCACTTACAAATTGAGTCATTTAGGATGAGCCTTAATCAGTTGGACACCAAAATTGACCCTCAATTGAAAGCCAATCAAGGTTAAGTCCATCTCAATTAGGGATTCAATCGGATATTCATCAATGTTCAACAATGTGAATCGAATCAAGGTTGAACCTATCAATTGACCTCCAATTGGGCCCAAACTTGGCCCAAACGGTCTTGAGATCGTTTGTAAATCCTCCAAACGGTCTTGAGACCATTTGCCCAAAGTTTGACCAAAAACCAAGTCAGTTGGATAAGGGTTGAACCCTAACTAGGTCTAAAATCAGCAATTTCATCAATTCATCAACTTATTACAATTGGACCCTCAAACCATCAAATTACCTCAAACCTAGACCTCCAAACGGTCTTGGGTTGAGTCCAAACGGTCTTGAGACCATTTCGATGAATCCCCAAATGGTCTTAAGACCGTTTGAGTCCTTCAACCCAAAACTCAACAAAATCTATACTTGAAAACAGCAATTTCAACCCGATTAGGGTTAGGGTATTGCAGTGCCTTCAACTCTCAATTGGTTAAGAATTAGATTATGATTCTTTGTAGGAATGAAATTCATTATATTACCAACAGACCCTCAAATGGTCGTCCCTTGGTCAACCCTATCAAACGGTCTTGAGACCATTTTGATCCAAACGGTCTTGCAAGACCGCATGAGATCAAACGGTTTGAGACCGTTTGACCTCAACCAGTTTGCAACCGTTTGGACCAAAAGGGTCCAAGGTCGGTTGATAAAGTTGCATAGGAATTCACGCCCATCATCTTCAACCTCTTTTCAGGTCAGTTACTCCACCGTTTTACATGCAAACGTGCATGGAGGAAGGGAGGTAGAAGAAGAACTAAGCATAATTACAAGAACATGGATATACATAATAAAGCAAGGAGTTTAGAGTTATAAAACCCGCCTCAAACGTTGTTCCTAGAGATCCAAGCTTCCAAGCTTCAAGTCTCTAATGGAGTCTTGAGCTCCACAACTTGGCCAGAGGAGATTCTCCAAGGAAAAGATAGGGATGGTCGGCTAGAACAAAGAATCTAAGTGAGTTAACCATAGAGCCAACCTTTTATGATGAATTCATCCAAGAATCCGAGCTAAAAGATGGTTCCTTCTCACCTTAGCACTACTTGTCATCTCCCTGAGCTCCAGATCTCTTCCTTGGCCGTTTTGAGAAAGATGAGAAGTGAAGAGGATAAAGGATACGTTTACTTGGTTTGCAAAGGAATAGGCTTATATAGTTTAGGCTAATTTCCACCATAAGGACCTCTAAAACATGGATTTCTCATCTAAGTACCTCCTTGTTCAAAGGCACGTCCAAGTCCATCAAAACTTAAGCAAAGTTCATCAAAACTCAAGCTCTAAGGGTAAAGAAAACCAACATGCAAACTAAGGTACATATATGAAGGGTCTCCTTACACATACTAGGTGAATTTTATTACAAGAGTCACTTTTCTTATCTTATTATTTAATTGAAGCGCCCCTTTCATCATTTCTTCTCTAATTGATGTCAAAAGTTATAAAAGATATTCTGGAAGGTGTATTTTACAAATTGCACCCCACAATTTGGGTAAATTGCACTTTATTCCAAATTAGGGTTTTTAAGCACAAGGATTATTCCACAAGCTGCATCTTGATGCCCAGGTTTGTGAAATCCATCATACCTCATCATATTCACTCATATGATGTCTCATCATCAGAGGAACATCTTATCCTGTGAAATTTGCAAGTTAAATCCCTTAACTGGGTAATTTGCACATAGGTCCCTGTGTTACAAAACAATACTAAAACATTGTTTAAAAAGGATAGAAATGTAAACATATGTTCCTCAGGAGCTTAATTTCATGCCAAAAGATAATCACAAGTATATTAATTACATAATTAGGCAAAATACCTAGGGTTAGCTTATAACCTAGGTCAGGGATGTTACAAATTATCCACCCCTTACAAGGATTTCGTCCCCGAAATCAACAAAACATATATTAAGAGAACAGAGCAGGGTATTTCTTTCTCATCTCTTGCTCTAGTTCCCATGTGGCTTCTTCAGCACCACGGTGATTCCAGAGGACTTTCACAAGACTTATATCTTTTTTCTTTAGCTTTTTAATTCTGTTATCAATGATTGACACTGGTCCTTCCTCATAAGTTATATCTTCATTCAATTCTACTTCCATAGGCTGTAGAACTGACTCGGTATCAGGGTTACATCTCCTCAGCATAGAAATGTGAAACACAGGGTGTAACTTCTGTAACTCTGGTGGTAACTCTAGTCTATAGGCTACCTTTCCAACCCGTTCAATGATTGGATAAGGCCCTATAAACCTAGGAGCTAACTTCCCTTTCCTTCCAAATCTTAGAACTCCCTTGCAAGGCGAGACCTTGAGATACACTTTGTCACCAACCTAGAACTCTAAGGGTCTCTGACGTTTATCAGCATATGACTTCTGCCTATCCTGTGCAATCTTAATCTGTTGTTGTATTACTTTAATCTTCTCTGTGGTTTGCTGCACAAGATCAAGACCTAACAACTGACGTTCACCAGTCTCATACCAACACAAGGGTGATCTACATCGTCTACCATACAAGGCTTCATAAGGTGCCATATCAATACTACGTTGATAGCTATTGTTATAGGCAAACTCTATCAAACTTAAGTGTAGATCCCAACTTCCTGTAAACTGGAGAACACATGCTCTCAGCAAGTCTTCCAAGGTCTGTATAGTCCTTTCTGACTGTCCATCAGTCTGTGGGTGAAAGGCTGTACTAAACCTTAACTTGGTGCCTAAAGCTCTGTGCAACTGCTCCCAAAAACGACTTGTAAACTGGGGACCTCTGTCAGAAACTATAGTGACAGGAACTCCGTGCAGTCGCACTATCTCTTGAACATACAGCTGTGCTAACTTCTCGACAGAATAGGTTGTTTTGACAGGCAAGAAATGAGCTGTCTTTGTCAACCTATCAACTATTACCCAAATGGAATCATGTCCCTTGTTTGTCCTAGGTAGGCCAACAACAAAGTCCATGGTCACATGGTCCCACTTCCACTGTGGTATGGGTAAAGGTTGCATTATTCCTGCAGGCTTTTGGTGTTCATCTTTAACTTGCTGACACACTGGACACTTCATCACAAACTCTGCAACATCTTTCTTCATCCCAGGCCACCAATACATATCTTTCAAGTTTCGCTACATCTTGGTGCTCCCTGGATGCATAGCATACATCGAAGAATGAGCTTCTTCCAGGACTAACTTTCTCAAGTTATCCACATCTGGTACTATCATCCTCCCATGATAACATGCCACTTGATCATCTGAGTCATGGAAACCATCTTGTTTCTCATCACCATACTCCGATCTGATATGCTGAACTGCAGCATCAACATGTTGTGCCTCCTTAATCTGCTCTCTTAGGGTAGGTTTTATATGCATGTTAGCTAACAATCCGGTTAACAACGACACTTTTAACTATACATTGGCTTGTCTTAAGGAGATAAGCATATCTTTCCTAGAGCATACTAAGGAACTTAGTTGTGCTCTGTCCATGGTTGATGTTGCTGATTTTCTACTCAAGGCATCTGCAACTATATTGGCTTTGCCCAGATGGTAATCAATTGTACAGTCGTAGTCATTGATTAACTCCATCCAGCGACGTTGCCTCATGTTAAGCTCATGCTAAGAGAAGATGTACTTAAGGTTCTTATGATCAGTGAAAATCTGGAATGTTTCTCCGTAGAGATAATGTCTCCAGATCCTCAAGGCATGAACCACAACAGCTAACTCCAAATTGTGTGTCGGATAATTCTCCTCGTGTTTCTTAAGCTGCCGGGAAGCAAAAGAAATCACTTGCTTATCCTGCATTAACACACATACGAGTCCATTCTTGGAGGCATCACCGAAAACTACATATCCTATACCTTGCTCAGGTAGCACAAGCACAGGTGCACTTGTCAACCTCTCCTTCAACAGCTGAAAAGATTGTTGACACTTATCACTCCAGGAAAAAGGAACATCCTTCCGGGTTAACTTGGTTAAGGGTAAGTGTCACACCCCGATCTCACACTAACCACTAATCATGAGATTAGGGCGCGACGGAGGGATTAACACATAAACAAATCGCTGCGAACTTTTTCTTTTTAAAACCTCGTAATGATATCCGGATTATTGTTGTAAACTAAAACATAATAAACTATTGCGGAAGCATTTCAATTAAACTGGCTAGAGTAAGTAAACAGAGTTTACAACATGTAACATTGTTTAACAGAAAGTAAACATAACAGTTAATTTACATCTTTTACACATTCGCCATACATACTCTCTCTCACCCACACCATGTCCCAAGGACCGAGGGGAAAGGACTAAGAGACCACTATCTAACTAAACTAACTACATATACCTTCTACAGACTAAGCGTTAGGATGAAAGGATCCTTCATATTTCCTGCTGCTGATGATGACCTGAAAATGTTTGAGTAGAGGTATGAGCCTACTCGCTCAGTGAATAGAATTTCATTTAGCTATCACTAAACAACTCCATATTTTACCTTTAACAGGAATATGTGAATAAAATAACAAACTGAGCAGTTATAATTAAACAGTGCAATTATCGCAGAAAAGTATAATGAACATTTAAAGAACAAGTATTATAAATTCTAAATATGAACATACACAAGTTTCATATTAATATACCTTAATTCTAAGTAATCATCTTTTAACTTACGCCCTGATCATATGCAGTGTACTCTGCATATAAAGTCTCGTAGCGAACTACGAACCCACCGTACAAGACTTAGCGACACACCCGGGAAATGCTAAGTCTGACTGCCGTCCTGGTCTGCGTCAGGACTCTCAGGCTCACGCGGCCTCACTGCACTCTCAAAGAGTGTACTCTAGACTCCTCCTCTAACCTGAGCACATAGGCGGAGAGTCTGGGTTACCACTGTGACACACGCACAGATTATTGTTGAATAACCCCTATTTACTCCAGTGCCACCGTGACACACGCACGGATTATTGTTGAACACTGCCTCTCTGTCCTCGTGCCACCGTGACACATGCACGAATTATTATTAAACACGAGCCACCGACCATCTAGACTCACGCTAGGTAGGTCGTTTCATCCCTAAGGCACAGACCTCCAAAAGGGGTTCTACGGTGTCAGGGCATCTAAGTCTATAAACTGGTTAACATATAAACACTTAAACAGGAATATCACATTTACTGATTTCATATCAGATCACAATACACTGTCATTCTAAACTGACAGAGCAATATATTTCAAATCATTGTAATTTCTGAAAAATTCTCATACCATGCATTCAGACAAATTAGAAATGCATAAATAACCCAACTTATTTCAATTTAGCACATACATAGCGAATTTACGCAATTGAACATCTTATTGCACAAATTAAAGAAATTTACTTCACATACGAGAATCATACTCAATAATTATCAATTCTCTAAATTTCTCAAAAAACGTGCACATTAACCCAAATCCTGGTTTGTGCATCACTTAACTCAATTAAGAGTTAATTACATATCACAACACAATTTAATAACAATACTTGAGAATTTCTGGTAATAATTCAGAGAAATGTGCCATTTCATGTAAATATCAATTTACACATATTAACGTCAAAAGATATATGCAATTAGGGTTTTCATGCATATTTTATTTATTCATATCTACTTTGAAATCGTACATCTGATAATTTATCAGAAATCTTCATTGTTTGGGTTCATACCCAAATTATACCATTTTCAGACATGAATTTCTAATTTCAACATTCAAATGAGCAATTTAGGTTCCAATGAGCCATATAAATTTACTGATTCAATCCACACTGATCAGATGCTAAACTAAATCATATAACAGCGTCTAGAAGCATTTTATGAAATAAAAAGTCGGTCGACGCCAAACGCTGCCCGACGCCTGATAACACCTGTTATCAGCGTAATTCGCACACATAACTGGAAATATTCAAACGCCTGAGTTTATTAATGATAAATAAATGAAATCCTACTCACATCGATTTGGACTGTCCGGATTCGTCCGGAGATGCGTCCAAGGCCTGATTCCGGGAGAAATTGGGTTGTCTTCTTCCTTTGAATAAATCCTTCACTGTTCCTATTCACGGAACCAGAGCTTCACGCTACAGCAGATTGGCGGAAGGGAGACTTGAATCCAAGGCTAGAATTTGTCTAGGAACTGCAGCTTCGAGCTCTAGCTTCTGAATCGGAGCTCAAGGTAGCTCCTATTGCTGCCACCAGGCGCCCAAAGCAGCCCCTTGGCTGCTGCCGTGCGCAGCCGCAGCTGCTGCTGCTGGACGCCGGCCAAGCAGTTAGGGCGGGCAGCAAGCTAGGCAGAGAAGAGTGGGTTGAGGAAGAAGAAGAGAGGTGGAAGAATGGAGAAGAAGAAAGGTAGAAGAAGAAAGGAAGTTGGCTGCGGATCGGAGCTCCTGTGCTCCAGCAGATCGCGTCGCTACTGCACCGCCTAAAGAAAACATCCGCTTATCCCGTTCTATAAAATCGGCTAAAGAAGGAGATAAAGGAAAGGAAGAAAATAAATAGAAAAACTTGGAAAAATTACATTTCCAACCCTAAAACTTGAAATCTCCGTATCTCTTGCCTCGGATATCTGATTCGAATGATTTCTTTTGCGAAGCTTCAAGAATGAGGCCCACTACAAACCCAAGGCATGAAAACATGCTAATTATACTGTTTTACCGGTTCAACATTCCAATTGCATCCAATTATTACTTTACTCAAATTAATCATCTTAATTATGCACCAATTGATCTTATGTGCTTGTTTCAACTAAATCAAGTTAATGATTCACTAACTACCTCATGAGCACATAATTTAACTCAAATAACTTTAATTAGGCTCAAATCATACTGCTTACCAATAGGCTTTAAAACGGGTCATAACAATCTCCCTCCCTTATAAGAATTTCGTCCCGAAATTCCTAAAAGAGAAAAGGAAACTTGCTACGCATCTCAGATTCAAGCTCCCTCGTAGCTTCTTCAAGGTTATGATTCCTCCACAGAACCTTCACCAATGGTATCTCACGATTCTTAAGCTTCTTGATCCTCTGATCAACTATCTGGATTGGTCCCTCAACATAGGACACATCTGATCTAAGCTGTGCAGGTTCTGGGTCAACTATATTTTCCGTACCAGGGTAACATTTCTTAAGCATAGACACATGAAACACATCATGAAGATTAGCTAACTCAGATGGCAAATCCAACTTATAGGCTACAGGTCCAATCCTCTCAATGATAGGATATGGGCCCATAAACCTAGGAGTCAACTTACCCCTCTTGCCAAACCTTAGCACTCCCTTCCATGGTGAAACCTTCAAATAAACCTCGTCACCAACCTCAAACTCAAGAGGTCGACGTCGTCTCTCTGCATAACTTTTCTATCTGTCCTGAGCAGCTTTCAACTGATCCCTGATCACAGATATCTTCTCTGTAGTTATATCAACTATCTCAGGTCCAAGAATTTCTTTCTCACCAACCTCGTACCAACAAACTGGTGATCTACACTTCCTGCCATATAGAGCTTCATATGGGGCCATTCCAAGACTAGAATGGTAGCTGTTGTTATATGCAAACTCCATCAGGCTTAAGTGTTCTTCCCAGTTGCCTCTGAACTGCAGAACGCATGCTCTCAGCATGTCTTCAAGAGTCTGAATGGTCCTCTCAGACTGACCATCCGTCTGCGGGTGAAACGTTGTACTGAACCTCAACCTTGTGCCCAACGCACGATGTAACTGATCCCAAAACCTGGATGTAAACTTTGGATCTCTGTCAGAAATAATGGAAACTGGAATCCCATGTAATCTGATTACCTCATCCACATAAACTTTGGCCAGCTTTGGAACGTCAAAGGTTGACTTGACAGGAAGAAAGTGAGCAGACTTAGTTAGTCTATCCACAATCACCCATATCGAGTCCGAACCCCGAGGCGTTCTGGGTAACCCTACCACAAAATCCATCGTGATGTGTTCCCATTTCCATTCAGGTATAGGAAGCGACTGTAAAGTACCAGCAGGCTTCTGATGCTCAGCTTTAACCTGCTGACACACTCCACATTTAGCCACATATTCAGTCACATCTCTTTTCATGCCAGACCACCAGTACAGCTCTTTGAGATTCTTGTACATTTTTGTGTTACCTGGATGCATAGCATACATAGAAGCATGCACTTCTTCAAGAATCTGTGCTTTCAGCTCACTGTTCCCAGGTACACACAACCTGTCATGAAGATATAACACACCATCATCAGAAAACCTGAATTCTGACCTTTTACCTTCCGACATATCCTGCATAGTCTGCCTCAACTCATTATCACTCTGTTGCAATTCCTTAATCTGATCATAGAAAGTAGGTTTGACCTGCATTTGAGCAATCAACCCACTCTGTCCAGTCACATCCAAGTCTAAGTTCAACTTTCGCATATCTACAAGCAAGTCTCTCTTGAAACATGCCATAGAAAATGCATCTGCTGTTGAACTTGACTTTCTACTCAAGGCATCTGCCACAACATTCACTTTACCAGGATGGTAATCGATTGTCACATCATAATCTTTAATTAGCTCAAGCCATCTGTGCTGTCTCAGATTCAAATCCTTGTGAGTAAAGATATACTTCAGGTTCTTATGATCCGTAAACACCTGACATGTCTCACCATACAAATAGTGACGCCATGTCTTAAGAGCATGAACTATAGCAGCTAATTCTAGATCATGAGTAGGGTAGTTCTCTTCGTTCTTCTTAAGCTGTCTAGATGCATAAGCCACAACTTTGCCTTCTTGCATCAACACACAGCCTAAACCCCTCCTGGAAGCATCGCAGAACACTGTATAACCTTTATCTGCCTCGGGAAAAACCAACACTGGCGTTGTGGTCAACTTCCTCTTCAAGATCTGAAAACTCTTCTCACAGTTATCAGACCAAACAAACGGTGCATTCTTCCTCATCAAACGTGTCAAGGGTGATGCTAGCACACTGAAGTTCTGTATAAACCTTCTGTAATAGCCTGCTAAACCCAAGAAACTTCTGATCTCAGTAGGAGTCTTAGGTTGTTCCCACTGAAGCACAGAATCAACTTTCTTAGGATCAACGCTAACTCCATCTCTTGAGATAACATGTCCAAGAAATGCTACCTCAGCCAACCAGAACTCACACTTGCTAAACTTAGCATACAGTTGGTGTTGCCTCAACAACTGCAACACTACTCTCAGGTGTTGCTCATGTTGTACATCATCTGTGGAGTAGATCAGGATATTATCTATAAAGACTACAATAAACTGATCTAGGAACGGTTTGAAAATCCAATTCATCATATCCATAAAGGCTGCTGGGGCATTGGTCAGCCCAAACGACATGACCAAAAACTCATAATGCCCATACCTGGTTCTGAAAGTTGTCTTGGGAATATCAGAAGCCTTTATTCTGAGCTGATGATATCCAGATCTCAAATCTATCTTAGAGAAGATCGTCGCTCCACGCAACTGATCAAACAGATCGTCTATTCTCGGCAAAGGGTACTTGTTCTTAATAGTGATCTTGTTCAGTTGCCTGTAATCTATACAGAGACGCATGGTACCATCCTTTTTCTTAACAAACAGGACTGGAGCACCCCACGGCGAAGAACTGGGTCTGATGAAACCCTTATCCAGCAACTCCTGCAGCTGCACCTTGAGTTCCTTCAACTCTGCAGGTGCCATTCTATAAGCTGGCAGTGCCACTGGATGACTACCTGGATATACCTGAATCTCAAAATCAATGTCTCTGACAGGAGGTAAGCCTGGCAACTCTTCTGGAAAAACATCAGAAAACTCACTAACTACCGGCACATCATAAACACTAGCGGTGCTCTTTTCCGCTCTAGTGTCAACCACATGAGCAAGGAACGCTTCACATCCTTTCCGTAGCATCTTATCAGCTACAGCAGCTGATATTATGCACGTAGGCAGAACTTTCCTGTCTCCAGTAAAGACACAAGAAAATTCACCTAGTTGAAAGGTAGCTTCCTTTTTCCAACAATCGAGTTGCACTCGATATGTTTCAAGACAATCCATACCCAAGATGACTTGAAAAGTATTGACATCCAAGGGTATGAGATTAGCAGCAAAGGTGTAACCTCCAAAAGATAGCAAACATCCGGGACAAAACTCAGTCAGAGCTGTTGGTTTACCTAGTGGAACCCTCAACACTAACTCATCTACCAACCCTTGAGTTAACAAATTAAGTTCACCAACTAAAGAACGTCGTATGAAAGAGTGAGTAGCACCCGGATCTATCAAAACTGAAACTGGTATACTATTAAACAAAAGCATCTCTCCTGTAACGACTTGTGAAGAGATTATACCTTCCTGAGGTGTCAAAGAGAAGAAACGCGCTGAAGCTATCCCTCTGCCACGCTGTCCTCTCTGACCACTTTTGCCACTGGGCACACCACCACCTCTAGAACCAAAAGCCACAGAAGAACTCGATCCTTCCACTGGAGGTTGTCTCTGGACATCATGAAACTGGGGCTGAAAAACTGGTGATGCTGCTGGTTGAAGCTGAGGGCAAAACTTCTTTTTATGTCCCATCTGACCACAATGATAACAACCTCGAAAATCCAAACCCTGACACTGACCAGAGTGTGATCTTCCACAAGTATTACATACTCGCGTTTCCTGCCTCAGTGGACCAGTCACAGAGGTAGATGATCTAGATGGCCGCCCATAAGAAGAAGATGTCACCTCACCAGATCTTGGTCTGCTGAAACAACCAATACTGCGTCCCAACTTGGAGAAGAAACCTCTACCTCCACCTCTGTACCCACTACTGGACTGTCTTCCACTAAAGTCCGCAAATCTCTTCTTAGACTCAGGCACCTTATCCGCATTCACAGATTCTTCAACCTGTCTAGAAGCCTCAACAAACTCACCAAAGTTCTCTCTGTTCCTCCTACTGATGGCAGAAACTGTATGCCGAATCTCTGGCCTCAATCCTTCTTGAAACCTTCTGCATCTTTCTAAGTTGTCGGGAACAAGCTGCGGACAGAAGTTCGCTAACCGAGTGAAAAGCGCTTCATACTCAGTAACTGACATGTTCCCCTGCTTAATGTTCTGTAACTGCCTGATTTTCTCATTAAGGAAGGTAGGTGGATAAAACTTAAGATGGAACTCTTCAGAGAAATCCTGCCAAGTAAGCTCTAAACCTCTCCTTTTATCCTCCACACTATGCCACCACAGCTCTGCATCACCTGTCAAAAGATAAACTGCGTGATTAATCTTCTTCTCTTCTGGAAGCTCCATCAAGCGAAAGACCTTCTCTATCTGTCTCCACCACTCATCTGCCTCTGCAGGATCTGTAGTACCACTGAATTCTGTACCACCAAGCTTCTTTACAAGCTCATAAGACCGCATCAGATCCTTACTGCTGGTAGAAGTAGAAGCTCGCCTATCAGCTTTGTACTTCTCCCTGGTCTCCAGAAACATCTTATACATACGAGATGCTTCATCTACGTGGTCACCACCACCTGGACCCAAGTACAGAGGATCAGGGCCAACATGACTCTCGGACTGGTCATCATGATCATGACCTCTTCCTGCCATCTGCAATGATATAAAAGAATATTTCCTGTTAGAAAACTACAGATAGAAGAAAGACACCTAAACCTTAATCCTATTGGTCTCTTATCGTCCCCTGACCTGGACTTAGAGTATTCATATACTCAACCTATGCTTTGATACCAAGATGTCACACCCCGATCTCACACTAACCACTAATCATGAGATTAGGGCGCGACAGAGGGATTAACACATAAACAAATCACTGTGAACTTTTTCTTTTTAAAACCTCGTAATGATATCCGGATTATTGTTGTAAACTAAAACATAATAAACTATTGCGGAAGCATTTCAATTAAACTGGCTAGAGTAAGTAAACAGAGTTTACAACATGTAACATTGTTTAACAGAAAGTAAACATAACAGTTAATTTACATCTTTTACACATTCGCCATACATACTCTCTCTCACCCACACCATGTCCCAAGGACCGAGGGGAAAGGACTAAGAGACCACTATCTAACTAAACTAACTACATATACCTTCTACAGACTAAGCGTTAGGATGAAAGGATCCTTCAGATTTCCTGCTGCTGATGATGACCTAAAAATGTTTGAGTAGAGGTATGAGCCTACTCGCTCAGTGAATAGCATTTCATTTAGCTATCACTAAACAACTCCATATTTGACCTTTAACAGGAATATGTGAATAAAATAACAAACTGAGCAGTTCTAATTCAACAGTGCAATTATCGTAGAAAAGTATAATGAACATTTAAAGAACAAGTATTATAAATTCTAAATCTGAACATACACAAGTTTCATATTAATCTACCTTAATTCTAAGTAATCATCTTTTAACTTACGCCCTGATCATATGCAGTGTACTCTGCATATAAAGTCTCGTAGCGAACTACGAACCCACCGTACAAGACTTAGCGACACACCTGGGAAATGCTAAGTCTGACTGCTGTCCTGGTCTGCGTTAGGACTCTCAGGCTCACACGGCCTCACTGCACTCTCAAAGAGTGTACTCTAGACTCCTCCTCTAACCTGAGCACACAGGCGGAGAGTCTGGGTTACCACTGTGACACACGCACAGATTATTGTTGAATAACCCCTATTTACTCCAGTGCCACCGTGACACACGCACGGATTATTGTTGAACACTGCCTCTCTGTCCTCGTGCCACCGTGACACACGCACGGATTATTGTTAAACACGAGCCACCGACCATCTAGACTCACGCTAGGTAGGTCGTTTCACCCCTAAGGCACAGACCTCCAAAAGGGGTTCTACGGTGTCAGGGCATCTAAGTCTATTAACTGGTTAACATATAAACACTTAAACAGGAATATCACATTTACTGATTTCATATCAGATCACAATACACTGTCATTCTAAACTGACAGAGCAATATATTTCAAATCATTGTAATTTCTGAGAAATTATCATACCATGCATTCAGACAAATTAGAAATGCATAAATAACCCAACTTATTTCAATTTAGCACATACATAGCGAATTTACGCAATTGAACATCTTATTGCACAAATTAAAGAAATTTACTTCACATACGAGAATCATACTCAATAATTATCAATTCTCTAAATTTCTCAAAAAACGTGCACATTAACCCAAATCCTGGTTTGTGCATCACTTAACTCAATTAAGAGTTAATTACATATCACAACACAATTTAATAACAATACTTGAGAATTTCTGGTAATAATTCAGAGAAATGTGCCATTTCATGTAAATATCAATTTACACATATTAACGTCAAAAGATATATGCAATTAGGGTTTTCATGCATATTTTATTTATTCATATCTACTTTGAAATCGTACATCTGATAATTTATCAGAAATCTTCATTGTTTGGGTTCATACCCAAATTATACCATTTTCAGACATGAATTTCTAATTTCAACATTCAAATGAGCAATTTAGGTTCCAATGAGCCATATAAATTTACTGATTCAATCCACACTGATCAGATGCTAAACTAAATCATATAACAGCGTCTAGAAGCATTTTATGAAATAAAACGTCGGTCGACGCCAAACGCTGCCCAACGCCTGATAACACTTGTTATCAGCGTAATTCGTGCACATAACTGGAAATATTCAAACGCCTGAGTTTATTAATGATAAATAAATGAAATCCTACTCACAGCGATTTGGACTGTCCGGATTCGTCCGGAGATGCGTCCAAGGCCTGATTCCGGGAGAAATTGGGTTGTCTTCTTCCTTTGAATAAATCCTTCACTGTTCCTATTCACGGAACCAGAGCTTCACGCTACAGTAGATTGGCGGAAGGGAGACTTGAATACAAGGCTAGAATTTGTCTAGGAACTGCAGCTTCGAGCTCTAGCTTCTGAATCGGAGCTCAAGGTAGCTCCTATTGCTGCCACCAGGCACCCAAAGCAGCCCCTTGGCTGCTGCCGTGCGCAGCTGCTGCTGCTGGCCGCCGGCCAAGCAGTTAGGGCGGGCAGCAAGCTAGGCAGAGAAGAGTGGGTTGAGGAAGAAGAAGAGAGGTGGAAGAATGGAGAAGAAGAAAGGTAGAAGAAGAAAGGAAGTTGGCTGCGGATCGGAGCTCCTGTGCTCCAGCAGATCGCGTCGCTACTGCACCGCCTAAAGAAAACGTCTGCTTATCCCGTTCTATAAAATCGGCTAAAGAAGGAGATAAAGGAAAGGAAGAAAATAAATAGAAAAACTTGGAAAAATTACATTTCCAACCCTAAAACTTGAAATCTTCGTATCTCTTGCCTCGGATATCCGATTCGAATGATTTCTTTTGCGAAGCTTCAAGAATGAGGCCCACTACAAACCCAAGGCATGAAAACATGCTAATTATACTGTTTTACTGGTTCAACATTCCAATTGCATCCAATTATTACTTTACTCAAATTAATCATCTTAATTATGCACCAATTGATCTTATGTGCTTGTTTCAACTAAATCAAGTTAATGATTCACTAACTACCTCATGAGCACATAATTTAACTCAAATAACTTTAATTAGGCTCAAATCATACTGCTTACCAATAGGCTTTAAAACGGGTCATAACAGTAAGGCTATAGAACTAAAATTCTTAATAAACCTTTGGTAGTAACCAGCTAACCCCAAGAAGCTTCGAATCTCTGTTGGTGTCTTCGGTTGTTCCCATTCTAGAATAGATTCTACCTTTTTAGGGTCAACACGAATACCCGAGGAACATATCACATGTCTAAGGAAAGATACTTATGGCAACCAGAACTCACACTTGCTAAACTTGGCGTATAGTTTATGTTCTCTTAGCAAGGTCAAATCTTGGCAAAGATGTTGTTCGTGCTGTTGAGCATCCTTACTATAGATCAGAATGTCATCTATGAAGACGACAACATACTGATCGAGAAAAGGTCGGAAGATTCTATTCATGAGTTCCATAAATGCAGCTGGTGCATTAGTTAATCCAAACGACATAACTGTGAACTCATAGTGACCATACCTTGTCCTAAAGGCAGACTTGGGTATGTCACTATCCTTAATACAGAGTTGATGATATCCAGACCTCAAGTCTATCTTTGAGAAGACAGTTGCACCACGCAACTGGTCAAAGAGATCATCAATCCTCGGCAGAGGGTACTTATTCTTTATTGTTACTTTATTTAGTTGTCTGTAATCAATGCACAATCGCATTGATCCATCTTTCTTTTTAACAAACAAGACAGGAGCACCCCAAGGTGAAGTGCTCGGTCGGATGAAACCCTTCTCAAGCAACTCTTGCAGTTGTTTCTTGAGCTCCGCCATCTCAGCAGGCGCCATCCTATACGGTGTCTGTGCTATAGGTTGGGTGTCTGGGATCAAATTGATTTCAAAATCAATTTCCCGAGGCGGTGGCACACCTGGAAGTTCTTCAGGAAATACCTCTTCAAATTCCCTGACTACAGGAACTTCGGCAGGGTTGGGACTCTCCATGGTAGTATCTACCACATGGGCTAAGAATGCATAACATCCTTGCCTCATCAACTTATCCACAACCATAGCTGACACAAGACAGGTGGGTAGAATCTTTCTCTCTCCTTGAAAGATCCATGTGTTGCTTTCATCGGCAAACACAGCCTGTTTGGATTCACAATCCAAGACAACCTTATACCTTTCCAAGGTATCCATCCCAAGGATTATATCAAATCCTTGCATCTAAAGTGGTATTAAATCCACTTGAATGCGATGATCAGAAAAGAAGAGGATGCAGGGAGTGCATACCTCCTGCAAAACAGTAGACCCTCTCAACGGAGTCTCCAGCAACAAGCTATATGCCCTATGACTGACTGTCATATTGCAGTTATGAATCACTCTTCGAGTGATAAAGGAGTGTGTAGCACCCGGGTCAATCAAAATAGATACAACACAGGAGATAGACATATCAGAATATAACAACTCCATCTGACCTGCCACAACCTGTGGGTTGATCACTGCATCAGGTGGGTTCATTGCATAGAATCTTGTTGTCGCCTGAGGTTGAGCCAGTTCTGATGATCCAGCTTGAGATGCTTGTCCACGTCCTCTAGTTTCTCCTTGAAACTATCTTCTTTGTGATCCCTTTTGACTCTGTCTCTGAGGCTGTGTCACACTGACAGGCCTAGCTCTGCAGTCCTTCATCAGGTGCCCCACCTTACCACAGTTGTAGCAGCTTCTCTCCAGTTGTTGTGGTCTTGGTGGTCCTGTGACTGACATGGATGCTGAACTGCGAGTCTCTTGTAGTGGTAGGCTTCGTCCTCTACCTCTACTTGGTGTCCACTGTGTCTGGGCACCTGGTCTAGGTGGTGGTGGTGTCGGTGTAGAAAACCTAGGCTTCTTAAAGTCTCTAGATGAAGATCCCTGGAACTGAGAATATCTCTTATGGGTTTGCCTCTTCTCTACTACATACCTTTCTATCCTTCGGACTGACTCAACGAAGGTAGCAAACCTTTCCCGATTCTCTAGGGCAGACATAGGAGTAGTCATGTCGGCGTTTAAACCCTTCTCGAACCTTCTGATCCTCTCTTCATCTGTAGCAGCCATATGTGGACAAAACCGTAGCAACTCCATGAACTTAGCTTCATACTCGCTAATGTTCATCATGCCTTGTCTCAATCTCTCAAACTGAGAGATTTTCTCATCCAGGAAGGTCTTTGGAAAATATCTATGGATAAATTCTCGTCGGAACACTTCCCAGGAAATCTCCACACTAGGCCTCTTCTGCTCTTCCATGGTCCACCAATGACCAGCACTTCCTTTGAGAAGATAGACAGCATGTCTAACCTTCTCAGCTTCTGGGATGTTCAAGATTCTAAAAGCTTTCTCTAACTCGGTTAAACACAGATCGACATCTACAGGGTCAGCTGTCCCAAAGTATTTGGTAACTCCGACACGACGAAGTCGCTCGAACGTCTTACCGATACCTTGTCCTTCAGATTGGACAGGTGCCCTAGGCGCAGGCATGGGCATTCTATCGGTGATGTGTGTCATGGCAGTCATAAACTGCCTGAACATAGTCTGGACAGCTGGGTTACCCATGTCAGTTGGGTCAAACTGAGGTGGCTCAGATACAGGTTGCTCTATCTCTGGGTTTCTTGCACCTCCTCGGGGTGCAGTGACACTACTCTCAGCCTCGTACTCCTCATGTTCTTTGTGTGGTCCGTACATCCTTAACTTATCTTCTTCTCCTAAGGAGCAGAAGACTCTATTAGATAGGAAATAAACACTAAGGATAGACTCAACATCCTAAGTCCTATGTCTCTGTAGACTCAGCGAACCTAGAGCTCTGATACCACTTAATTGTGGGCTCCAATCTCCAAAACACGATATAAACTCAGCGGAAGCATTCGATTAACAGCGGAATATGAAAATTCATGAAAAATTAAAACTTTTCGAGACAAGATCTTGAAGACATGAAACTTCTTTCATAAAAGCAAGGTAAACAGTTTACATCTCTGTTAAACCACTCCTCAAGTGATTTCATACAGCAAAATACAAAATCTCAGATTAACAAACTCCAAGGACCTGAGAGTACAGAGACAACATAGGACTAACTAACTACATGACACAACAGCCAGTATCTCCACCTGAGATTCATTGCTATCCCTGATGTTGCTTCTACTGATACTGCTCACCTTCAGATTGGTTTCTTCGTCCTCGACGTCCACCTAAAAGTTAGAAACCTACGGCGTGAGACAATTATTTAAATAATTGTCCCAGCGAGAGTTATAACTCTTCGCCAGAAGCTTTATTATAGCATCAAAGAACTTCATAAGCAGTACAAGCTTTTAAGGCAATCAACAGCAGATTAACATTTAAACAGAATAACAACATATAAGAAATATGAAGGACATGTGTACTATGCAGTATAATATCATTCATGTATCTCGTAGTTCAAACTAAATATATATACTATGCGGATGATTATGTTTTACAAACATCATTATGCCCTGCGGAGATGAGGTATACCGCTCATACTCCAACCGATCACTATTAAGTCGCATCGGTATCATACCTAGGTCATCAAAAGAGCCGGATTCTTATGACCTCATCTTCCTCAGTCAGAGTGAGGATCAACATGCAGGACATCTAGTGTCTCTGCTATTATAGCTCACCAGGGTACTCTAGTACTTCACTATTAGAGTCACAGTGGCATTCTATACTCTCTTCATCATCGAAGGAATTCTTGTTTATCTCTCATTGATACGATATAAAAGATTTCCTCGGGAGATTAGTGTTACATCTCTTTGACATAAACATATAGCAAAGGATTGATAGATTAAGATATATCTACATCAATTCCTACACCAGGATGTAAGGATATACACATCCATATTCCCCCACATACTCAAAAGTATGTGTTCCAGGAGTTCCCTTAGGAAAACCTGTTTTACCATCATTTAGTTTCTGACAATGATGGATCTATGATCAGGGCTCTACATGGTATGATTATACTTGGTTAGTTAGGTACATTTCAGTATTCTTTTAATATCATAAATGTAACATCCCTGACCTGGGTTATGAGTTAACCCTAGGTGTTTTGCCTAAATATGCAATTAAATCTTTGTGATTAACTCTGAGCATGTAATTAAGTTTCTCAAAAATGTATATTTCAGTATTTGCTCCTTTTTATTTAATGTTGTAGCATTGTTTTGATATACAGGGACCTATGTGCAATTTACCCAGTTAAAAGGGTTATCTTGCAATTTGCACATGTTGAGATGTTCCTCTGATGTTTAGACATCATGAGAATCGTTTTGGTAAAGTTTTAGGGATTTCCCAAGCTAGGGCACCAAGGTGCAGCTGTGGAAGCAATCTCGGTGCTTGAAACCCTAGTTTGGGGTAAAATGCAATTTACCCAAATTAAGGGATACAAATTGTGAAATATGTCATCTAATGTATCTCTTTAGCCTCTTGCCATCATTAAGAGAAGAAATGATGAGAAAGTCACCTCAATTGAATTATCAAGTTATGAGATATGCCTTGTGATTGAATAATCAGGGTATATGTGTAATATCTCTTTATGTATGTACCTCATTATTAGCTTGCTCTCCTTTACCTTATTTTCTAAGACCTTAAGAGGAGGTTTGTCCTTAGAATAAAGAGGAAGGGACGATCAAGTAAAGAAGGAGGGACCTAGTTGGAATTATGGACAACTTATGAACTAATGTTGAAAATCCTACCCCATGTATATAAGCTCTCCTTCCCTTAGTTGCAAGGGAACTTACCCTTCGTTACCTTACTGTTTCATTTCACCAAAGACGACCAAAGACTGCCTTGGAGCTAAGGAGGACGACCAAGGGAAACAAGGTAGGTTTAGGACCCCTCTTCTTGCCTAATTCCATGGTTAGAACTCGAATTCAAGGTCAGCTTCATGGCTAACTCTCAAAATCCTATCTTTCTAGCCATCTTTCCTTGACCTTCCTTGGAGTTTTCACCTTGGCCAACCTGTGGGAACTCAAGGACGCCATTAGAGCTTGGATCTTGAAAGCTTGGAGCTCAAGAAGCAAGCTTTAGGCGGGTTTTATAACTCTAAACCCATGCTTTACTATGTGCATCTTTATATGTGGTTGAATGATAGCTCTTAGTGTTTCCCTACTTTTCCCTGCTATTTTGCAAGAAAATCCATGGGATATTCGTACTTTTCTTGAGCTAGGAGATGAAGGCGTGATTTCCAAGAAAAATCCACCGCTTTTCACTTCCTTAAACGGTCTCACCAGTTTTCTCTCTCGGTCTCAAGACCGCGAGGTGAGCAAACGGTCTCGATACCGCGACAGGGCAAACGGTCTCCAAGACCGTTTGGCCCCGTTTACCGAACGTGGACCGTATAAGAAATTTGTTCTTAATTACATAGCCTAATTACCCTCAAAATTTAGGAGGCTAACTCCAAGGGAATCGGGAGATATGACCTTTTTAAGCAACAACTTTATTTGAATTTATTCCTGATTTTCAAACGGTCTGAAATTGCCTTTTTAGGCAAACGGTCTCAAGACCGTGTAAAGTCGTTGACTAGGCGTTGACCGTATGATATTACTGTTCAAAATAATGTTAATTAACAACTCACCAAGTTTTATGGTCTAATTCCAAACGGGCTAAGAGTTGAAGGGTGAATACTAGGGCTAACCCTAGATGAAATCAGTACTGAAATTATGGTGACCTAATTAGGGTTTTTAGGGTTGATTGACCTAAACGGTCTCAAGACCGTTTAGGGGTCACCCAAACGGTCTCAAGACCGCGAGGGAAATCAACCATGACCGTTTGGAGGTCTGGGGTCAAGATTATTTGACCAATTGAAGGTACAATTACACCAAATTACATTGCAATAAAATATTGACATGATCATCAACTCAATGGGTCAGACCTTGATGAATCTGCACTAGAATCCAAAATTGGATGGGCAAACGGTCTCAAGACCGTTTGGAACTCATCCAAACGGTCTCAAGACCGAGAGGACAATCACCCAAGACCGTTTGAAGGTCTAGGGTTAAGTAATGTGACCAATTGAGGACTAATTGCAAATAAGTTATCAATTGATAAAAATAACTGATTTGGTGACCCAATCATGGTTCAACCTCTATCAAATCACCTTAGATTTTAATGAAATCTTGAACAAACGGTCTCAAGACCATGTGGGGTCCACCCACATGACCTCAAGACCGTTTGGGCCAAGTTTGGGCCCAATTGGAGCTCAATTGAAGGGTTCAACCTTGTATTGAGTCACATTGTTGAGTGTTGATGGGTGAACATTGATAGACCCTAATTGAATCGACTTCAACCCTAATTGGTCAACCATTAAGGGTCAACTGAATGACCAAGTGGTCAAGCATAATCTAAGTTAACCCAATCCATAAGTGGTCAACATGGCTCTGACCTTTTGAGGGCTTCAACATGAGTTGATATTATTGGTTGTATCTTTGAATCTTGTTGATGGACCAAGCGGTTGAGACCATGTGAGCTCGCGGTCTCAAGGTCGTGAGGAGGCTCGCGGTCTCAAGGTCTTGAGGAGGCTCGTGGTCTCAAGGTTGTGAGAGGGCTCATGGTCTCAAGACCGTGAGGGGGCTCACGGTCTCAAGACCGCGAGGGGCCTCGCGGTCCTGAGGTCAAAGTGGGCAAACGGTCAACATCTCTTCGCGGTCTCAACTTCAATTCGATCTTCGCGGTCTTGAACCACTTGAAGGGCTTCGCGGTCTTGAACCAGTTGAAGGGCCTCGCGGTCTTGAAGCCTAAGGAGGCTCGCGGTCTTGAAGATATAAGAGGGCTCACGGTCTTGGAAAGTCAAAGTGGGCAAACGGTCAACACTTTCAAACGATCTCAATTTGATTGAAGGTTGATAATTGAAATCAATCAATGTGATTCAAGGTTGACTTCATTCAATCAATTGATGATATAAATGGTCCAATGTTGCCCTAATTCAACCCTAATGACAACCTAGGATATTAAGGGGTCAATGGACTAAGGTTTTGACCATAATGATGATCAATGTGGTGAATTACCAAAATACCCCTAAAGGGTAAATTGAGTAATACCTTGATCAGATCAAACCCTAATCATATGATGATGATGTTTTAGCCATGTTAGCCTATGATGACTTAATCCGACCTGATCTAGGGTGATGTTGACATCACCTAACCTTATGATGAGAGAGAAAGTACTTCTAGAGAGAGAAAGTACCATTTTTAAGTGGAAACTCAATTAAAGCATCTCCAATGCACAGGAATGAGCATAATTAGGGTATGATCCACCTGTGTGAGATCATAGAAACCCTAATTATGATAAATGATGAACCTTTAACTAATCCAAGAGCATCAATGAAGATGTTACTCATACATGATGATTTTATGAGCTTAATTCACCTTGATGTGAATAGTAAACCCTAATTCTAGGGTGATGACATGTAATGTGAATAGTAAACCCTAATTCAAGGGTAAGGACATGTAATGTGAATAGTAAACCCTAATTCAAGGGAAATGGCATGCTTTTGAGTATTAAACTCTATTTGATGTGAATTAGAGATTTAACTCTTATGACAAGAGTAGGAAGTACATTCCTTATTGTTGTATTACCTTTATCAGATGTATTAAACATGCAGGTTCTGATATGAAGGTAATCATATCCAGGTATGGATGTTGATGTTATATTCATTAAAGGCATGTTATTAGCCTTATGAATAAGTAAAGTATTCTGATGCCTTGCCAGTGGCATCCTATGCTGATAATGGGCTATGAGAGCCATGAATACCATCAAGGTCATGCCTTAGAGATGACTTGTGATGAGGATAATGAGAAATGATGATTGATATGAGTTAGGCCTGTTACATTTAGTATTCTTCTTTTATAGCTGCTATGCTACTGTTATTGTTTGAAGAACAATGTATGCTGTTAAAGAATACTGAATGTACCTAACTAATCAAGCATAATGTAGAGCCCTGATCATAGATCCATCATTGTCAGAGATTAAGTGATGGTGAAACAGGTTTTCCTCAGGGAACTCCTGGAGCACATACTTTTGAGTATGTGGGGTACATGGATGTGTAGAACCTTACATCCTAGTGTAGGAAAGTGATGTAGATGTGTAATCCATCCATCCTTCACTATATTTTCATATCGTATCAGTGGTAGGTAAACATGAAACCTCCTGATGACGAAGAAAGCACAGATATCCGTATCAATGGTAGGTAAACATGAAACCTCCTGATGACGAAGAGAGTACAGAACGCCACTGTGACTCTAGAATAGCGAAGGACCAGTTTACCCTGGTGAGCTATAGTAGTAGAGACACGAGATGTCCTACAAGTGATCCTCTTACTGACTGAGGAAGGTGAAGGTCATGAGAATCCGGCTCTCTTAATGACCTATGTATGATACTGATGCGGCTTCTCAGCGATCAGTTGGAGTATGAGTGGTAAGCCTCATCTCCACAGGGCATAATGTTGTTTGTAAAACATAATCAACCATGTAGTATAACTTGTTAGAGATGACTCCAAGTTAGTTGATTGATGTTACCTTACAATAATGTTTATATTCTCCACATCTCCTAAATTATAGAGATCTTGTTATACCTGCAACTGTTACAGAATGCTTTGAAGGCTTTACTGTTTAAGATATTCTTTGATGTTATAATAAAGCTTCTGGCGAAGAGTTATAACTCTCGCTGGGACAATTATGTATAATTGTCTCACCCCGTAGGCTTCAACTTTTTAGGTGGACGTCGAAGACGAAGGAACCAGCCTACAGGTGATCAGTCTCAGCAGCAGCATCAGGGGCAGCAGTAATCTTAGGTGGAGATTGTCCTGCCATATGGTGTAGTTAGAGTCAGTCCTATGTGTCCTCTGTACTCTCAGGTCTTGGAGTCTTTTGTATAGTGATCTTGAGATTTTGTATCTTGATGTATATAATTACTCAAGAAGTAATTATCCTGAGATGTAAACAGTTTATCTCCCTTGATGAAAGAAGCTTTTATGGATTCAAGCTCTTGTCACGAAAAGTTTTAATTTCCCGTGATTTTTGCCTTCCGCTGATTACCGATTCGCTTCCGCTAAGTTTTAATCGTGTTTATGTCATGGTTTGGAGATCAGAGCCCACAACTAGTGGTATCAGAGCTCCAGGTTCAGTTGAGTCTACAGAGGCATAGGACTTAGGATGTCGAGTCTACTTTTAGTACTCCTTCCTCATCTAATAGAATCTTCTGCTCCTCAGGAGAAGAAGATACATAAGAATGTCAGAACATCGTGATGAGCACGTGGCAGAGAGTAGTGCTAGCGCACCTCGAGGCGGTGCAAGGGTTCTGAGAATAGAACAACATGCACCTGAGTCGCCAAGAGAGCCACCCCAGTTTGACCCAGCTGACATGAGTGATCCAGCTGTACAAACGATGTTCGGGCAGTTCATGACTGCCATGACACATATAACCGATAGGATGCCCATTCCTACACCTAGGGCACCTGTCCAGCCTGAAGCACAAGGTATTGGTAAGACATTCGAACGACTTCGTCGTGTCGGAGCTACCGAGTACTTCGGAACTGCTGACCCTGCAGATGCTGACTTATGGTTGACAGAGTTGGAGAAGGCTTTCAGGATTCTTATGATTCCGGAAGCTGAGAAGGTTAGACATGCTGTCTATCTTTTCAAAGGCAGTGCTGGTCACTGGTGGAACATGGAAGAGCAGAAGATACCTGGAGTAGAGTTCTCATGGGAAGAGTTTCGTCGGGAATTTATCAATAGATATTTTCCAAAGACCTTCCTAGATGAGAAGATCTCTCAGTTTGAGAAACTAAGGCAGGGTATGATGAACATTAGTGAGTATGAAGCTAAGTTCATGGAGTTGTTGCGGTTCTGTCCGCACATGGCTGCTACGGATGAGGAAAGAATCAGAAGATTCAAAAAGGGTTTGAATTCTGATATGTCTACATCCTGTGTTGTATCCATTCTGATTGATCCGGGTGCTACGCACTCTTTCATCACTCATGAAATTATTCGTAACTGCAATGTGACTGTTAGTCATAGAGCAGATAGTTTGTTGTTAGAGACTCCGTTGAGTGGGTCTGCCATTTTGCAGGAGGTATGTTCTTCCTGCATCCTTTTCTTTTCTGACCATCGCATTCAAGTGGATCTTATACCACTTGATATGCAGGGATTTGATATAATCCTTGGGATGGATACCTTAGAAAGGTATAGAGTTGTCTTGGATTGTGAGTCCAAGTTGGCTGTGTTTGCTGATGAAAGCAACACATGGATCTTTCAAGGTGAAAGAAAGATTCTGCCCACCTGTCTTGTGTCAGCTATGGTTGTTGATAAGCTGTTGAGGCAAGGATGTTATGCATTCTTAGCCCATGTGGTAGATGTTACCAAGGAAAGTTCCAATCCTGCCGAAGTTCCTATAGTCAGGGAATTCGAAGATGTGTTTCCTGAAGAACTTCCTGGTATACCACCACCTCGGGAGATTGATTTTGAAATTAATATGATCCCAGATACGAAACCCATAGCTCAAACTCCGTATAGGATGGCGCCTGCCGAGATGGCAGAACTCAAGAAACAACTTCAAGAGCTACTTGAAAGAGGTTTTATCCGACCGAGTACTTCACCTTGGGGTGCTCCGGTCTTGTTTGTTAAAAAGAAAGATGGGTCAATGCAGTTGTGCATTGATTACAGACAACTCAATAAAGTAACAATAAAGAATAAGTATCCTCTGCCGAGGATTGATGATCTCTTTGACCAGTTGCGTGGTACAACAGTCTTTTTAAAGATAGACTTGAGGTCTGGATATCACCAACTCCGTATTAAGGATAGTGACATATCCAAGTCTGCCTTTAGGACAAGATATGGTCACTATGAGTTCACAGTTATGTCGTTTGGACTAACCAATGCACCAGCTGCATTTATGGAACTCATGAATAGAGTTTTTCGACTTTTCCTTGATCAGTGTGTTGTCGTCTTCATAGATGACATTCTGATTTATAGTAAGGATGCTCAGCAGCATGAGCAGCATCTTCGCCAAGCTTTGACCTTGCTAAGAGAACATAAGCTATACGCTAAGTTTAGCAAGTGTGAGTTCTGGCTGCCGGAGGTATCTTTTCTTGGACATGTAATATCCGCCTCGGGAATTCGTGTTGACCCTACAAAGGTAGAATCTGTTCTACAATGGGAACAACCAAAGACACCAATGGAAATTCGAAGTTCCTTGGGGTTAGCTGGCTGTTATCGAAGGTTCATTAAGAACTTTAGTTCTATAGCTTTACCTTTGACCAAGTTAACCCGGAAAGATGTTCCTTTTTCTTGGAGTGATAAGTGTCAACAATCTTTCCAGTTGCTAAAGGAGAGGTTGACAAGTGCACCTGTGCTAGTGCTACCTGAACAAGGAAAAGGATATGTAGTATTCTGTGATGCTTCCAAGAACGGACTAGGATGTGTGTTGATGCAGGATAAACAAGTGATTTCTTTTGCTTCCCGACAGCTTAAGAAACACGAGTAGAATTATCCAACACACGATCTGGAGTTAGCTGTTGTGGTTCATGCTTTGAAGATCTGGAGGCACTATCTCTACGGAGAAACATTCCAGATTTTCACAGACCACAAAAACCTTAAGTATATCTTCTCTCAGCATGAGCTCAACATGAGGCAACGTCGCTGGATGGAATTAATCAAGGACTACGACTATACAATTGATTACCATCCAGGCAAGGCCAATGTTGTTGCAGATGCCTTGAGTAGGAAATCAGTAACATCAACCATGAATAGAGCACAACTAAACTCTTTAGTATGCTCTAGAAGAGATATGCTTATCTCTTTAAGGCAAGACAATGTACAGTTGAAGGTGTCATTGCTAGCCAGTTTGTTGGCTGAGATGCATATTAAACCTACCCTAAGGGAGCAGATTAAAGAGGCACAGCTAGGTAATGCTGCAGTTCAACATATAAGATCTGAGCATGGAAATGAGAAGCAAGATGGTTTTCATGACTCAAAAGATCAAGTAGCTTGTTATAATGGAAGAATGATAGTGCCAGATGTGGACAACTTGAGAAAGTTAGTCCTGGAAGAAGCCCATTCTTCCATGTATGCTATGCATCCAGGGAACACCAAGATGTATCGGAATTTGAAAGATCTGTATTGGTGGCTTGGGATGAAAAAGGACGTTGCAGAGTTTGTTCTGAGGTGTCCCGTGTGTCAGCAAGTTAAAGCTGAACACCAGAAGCCTGCAGGAACAATGCAACCTTTACCCATATCACAGTGGAAGAATCATACTTAGGGTTTCCATGATCTCACATAGGAGGATCATACCCTAATCATACACTTTCATGTTTATTTGAAGGTATTTTACTTGAATTTCAACCATAAATGGTACTTTCTCTCTCCTCTTACTAGTAGATGGTGATTACACCACTCTAGATTAGGTTGGGTTAAGTCCTCATTGACTGACATAAGTCAACACATCACTATCATGTGATTAGGGTTTGGTTAAAACAAGGTATCCTTTGATTTAACCCTTCAAGGGTATTTAGGTAATTCACACTATTGATCATCATTATAAGTCAATTCATTAGTCTCTTAGTCCCTTAATGTCCTAGGTTATCATTAGGGTTTAAATCAGATCATCATTGAACCAAATACACCTTCAATTGATTAAGTATAAACAACCTTGAAAGTCTTCAATCGGTTACACATATTCAACCTCCAAACGGTTTGAAACTGTTTGGATGTGTTGACCGTTTGCTAGGTTTGACTTCAAGACCGCATGACACCCAAGGTCGTTTGCCCTCAAACGGTCTTAAGACCGTTTGGGTGCGTTGACCGTTTGGGGAGAGTTGACTTCCAAACCGTTTGAGCTTATGCGGTTTGAAACCGTTTGAATTGAAACGATCTTGGGATCGATTGGACCAAATGACCTTGAGATCGTTTGAGCCCAAACGGTCTTGAGACCGTTTGGTCCAAATGGGCTCAAACCGTTTGGACCTCAAACCTGGTTCAAAAGTTTCAATCGATTATGGTTATGTATGTTGAAGCCCTCAATTCTCCAAATCCATGTTAACCACTTACAAATTGAGTCATTTAGGATGAGCCTTAATCAGTTGGACACCAAAATTGACCCTCAATTGAAATCCAATTAAGGTTAAGTCCATCTCAATTAGGGATTCAATTGGATATTCATCAATGTTCAACAATGTGAATCGAATCAAGGTTGAACCTATCAATTGACCTCCAATTGGGCCCAAACTTGGCCCAAACGGTCTTGAGATCATTTGGAAATCCTCCAAACGGTCTTGAGACTATTTACCCAAAGTTTGACCAAAAACCAAGTCAGTTGGATAAGGGTTGAACCCTAACTAGGTCTAAAATCAGCAATTTCATCAATTCATCAACTTATTACAATTGGACCCTCAAACCATAAAATTACCTCAAACCTAGACCTCCAAACGGTCTTGGGTTGAGTCCAAACGGTCTTGAGACCGTTTGGATGAATCCCCAAATGGTCTTAAGACCGTTTGAGTCCTTCAACCCAAAACTCAACAAAATCTATACTTGAAAACAGCAATTTCAACCCGATTAGGGTTAGGGTATTGCAGTGCCTTCAACTCTCAATTGGTTAAGAATTAGATTATGATTCTTTGTAGGAATAAAATTCATTATATTACCAACAGACCCTCAAACGGTCGTCCCTTGGTCAACCCTATCAAATGGTCTTGAGACCGTTTTGATCCAAACGGTCTTGCAAGACCGCATGAGATCAAACGGTTTGAGACCGTTTGACCTCAACCGGTTTGCAACCGTTTGGACCAAAAGGGTCCAAGGTCGGTTGATAAAGTTGCATAGGAATTCACGCCCATCATCTTCAACCTCTGTTCAGGTCGGTTACTCCACCATTTTACATGCAAACGTGCATGGAGGAAGGGAGGTAGAAGAAGAACTAAGCATAATTACAAGAACATGGATATACATAATAAAGCAAGGAGTTTAGAGTTATAAAACCTGCCTCAAATGTTGTTCCTAGAGCTCCAAGCTTCCAAGATTCAAGTCTCTAATGGCGTCTTGAGCTCCACAACTTGGCCAGAGGAGATTCTCTAAGGAAAAGATAGGGATGGTCGGCTAGAACAAAGAATCTAAGTGAGTTAACCATAGAGCCAACCTTTTATGATGAATTCATCCAAGAATCCGAGCTAAAAGATGGTTCCTTCTCACCTTAGCACTATTTGGTCGTCTCCCTGAGCTCCAGAGCTCTGCCTTGGCCGTTTTGAGAAAGATGAGAAGTGAAGAGGATAAAGGATACGTTTACTTGGTTTGCAAAGGAATAGGCTTATATAGTTTAGGCTAATTTCCACCATAAGGACCTCTAAAACATGGATTTCTCATCTAAGTACCTCCTTGTTCAAAGGCACGTCCAAGTCCATCAAAACTTAAGCAAAGTTCATCAAAACTCAAGCTCTAAGGGTAAAGAAAACCAACATGCAAACTAAGGTACATATATGAAGGGTCTCCTTACACATACTAGGTGAATTTTATTACAAGGGTCACTTTTCTTATCTGATTATTTAATTGAAGTGCCCCTTTCATCATTTCTTCTCTAATTGATGTCAAAAGTTATAAAAGATATTCTGGAAGGTGTATTTTACAAATTTCACCCCACAATTTGGGTAAATTGCACTTTATTCCAAATTAGGGTTTTTAAGCACAAGGATTATTCCACAAGCTGCATCTTGATGCCCAGGTTTGGGAAATCCATCATACCTCATCATATTCACTCATATGATGTCTCATCATCAGAGGAACATCTTATCCTGTGAAATTTGCAAGTTAAACCCCTTAACTGGGTAATTTGCACATAGGTCCCTGTGTTACAAAACAATACTAAAACATTGTTTAAAAAGGATAGAAATGTAAACATATGTTCCTCAGGAGCTTAATTTCATGCCAAAAGATAATCACAAGTATCTTAATTACATAATTAGGCAAAAAAGCTAGGGTTAGCTTATAACCTAGGTCAAGGATGTTACACCTAACCCTAAATTGGGTAATGGGACATGAGAAACCCTAATGTAAGGTGAATAGTAAGCTCTAACCCTATTGAGGGAATAATGGTGTTACTATTGTTTTACATGAGGTAATATGTTATTATCACCTAGTGAGAGGTGACAAGATGTGTAATGGCCTTGTGAGCCATATGATTAGTTGTTGCCTAGTGATGGGTGACAAGATGTATAATAGCCTTGTGAGCCATATGGATTAGATGTTGCCCAGTGAGAGGTGACAAGATGCTTTATGGGTCTTATGAGCCATGAGAACAATGGTGGCATAGTGAGAGGTACCAAGATGATTACAAAAGTTTATTGTGAGAAATGATAATGTGTTAATAAACTTAATAAAAGGAACAATTGCATTCAATAATGAATGAGAAAAGCTATGAAGGCCAACCTCAGGGTTTAGAGCCTAGAGGGGGGGTGTGATGATCAATGATGAGTTAAGGGAATTTATATTCCATGATCTATGTAATCAAGATTGGTTAAAGTCCAATACCTGGCAGAGGTGTAATACCTGTAATCAGGATTGGTTAGAGTCTAATGCCTGGCTGTGTAATCAGGATTGGTTAGAGTCCAAGCTGTGTAATCAGGATTGGTTAGAGTCCAATGCCTGGTTGTGTAATCAGGATTGGTTAAAGTCTAATGCCTGGCAGAGGAATAATACCTATAATCAGGGTTGGTTAAAGTCTAATGCCTGGCTGTGTAATCAGGGTTGGTTAAAGTCCAATACTTGGCTGTGAAATTAGGTTTAGTGCTTTTAATATATCATTTTGAGATTTTTGGCTTGATGCCTCGAGGTTCTTATGATGTATGTGTTTAGCTATTAACAAGGCAGTTGATGGTGTAACCCTCGAGAAGAGATGGTACAATATATGTACCTATGAACCACGATGTAAATGTAATACATTGGTTCTTGTTGAAAGAGTTTTCCTATGTATGGATCTCTTTGCAAAAAGTTTAAATTTTTAGTAATTTTCAGTAATGCGCTGCTTAGTGATACGCTTCCGCATTAGTTAATCTTGTTTTTGTGAGTTGGATGCCACACTTATAGTGACAGAACAAAATCCCTTAGGCATGTAAATGTGGAAAACCACGTCCCCAACAACGGCACCAAAAAGTTGATCGGCCTTTCTCTCACATCTAGAAATGAACGTGGGACAAAGGAAGGAATTAAGCTTTTAAATTTATAACCTGAAACCTTCTAGGCCCCCCAACTTTTATTACGGGGTCGAAGTAGATATACGGGGTCGAACACAGGGACGTGGGGACGTTTAGGATGCTATAGATGTCGTTCTTAAGTCAGATGAGCCAAAAACTATAGTCGATAAAAGTATGTGCTAGAACTAGTCTAGCGAGTTGTCATGATTTAAAACAAAACAAAGAAAAGAAAACAAAACAAAACAAAACAGAGTTTGTGGTTCTACTAATCAGAGAGAAGGAGTTCCTAGCTATGTAACCATAAGTTGGGCAGTCTATGCACCCATTCTCGGGCGTAGACAACCCTCGAACACTTGAGCAAGCAATCTATATCCAAACATAGTACGTATTGTGATGTTTGTTCTTGTGGGGTCATCCCACTCGCTCTCGCGCAGCGTGACTAAATCCATCAACGATATGTCATCGAGCCTCTCTCAAGGAATGACATATCAATACCTCAGAATATGCTAAGTTCCCCTTCGGGTCTTAGGATATTATGAGATGTTAGGAATAGAGCACCTTGGATCTTCCTCCTCTCAGGTTCAGATCCAAACTATCTTCTCTTAAGCATTCCTACATGGATCTCTCGATACAGGAAAAAATAGCAGTTCTAGCAAGAAAGAGATCAACCAAACTAGCTATCATAACCAAAAAAGGGAAGATAGAATAAGAAACATACTAGATCTGAAATAAATCTACTTGCTTAAGGCAAAAGTACATAAACATGCCCAAAATGGGCTACATAGCCAAGAAGGAGCTTAACTAGACATGGACAAGCATAGTTGGCACCGAACAAAGATGAAAGAACATCATTGTACAAGAAACCAAGAAACACAATAGAAGAAAGGGGGAGAAGAAGAGATTTAGCCCATGCAGGAGAGGTGGATCTCGCTCCTTTACCTCCATATAGGCTGGATCTCATCTTTTAGTCCTCCTCCTTGATCAGATCTGGGCTCCTTGGTCCTCTTTCTCTCTAGATCCACCCCGAACAACAGCTTGGTGGGTGAACGGAGGTGGAGGACGATGGAGGTTGGTCTAGATCTGGGTTTCCACCTCAGATCTGGGCAAAAATGGATGGATGGGTGGAGAAAGGATGGAAGATTATTGAAGAGGAGAGCATAGGATGAGTGCCTTGGTCCTTTCAGACCTTGGGATGCTCCCACGGGGCTCTGGGAACCTTTAGATCTCAGAGCAGCAGCCTCTCGGCATCCTTCGTCGAGGTCTCCCCTCAAATGAGTAAGGGGACACCTATTTATAGAGGCCAACTGTAGACCGCGTCCAGCAGATCGCGGGGTCGGCCACGGTCATGGCCAACACCGCGGTCGTGATTCATGGAGTGGAAATCACGGTGATGAAAGTTGTGGTCGCGGTTATTGGCCACGGTCGTGGTGGAGGGAGTTGGCCACGGTCGTGGCTAAAGGACATGGTCGTGGTGAGGAATCACGGTCGCGGTTAATTGCCATGGTCGTAGTTATTGGCCACAGTCGTGGCGAGGGATCACGATCGCGGTGGTGAAGACTGCAGTCATGGTTATTTGCCACGGTCGCGGTTATTGACCACAGTCGTGGTGGATGGCCACAATCGTGGCAAAGGTGGACGGCCACGGTCGTGGTGAGAAATCGTGGTCGCGGTGTTAAAAACCGTGGTCACGGTTATTGGCCACGGTCGTGGCAGACGGCCACAGTCGTGGTGAGGAATCGTGGTCGCGATGTTGAAGACCACGGTCATGATGGGCACCACGGTCGTGGTCAGGGTGGATTTCCACGGTCGTGGTAGGTTCATAGCTGCCGTAAAAAACCATGTGTCGGGGAGAAATCTTTGGAAATTAGATGTCTTCTCTAGTTCGGTGCCAACAAGTCCAAAAATTGGCTAAATTGGCTACATTATTGGCTATTCTAACTACATTATCTAATGAGTGAAAGAAAGCATAAAACATGAGCATTATTGGGCATATTAAGACTAAAGTGGCACGAAACTATAGATAAAATGCACAGAGAATATGTGTAGATTTGGGTGTTATAACAAGCCTTGGCTCATGAGCTTGGAGGTTTCCAATGAGATCTTCAGTTGGGATGTCACCAAGGCTCCTCACTTCTTCAATGGTGGTCACCTTTGACTCCCATCTATTTGGTATAGTCCTCAAGATCTTGGAGTTGATTACACCTCTATTCAAAGTGTTGCCCAAAGTAGCTAGGCCATTGATGATCACATTAATCCTAGAGTACATCTCTATAATCCCTTTTTTCTTACCCATCTTGAAGTTCTCTAGAAGGTTGTTCAACATGTATATGTTATCCTCCTTGACTTGCTTTGTGCCCTCACAGGTAATGCACAATTTATCCCAAATCTCATAGGCGGTGTCCCAAGATGAGATGCGGTTGGAATTTGTTAGGGTAAGGGTTGGATATAGGATGCTTATGGCTTTGTCATTGAGCCGGACTTCTTTTAGTACAACTTCATTCCATGTTGAAACAGCTCCCGTTGGCTCCTTGTATGGTGTGACCATCACCTTCCACATATCAAAGTTCATACCTTGAATGTAAAACTGCATATGCCTCTTCCAATAGAGGAAGTTGGTGTCGTCGAAGACCGGAGGATGCATGGAGAAGCCTCCCTCTAGGTTGAGTGGACCAAGTAGGTTGTCGCCCATCTTCTCATCTCATGGGAGATTGTTGAAGAAGATTCTTAGCTCTGATACCACTTGTTGGATCTATGGCTCTAGAAGGGGGGTGAATATACCTTCAAGATTCTCACAAGATAAGTTAGACATTCAAATTATATCAATAAAAAACCAATAGATTAAGTGTAATTTGAAGTCCTAACTAAACGAGCATAGCAAGGATAAGAGAAATTGAAACAAGCACTTGGACAAGGTGGCTTAGAGTGGTTCCACTCTCCAAACTAGGAGACATTCAATCCACTACCTAGAGAGGTCAACCTCTAGGACTTTGCAATTCATGTATACTTATATTCCATACATAAGAGATATAAGGAGACCACCATACATCCAAGGACTTACCTATTCAATACAAGAGTTTTCCACCTACACAAGAACTTACCCACTTGATCAAGATTTCTTCAACCTTCAACAAGGACTTACACAAACTTTCATTAAGTGTTTGTCCTTGAATAAATTTACCCAATCTTCTTGAATCTTGGCCTTGCCCTTCTCCTTCACCTGCAGAAGATCTTCACATTTTCTTCAACCTTGAAAAAGAAAGGGACATTGGCTGTAGACATCATGGAGCAGACCAAGGTTGTGTCCCTTAGCAAAGCTGTGGGCTTTCCTAATGATGAAGAGGAGGACATCCCACCTTCCACTGAAGATGAGGCAATCGCAAGATCTATTGTTGATGCATATCCAGAATTACCACTTGAAGCCTGCCTGATCAACATAACACGTGATTGGATGAGAAGCAAGTCACTATAGGAGTGTGCCAATATTCTTTAGGTGCTTCCATGCTTTTATGCTAGGTACTATGAAGACCTCGGCAAACTCCCACCTCCGCTTCGGTCGTCCTTAATCAGCCCACCAGATTTGGAGTTGAAGCCATTGCCACCGCACTTGAAGTATGCATTTCTAGCTGAGAAAGAGAAGTTGTCAGTGATTATTTCGGCATATCTGAGTGCCGAGGAGGAAGATCAACTGTTGATTGTGTTGAAGAACCATTGAGGTGCATTCGGGTGGTCTGTTGCAGACATCAAGGGGATCTCCCCTACATTGTGCCAGCATAAGATTCGGCTCGAGGAGGGAGCCAAGCCGGTGATTCAGCCACAACGTCGACTAAATCCTAGCATGATGGAGGTAGTAAAGAAGGAGGTGATCAAGCTCCTTTCTGCAGGTATCATCTATGCTATATTAGATTCGACGTGGGTGAGTCCCACACAGGTAGTCCCTAAGAAGGGGGGAATCACGGTTACACAAAATTTATTGAATGAACATGTCACAACCCGTTTGGTAACCGGGTGGCATGTATGTATAGACTACCGCCGATTGAATGCTGCTACGCTTAAGGATCATTTCCCTCTCCCATTCATTGATCAAATTTTAGAGCGTTTAGCCGACCGATCGCATTTTTGTTTTATTGATGGTTATTCGGGGTACAATCAGATTTCGATTGATCCTAAGGACCAAGAGAAGTCCACCTTCACTTGTCCGTATGGAACGTTTGCGTACCGTCGTATGCCATTTGGGTTGTGTAATGCGCCGATGACCTTTGAGCGTTGTATGCTTGCCATCTTTTTTGATATGGTTGAATGCTTTGGAGGTTTTTTTGGACGATTTCTCCGTCTATGGTGCGTCCTTTGATGAGTGCTTATACAATTTGGATAAGGTTCTACAACGTTGTGAGGACACACATTTGGTCCTCAATTGGGAGAAATGCCACATGATGGTGAGTGAAGGGATAGTGCTAGGACATAAAGTGTCTAGCAAAGGCTTGGAGGTAGACCTGGTAAAAATTGAAGTGATTTCCAAATTGCCCCCACCGAATTCGGTTAAAGGGGTGAGGAGTTTCCTAGGTCACGCCGGTTTCTATCGCCTCTTTATAAAAGATTTCTCTAAAATCACCAAGCCATTATCTGAGTTGTTAGAAAAGGATGCAGTGTTTGATTTTAATGAGAAATGTCTACATGTGTTTAACATGCTTAAGGAGAAACTGATTTCTGCACCAGTTGTGCAAACACCGGATTGGACTAAGCCGTTTGAATTAATGTGTGATGCATCCGATTTCGCGGTTGGGGCTATTTTGGGACAACGGGTGGACAATAAACCCGCTGTGATTTTTTATGCTTCTAAAACTTTGAATGATGCTCAACTTAATTACAAGACAACCGAAAAAGAACTGCTCGCCGTTGGTTTTTCTTTTGAAAAATTTCGGCAATATCCTGTGGGATCAAAAGTCGTGGTATGGAGGGACTACGCCGCCATTAAGTATTTGATGGAGAAAAAGGATGCCAAACCTATATTGATTAGGTGGATCTTACTTTTATAGGAATTTGATATTGAAATCAAAGATAAGGCGAGCATTGAGAATGTGGTCGCGGACCATTTTTCTAAGTTGGAGAGGGTAGATGAAAAGGATTTGTACATACCCATTACCAAGACATTTCCGGATGAACAACTTTTAAAAGTGAAATCGAAAGACCCGTGGTTTTCTTATATTGTTAACTATCTTGCCTACAAAATTATCCCGGATGATTGGACTTACCAAGAGAAGAAGAAATTTTTCCATTCTTTACATTATTATTTCTGGGATGACCCTATTATGTTGAAGCAGTGCAGGGATGGTGTCTTACGCATGTGTGTACCATAGGTGGAATACGAAAGTGTTCTTCGTCATTGTCATACACTACCGACGGGCGGCCACCATGCTAGTTCTCGCACTGCAGCCAAAGTACTTGAAAGTGGCCTATATTGGCCTACTTTGTTCAGGGATGCTTATGATTTTGTGTGGCAATGTGATTCCTACCAAAGGGCAGGTAATATCTCAAAAAGACAAGAGATGCCCCTCAATGTATTTCAAGAGGTTGAGGTGTTTGACTTGTGGGGTATAGATTTTATGGGACCCTTTGTGTCCTCAAATTCTAACTTGTACATTCTTTTAGCTATTGATTATGTGTCGAAGTGGGTAGAGGCAATACCCACAAGGACTAATGACTCCGCTGTAGTGTGTAGGTTTGTAAAAGAATATATTTTTTGCAGGTTCGGTGTACCAAGAATGATCATTAGTGATGGGGGTACACACTTCCGGAATCAAAAGTTCGCGACATTGTTGAGAAAGTACGGGGTCAAACACAACATTGGTACCCCGTACCACCCGCAAACTCAAGGGCAAGTGGAAGTCTCCAATCGGGAGATTAAGAAGATCTTGGAGCGCAATGTGGCTTCTACAAGGAAGAATTGGAGTACCCTGCTAGCATATGCTTTGTGGGCATACATGACGGCATATAAGACACCTATAGGCACTACACCTTTTAGGTTGGCTTATGGTCGAGCCTGCCACTTACCGGTGGAATTGGAGCACAAAGCGCATTGGGTGCTGAGGAAGCTAAATTTGAGTTATGATGAAGTGGGAAAGAAAAGGTTGCTTGAGCTTAATGAACTTGACGAGCTGCGGATGAATGCATATGAAAGCTCGCGGATTTACAAGGAGCACACAAAGTTGATTCACGATCGCCATATTCAGATGCGCGTCTTCAAGAAAGGAGATCGTGTACTGTTGTTCAACTCCAGGCTGAAGATGCATCCTGAGAAATTGAAATCCCAATGGAGTGGACCATTCACCATAGAGGAGGTCAGGCCACATGGAACAATCATGGTGTGTGATGGTGATACAACATTCCTGGTCAACGGACAACGGTTGAAATTGTACTTTGGCGAAGATTACACGAGGAAAGTGAATGAGGTCAAACTCATTACACTTACAGATGCATGACGAGCTTCATGTCGTCTAGCCTAAGACGTTAAATAAGGGCGCTTGTAGGGAGGCAACCCAATCATCCGTAGTTTAGTTTCGTCTATTTCACATTCATACTTTGGTTTGATATGACTTTGTTTTTAGTGTAAAAAAGGTACCGTGATCGTTTGTGCAATGTGCATGACTGAGGTATAGTCGATACCATCGACCCTCGTGTCGATGGTATTGAGTTGGGTATAGGTTGGCGACCGCAGAAATTGCTCTGCGTCGATACCATCAACGGCCTTGTCGATGGTATCGACACACCAACAGGTTGATCTCAAGAATGAGGTCAATAGTATCGACATGGGTGTCAATACTCGCGAGATCTCTGGAGATATTCAGAAGAAATCGTCTCAGTGAAGTCGATACCATCGACGGGCACGTCGATGGTATCGACCCAGTTACAGGCAGAAAGCGGCGGTCGGGCCTCATGAGGGTGTTGCCCTAACCAGAGGTCGATACCATCGACCCGCGTCGATGGTATCGACGCGACACGTCACCGATCTGCGAGAGAGAATCTATGACGATCGCTACACTGAGAGATTCGATCCGTGGGACGAGTCGATACCATCGACATCTGTCGATAGTATCGACATGTCATCGATCTGGGGCCCTACATCCAGCCATCGACAACCGTCAATACCAGTGACAGTACGGATTGTGCTACGTGAGTCGATACCATCGACCCGCGTCGATGGTATCGACGGGCATACAACAGTGCCGACCACAGTTATTTAAGGGAGGGATTGTTGTCAGATGACATCACAACTTCAGAGAAATCCTTCTCCACTTGTGCTGAGCGTCTTTGTGAGCAATTGAAGCCCGGCTACGAGCATCCATGGAGTGCGTTCTTCACCGAGCGGAGATAATCTTCTCTGACCTTCTCTGAGCTTCGTCTTCTTATCTTTCTTCTCTTCTACGACAATGGTGCATGTTTCTGGCGCGTCCTCTTCCCAGGCGAATCCAATGGAGATCTCGGAGCTTGTTCCTCCACCGATCGCGTCTATTCCACATCTGCGGATCATTCATCCTTCTGCGGAGGTCTGGAAGATTTACGAGGAGATCATGAAAAGGAAGATTGAGACAACCTGTTACGTCGACCGCGACATGATCCGTTACCTGGGGTTCGAGGCTAATCTGGCCTATGTGCTCAAGGGGCAAGCGAGACACACGAGTAGGATGCCCGATGAACTGGAATACCATGCTGATGGCCAGCCATTCTTCGGTGACTGGCCGACATACAAGGAGTTGGTGACGGAATTCATGGCATCGCTGGATGTATGTGTCATGCCCAATGACATCATCGCCACAGATCGCAAGTGGATCAAGGGCCGTGTTTCTTTCCGGCTGTACAATAATGACTACACTCTCACCCTCCGGCAGTTCAATGAAATCTACAACTAGAACCATGGGCGAACTGACTACCAGAGGCCATACAATCAGACGGATTACAACGCTATCTTCGCCGAGCTCATGACTGTGCTATCGGGAAAATCTGTGAGCTACCACAATGCGGCGGTAGCGGATTTCGAGCACCTGTTTGTGCGGATTCTTCACCGCATGCTTTGCTCCACTCTGTTTGCTAGGGGTGATCTGTCTCTTAGCAAGTTTCAAGAGACAGACCTGTTTTTCTTGAATAAACTACTGAAGAGGCAAGAGTGAAATTGGGGAGCATTCTTCTTGCAGCGTGTGTTGGTGGTAAAGAGGAGTACGCGGAAGGCTCCAATTCACTTTGGAGGGTTCATTACACCACTGGCCCACTATCTTGGGCTGAATTTCTCCCAGTTGACTCCTCTCTCCAATAGAAGCAAGGTCAATTTGCAACATCTTCACCGCTCCAACCTCATTCTGCTGTATGATGGACTGACGTATGCACACTGCCACGTTAATCATGCTTATCAGGAATGTTCGCTTCCCGACCCTGTCTTCCACATCGAGGGTGCTCATCATTTTCGATGGCCGGTTATCTCTATTGATGATTCAGATGAAGACGACGGTAACGACGACAACAACAATGAGGATGACGAGGCTGAAGAGGAAGAGGAGGCCTACACTCCTCTTCGTGCACGAGTGGAACCTAGGAAACGTCCTCGCATGCATCCGGGTGCATCTTCATCTTCACAGCCTCCACCACCACCACCGCCCTCGCAGCCAAGCGAGGATGTCTACTCAATGCAAGGAATGTATGCTATGATGCAGGATATACAACAGACGCAGCAGCACCACACGACAGTGTATACCGGTGTTCAGGAGACGACGAACCGGTTACTTGACAATCAGAGGGCTATCTTTGAGAATGAGCGCCTCCTCCTCGACAACCAACAACATATTCATGACAGGTTGCATAGGATGGAGATGCAGCAACAACCCTTCTATGATCACTATTGGAGCCAGAACTACTTTGGTGGGGGGGTATCCACAACCTCCACCCATGCCCCAGTATGATCCTAGCTTTCAGGGGCAGTACCCATCCTGGGACTCCACGGCCCCACAGTACCCGCCTCCGCCAGAAGAGTGATCGGTACCTCTGTTCCAACCTTTAAGACTGTTTTTGACTATGAGGCCATAGTCGAATTCAAGCTTAGGGGGGGGTGTTGGAACAACTATATCCTTTAGTTTTCTTACTTTTTAGTTTTTATTGTTTTGTTTCTTGTCATTTAGTTTTTGCAATCTTAGTTTGTTTGTAGGATCCACACTCTATCTAGTATAATTGTGGATGTCTTAAGTCTTATGTTATCTCAATTGCTTGTACATGGGAATTAAGGGAAAAAAAAAAAATGAGTGTTCACAAGCTTGTGTTGTTCAACTTTGAGCACATAACTTAAGAAAATGATTGGTTTTGTCAACTCTAAAATAGAATAATCACAACTGTACATTCCTAATGATTCATGAAAAGTGGACGGAATTGGTTGTGTGAGCCTAAACTGACCAAATGATAATGAGACTCTAATTTGAAGTAAGAGATAGAAACCTCTTAACTACTACACAGGTCAGTAAGGAGGGACACATAATAATTTTCAAAGGTTCAGTCAATTAGTCTTGTGATCTTTCCACCTCATTGTTTTTCACAATCCACCATAAGAATTGGAAGTACATTACGGTTTTAACCTTTTTGATTGCATCTCATGTAGATAGGTCTTGCATTTCAAAGTATTCTCACATGTCTTGCATGAAAATTCAAAAAAGAGTAGTTATACATGCACATTATCCTTAGGTGCGTGTCATTTAGCTGCATTCATAATTCTTTATGCATACAGTACATCATGTATCTTATTTCTTCTTTAAGGGTGATTAACATGTTCCATACCTTCATAAATGCTTCAAATATTTGAGCTATGCAAAAAAAGTGAGCCCAACAAATAATTCATTGTCATTTATGGATATAAGGGCTTAATAATTTTTTTTAAAAAAAAAGAAAAAAAAGGAAAAAGAAAGAAGAAAAAAAAGAAAGTATCGAGAAGCAAGTAGAATAAGAGGGAGAAAGGAACATAGTCTCACCTGCATTTTAAGATGAGTAAGTACATGATGTAGCTACTTTAGATATTCCTTTTCATCTTGAGAAGGGATGTAGTGCATGCATCATTCCACCCAATTATAGGCATTAGGGCATTTTCATGTGCAAATGCATCATTTAGGGCATTTTGTTTTATGCATATTGAAACCGTATAATGCTTCCATTTCTTCCATTAGCCACCCATTACATCCACCCGTTGCTCGAATTGGTAGACCACCGTGATTTTCTCCTCACTTGTGAATATCAGGAGAACTGCTTCCATGTAGATGGTAGTTAGGGCGAGCAACGTAGAATAGAAGATCACAAGATGCACCGAGTCTGAACCGGTGAATTTTATTATGTTAACTGCCTTATATGATAGTGTCCATCAGTTTTGAGGTAGATATCTTTTATGGATGATTATTGTCACCTTTAGGGTAATTATCATTCCGTGGTTAGTGAGGGCCGAAATGTGAATGTCCGGTGGGGATCATATGGTAATGTTTGTTGTGATGATCTGTTCTTTAGTTGACCCTAGCAATTCTATTCTAAGGTTTTGTTGCTCGAGGGAGAACAATGTTTAAGCTTAGGGGAGTTTGATATGATGATTTTGAGTCGCATTTATAGACATATTTTACTTGTGTTTTATGCATTTATTGGTCATTTTGGTGGTTAATATTGCATAATTCATCTACTTTGGTCTATGATCCTTCTCTATGTCAAATCTCCCTTATTTCAGTATTTTGAGCATAAATTATTACAATAATATGTTTTATTCCGGCTTATGTGGTTTTGTGTTACAATTTCAGGAAAAATGAATATCTACTATTGTCGATACCATCGACACGACCACAGGTTGCCATCCGCAAGGAGCAGAGTAAATTTGATACTAGCGACAGAAGAGTCGATGGTATCGATGTACCATCAGGTTGCTGGCGAGAAGAGAGTCGATACTATCGACGCATATGTCGATACTATCGACAGGTGGAGCTCCAGCGACACAAAAGGACAAAACTGTCGCCTCAGGGTGTCGATACCATCGACCCGCGTCGATGGTATCGAGCTAGCATCAGGCGCAGCAATGAAGAGAAAGAAGAATTGCCGATACCGCACAAGGTCGATACCATCGACCCGCGTCGATGGTATCGACACCGTCAGATACAAGTTTGCTTCAGATCGATCTAAAGCCGACGGCTGTGATTATTTGGCGACCTAACTCGGTGATTATACCTAATGACAGAGGCCAAGAGCAATCTATCAGGTCATTAGCCGCTGCACACGTCCCGAGAAGGTGTGGAGAGAAGAACGGAGCCCAGAAGCACGCCCCAGTCGATCCGGACGCCGAAGAAGACATTTTCCACCACCGAAAGGCGGGAGATCGCGTATTCTACGCCAAGGAACACTTGGATCTTCTCCGTTCAGGGGTTTCACCACTCAATCACGTTTTCCCCCATGTTTCTCCTTTTCTGTACCATGTTTTTCTTTGAGATGAACATGCGGGGCTAATCCCCTTTATCTTTAGGATCAGGAGTAGCCCGGGGAAGCATTGTATGACAATTTTATCATAGTAATTCATCATTAATCTCTTAAATCCGTGGTATAAATTCGTTTTCTCAATTATATTGTTATGCTTGATCACCATAATAATAACCTAATGCCCTTAATTACTTTGAAAGAAGAATTAACGGTTGAAAAGAGACGAATTTCACATTAATTGACAAATCCCTTGAACAAGGTGGTGTAAGGTTAATGGTGGATACCCAGAGGTCGATATTAATGTACCTAGTTTAGGGTATAGGTTACTACGACGGTGGAACTGACCTAGACATAGGTAGTGAATTGTACCACGACAGTGGGCAATTCTGACTACATGCCACTACCCGGATAGAGAGATGAATCTGAGTGACTATATAGAAATTCATACAATGATAACCCGCGGTGAAACCGCAATTCTAAAGATCTCCACCTGAATTGATTAAACTAAACATTTAATCGATTATTTTGTTTTGTTTCATTTTATTTTTTTTATTTTACAACAACTTCCAACTCTTTAACCGGTCTAGCTAATTGCGAGTAGTTAGTAGTAGTCTCCGATAATTCAGTGTCCCTGAGTTCGACTCGGGCCTCACAAGGGCCTATATTACATTGACGCGTACACTTGCGTTCGACGCACGGAAAATTTGTGTCACACCACGGTCATATTGGGGGCTTTTGTTTGTATTTTGATCTTCTTTCTCACCATCTATGAAGTTCTTTGGTTTGGCTTGACTCTTGGCCAGTTGGAGTAGCTTGGGAAATCTCATGGACCCTCCTAGCCCCCATCGAAAGGTCGAGGAACCCTAGGTCATTTTCCTTCTCTGTCATTCATCCAAAGTGTGGTCCAAGTATCTTAAAAATATATAAAGAACCTTCATAAGTGCCTATGATAGTAAAATATTTATTGGGAGAGGTAACATGCATTCTAAAATATTCAAATGTGATTAAAGTACAATAAGACACCACATAACACCCTAAAATAGGGCTGGATTCAAATCCTACACTCCACATTAGGAACCTAACAAGACAGACTCAACTCTAATTTCCCATCTCTCACTATGGATCAACTCTAACTCACCACATTCTTTGTATTACATCGTCGTGTTGTGCGTCTATGGATCCAAATCGAGCAATTATGAATATTTGTAGGCCAATCGTTGTGCCCAGGCACATCACGAAGATAAACATGTTAGTAAATGTAACCAAACAAGAGTTACACACAAACATATAAAAAGGTTCAATTGTGTTGTTTTGCTAATCATGGTGGTCAGACAAGGAGTCATCCGATAGCACTTTGAGATAAGTTTGTTTTCGTTAATTTAACATCCAATTCAGCTGGTAAAACATGTATAGATAAATGTTACTTTATATAGATCAAAGGTCCTGGTGGTGAGACCATAGACCCTTCTTCACCCGTTAATTATAGATCGTCGGTTTTTCTTTTCGAACAACTTCGTTTTAGATCCGCGCAGCCTGGGTTCACGGGCTTTGTCCTTTTCATCGACAGCCCTAAGCTTGAGAGAAACCCATACGGGCATTCAGGTCACAACTCGTAAGAACTAGATATACTAGGTTGGACTTTTGGTATACAAATTAGGGGTGTAAACGGTGTGGGCAGGTCTAGCCGTAATCATACCCATACCAATACCCAATTAAGTTATAGTGGGTCCTATTCTGATTTTAGACCCGTATTGTAAAAATTTAGACATGCACCATACTCTTACCTATAATAATAGAGGTATGTAATAGAGGTGTGTAGGTAAGCGATTCTATATAAAACATTATATTGTTTACGTAAGAAAAATTATGTCTATGTTATATATATGTTAATACCCTAAGACATTGCTATTATGTAGGATATTAACATGCAATACTTTATATATTGATAGTTAATTGAGTTAATTATTTACATAATTGTAGTCATTTTCATAGATTTGCGATTAAGTAGCATATTGTGTTACTATTTTGATTTTACATTTAGGGTGTGACTGGTTTGGTGGAATTACAATTTTCCAGGAACTCATTTTTCCGAAAATGAAGTTGAGTTCCGGGAAAAGGAATTCCAGGTGATTGGCTTGAAACTTGTGTTTTGTAAAAAGTCTGAGATTTCCGTCGAACAACTTCAAGGCACCATATAAAACAAGATACAAAATGCCTTTGGCATTTTAACAAACAGCTTCATGACATCAAAGATCAAAGGACATAAGAGGACCGAGTCTCCGAGCTGTTCCCTTCCTTCAACAGGTCATAGATTTCAAGAAACACCCACATCTAGCACACAAGCCGCAACGTTGCCATCTTGGACATTGTGGGCAAACTGACGAATGAATCTGTGGGGACCCTGTACACAGCAGTCTTGACCAAATTGCTTCGGCAGTACCAGTGCATCGTCGGGCAGATACCAGCACCGGCAGCAGCCCCGACCCACCAACACGGAGCTTTTGTGGGAGAGAGATTCCCAGCAGAGGCAGACATGGAGGGAAATAGGAGAGGGGAGGGGAGAAGAGAGAGGACGGGAGGGAGGAACACCTCAGACTCCCGCGGCGGTGCGTCAACGGAGCGCGACAACATGCGGTTTTCACTGGAGGAGGTGTAGCAGATTTATCTGTGTTTTCTTTGTCGGTCGCTCGCGTTGTCGAGCCGCAAAGAAGGGAACGGGCGAGAAAAACGAAGGGTCGGAACTCGTTTTCGTGATGGTTTGCTGTAGAACTCATTTTCGGAAGTGTATATATATCGTTGGAAGTCCAGAAAACATTAGGGAAGTCAAGTTCCGGATTTCCACTGAACCAGTCACATAATATTAGAACGAGAATTCGACTTCCAGCATTTTCAGGACTAATTACATCAAACCAGTCAGACCCTTAACGTTATATATATTATATATTGCTCGTGATTATAATTAGAATAATTAACTAGTCTCGACCTTATTACGATTAGAGGACTAGTTTCAACCTTATTACAATTAGAGTATAATCTTTAATTTTATATTAGTTAGACTACTAAAGTATGATAAATATAATATATTATTTAAATAGTTATTTGTGTATAGCTGATACACGAGTCTAGCAAGTCTGAGTCCAAACACATCCATTAGTGAACATGCGGGTCTAAAGACATACGGGTCCACTGGTACAAAAATCCCGGGTCCGCGGACTATCTATACTCATTTACATACGGGTTGAGGAATACCGATATAAGATTGGACTTTTTTGAGGTATCAGTGCCGTCTCATTGGGACCCATTCGTGCGAGACCGAAACTCGACACCATCGCCATCGCAGCATGGTACGCAATTTGCAACCACTCGCCTCCCTCGATTTGGGTGGCCAATACATGTAGGAGGTGAGAACTCATTTCGGCAGTTCCCTTTAAAGCCACACCTGAATCCCTTGCTCACTGTTGCTACCCCCACGCCTCTACCGTCCACTCCACCCTCTAGAGGCCCTTGCTTTCCCGTCCGTCTCTGGCTTTGTTCTCTTCCCTAGATATTTCCGTCTACTCCTCCGCTGTGCTGCAGATTGTCATCCTTGTTTGGGATTGATTGTGCTTGGACGAAAGGGCAGGTTCACAGGAGATTCAGGAGATGGGGGAGTATTGTAATGGAGGTGGAGCAGTAGCGCTTGCTCCCGTGGTGAGCGACAAGTATTGCGATCCCACGTCCGAGCGGCATCTCACGGTGCGCAAGACTTGCCTCTTCTTCCCCGGCGACGGGTTCGCCGTATACGAGCACCACACGCCGCAGACCGCCGCCGCCGCCGCCGCCGCCGCCGCAGACCAAAAGCGGGAAAGGGAAGATGAAAACGTTGGCAGGGAGGAAGAAAACGGAGTCTGCGGGGAGCTGGTGTTCCGGGTGGACACGTACGGAGGCCCGGAGCTCCAGAAGCGCCGGTCAACGGATCAACTCGTACTCATGGGGCCTTTCGGCGACTGCATCCTCACTATTAAGAAGAAGGCAAGCAACTACTTAACTAGTAACCAAGATAGATCAACCAAGAAAGATCTTTTCCGGTTTTGCCTTTTTGTGTTTTCCCCCTTTTTTAGGCTTATTTAGGAAAATACCAAGACCTTCCATTTCTGCTCGTAAATTGATGGTTCGTGTTTTGTGCGCCAGTGGCCGAGCCTGCACCAGAGATGGGAAGGCTTCCTCGGCAGCGATGACAGCCCAGTCACTACGCCCACGCCCATGATAGACCCACCTGACGGCGGCGCCGTTGATGCAGCGGAGCCTTCGTCGCCGCCACAGCCATCAACAAAGAAACCACTTTTCAGCGTCCGGAGGTCCTCCATCATCGGCCGCTTTGGCAAAGGCGGCGCTTTCTTGGTCGACGCATACCCAATCGCCACCAACAGCGCCCCATCCTCTCCAGGATCCAGGGCAGAGTCGGGCTCCTCCGAGCGGCACTACCAGGTCGAGGGCTGCTACCCGCACCGCCGCTGCACCGTTTACGACGGCGGCGATAGCGACGGGCGGGTCGCCGTAGCGGAAATCTCCAGGAAGGTCGACGCCACCACGGGGATCTTGCTTGGTCGCGACGTGTTCTGCCTCCGCCTCGTTCCCGGATTCGACGCCGCCTTCGCCATGGGCCTCGTCCTTGCCCTCGACCAGATCTGCGGTGACGACGCCGACGACGATCACGACCGTATCGCCGAAGAGGACTCTTCGGGCCACAGCTGCAGATGCAACGGTGGTAGTAGTAGCCCTGGGAACGATACTGGGTGTAGTCCCAGCGGTCGCGGATCACCGTCCGGCCGACCAATACCATGTGTCACTGACATATAATACCGTAGTTACCAAGAATTGAGTGTTAGGAAGTCCAGTCTTTATTTGTGCCTGCGTGTCGCTTCATCTCTGCTCTCGTGTGCGTTGCTGAAGACGTTCTGGGCCTTCTGGCTCTTTTTTTATTTCTTCAAGGAAACCAAGTCCGATAAGTGGCCTCGAGTATTTAACAAATAATATAAAAAATATATATAGAAAAGGAAACGGAGAAGGGCCAGAGGTTGCGAACGAGAAACAACAAATTATAAAATGTGTTTGGCAACGTGTGCGGAAGAAAAGGACAATATAATAGTTCTTTTGAAATCTCGTTTCTTACATTGATATGGAGATGCAGATATAAATTTAGTTATATAACATATCCTGACAAGTATAAATTATATCTATTTGAAAGTTTTTTTTTTTACAAAATAAGTAGTGAAGACTTTAAAGAATTCTATTCCCATGAGTCACCATATTTTTCCAAATTTTTGTGGGTACAAAAGTAGTCTGAATTTATGCATGCGTTCGATTAATAGTTTCTCCGTCAATGTGACACACAAACAACACTTTCTATTTCCTACCATTCCTCTCTTGATGTGTCACGGTCGCCATGTAACAAACACATCTCTAAGGAAAAATTAAAGTACAACCGTACAATACTCGACATTCTTGTAAAGCAAACAAAGGTACAATTATTGTACTATAATGAAAACCACAACGTCCTTTTATTGGCATAGACCAATAGAAAATAAACAAAAACTCAACTCTCTTGATATTTAGACAAACGTGTAGTTGTTTTAAATGAATATATCACCTTGGACCAGTTGTTTAGTGGACACGTGCCTATTCAATTCCATATGTTGTGATTCACATGGCTATTAAATATATGATCTTATTTAAACAAACACCATGTGGGCCAAATTTTTGTTGGGTGGCAAAGGTGGTGTTCTTCATAATATATTAAAATAGAGATTCATGTCATAAGCATATAAAAGTTCATTCATTTAACATTGTATAATGAACTTTGATCACCAAATGCACATCATGCTCGTTGTTAAGGGTGTTGTGGCCTTGAGTTGCAGTTTACATTGATAGAGTGTATAGTTCAAAAATTTCTTAACATATTTAGGGAAAACATTATCTAATGTTAGAACTTTTTTGTATTTTGTTTTCCATGTCTTCTTCTCATGCATAATTTGTTGAAAGCATAAATATTGCACATCGACGAACGATTTGTAGACATCTACAAAGATTCCAACACATAAAAAACATGTCCAGAAAGACTTAGAAAACCTTGTCTTTGAAAGTAAATTATTGGGAATGATCGATGCTTCTACACACCATATAGCATATGGGCACATACATAGACCTCCCTCGTACATCTTTAGATTTTCATACCTTCTAAAGGACAAAAGTTTATAAATTAAATTTAAATGATATCCTCCCTTATGTCGCATCATATCATACACTCTCCCAAAACATAAAGCAAAACAATTACAAGAATGTGTCATTGACATGTAAACCATAATTGCCAACATTTTGGTGCTAATACTCGTAACTTTTTTTATGTTTATGTGTTACTTCACCTTGCTCTCGTGCAATGGTGAAGCCAAGACTTTTTGTCAGGGTGACACCACAAAAGTGAAAGCAATTTCAAGTTCAAGCATGATTTAGTATCCTTGATAAATAATACAATATAAAAATGGCATGAGAAGATAAAATGTGATAGAAATCTTGAGATGTTTAAAGAGACTAAAAAATATATAAAAATGGTGAAAAAAATACTAGAGTTGTACACAACACTAGACATTCCTAAAGTTATTGTTCAATAGTGTCGTTGTCAATAAAAAAAGTCTTCTTCAATATAAGGAACGAGACAATCATGAGGATAAGAAAAAGGAATGAGACGATCATTAAGAAAATATCCTCAATCTTCTGTTATAGTCGACTCTTAATGATCTTCATAAATGAACATTTCCCTTCTACGGATTTGTAGCAAGATGTAAAGGCAGTTATAGCTTTAAAAGTTTGAACACCAAAGATAAATCATACCTTCCTAAAATTGGAGTTTTTGTGTGCAAATTCATCATTTCCTTATTGGATGTAAGGGATCATCAAAGGGGGTAAATTAAGCTATTATCACCTAAACAAAATTCATTCGATCTTCAAGATCCAAGATAAATATGCATGTGTGAACAACGGAGAGAGAGAGAGAGAGAGAAATTGAACAATCTACAAGTAAAAGCCATATTAATAGTGGTTCCATCTCAAACGATATAACTCCACCACCTACAGGAGTCAACATCCTTGATCCAACCCGTATATTTGATATAAGAGTTACACCAAAGACCACATTTTTCAAGATCAAAGGCTAAACTAGCTTCCCTTTTTTGGGAAAGGGAGCCAACAACCTTAAAAGATACTTACCTATCTCACCAAGAATCTTCGTCCCTCCAAAGAACTTACACATCTTTGAATCAAACCTTTTGGTCTTCACGAAGGACTTACCCATTCTTGACAAGGATCTCCAACCATTGATTTTATCTTGACCAAGGAGACTCTTTGACCACCAAAGGATTCCTTCCTTTGGTTTGTACTTACATCCTTGAACTCTTCTTCTCTAAAAGATTATTACTTCAATAATGGGTGCCTTCCTCTACCAAGGGCTTGAAGGGAAATAAGGCTACAAAGCAGGCATCTGAAGCCAAAAATTTATCTACCTTATTCCCCTTAATCAGCAGATTGTGTCAATAACTATAATGCAGGAAGGATGGTTTCGAGGATATACTTAGTCCTGGAGCAAGTCCATTGACATCTCCTCATCGTCGTAGATGCACAACTATCTTCGACAGTGTCTGTGTAGCTCCTTGTTGTACTGGGACTCATCTAACTATTGCACCCTATGATCTGCACCTCAGGCAGTAGGACTGCTACAACTCCTCCTGGTCACACTAGAGACTGTAGCCACAAACATCATCACCTTCAGCAACTCCTCTTGTCACAGACCGTTGGTTGACGTTGTCCTCTAAGTGATAGACAACAACCTCTCACCTCTATGGTAGTGTACACAAACCGCCTAGAACTCTTATCGTCCTACAAGAATGGGCAGGAAGGATTTGTCCTTCCCATTGGTGTACTAGTCACCAACTCGCTCTCCCATGACAATGATATCAATTGCTCTTTCCCTTTTTGTTCCTCCCTAGTCGGTTAGAACTTTCTCGATGTCATGTGGTTTGTCAGACCAACTGATTCTCAATTGTCTTTGTTTTGTTCTGGGAAGCCCCCAATACCCCTCTATTTATAGGCAGGGTTAGGGTCAGGGTTCCTAGTCTATGCAGGAGTGGAAGGGACCAGAAGATCTTGAATTTTTGCAATAATAATGGAAACTTCACAACCTGCAACATCTGAAACAACCATTTAGCAAACCCAGACGGTCATCTTGCATGCGAGAAGATCATTTCACAGTTTTCCAGTTGTACACGAATTTGGCAAATCAGTTCCTATCAATCTTAGACATTGATTTCCTTATGCAAGAAGTATTTCTCAAACAAAACAAATAGGGAAATGTATTTAACATTCCCTCGATTGAATTGGACCATCTTTCCCATTTGAAACGACTGTCTCGATCACCCAGACAGTCATTTGGTGACCTAAGTTGAGCCAGTTTGGTTGGTTTAGTTTGTTCCTTTGCCAAATTCAACACAAAACATGTCTGACACCCGGACGCCCATCTCAACTCTTGACACGACCGTTTGGCACTTCCAGATGGTCGTCTCAGCACTTGAGATGGGCTTTTGGTAGTGTTGTCAGCCTATTTGTGGCGTGAATCAAATACTTACACACTTCAATACTTAATTCAATTGACATTCGAGATATGAACTCCTCTTCTAGGTTGATACCTATGTGTGTGACCCTATAGGTCCAATATTACGTTGGTAGTGAATGTTCATAACAACTTATGACATCACAAACAATGAGTGGTGCCTAGTCGCACATCAATGCTACCCAAGTAAATGGATAATTGGAGAAAAGCTTCAACCTACAATTTGTGTATGGTGTTTACAATGTTTGTATAGTTCCTTTGTCACTGATATCCAGATTGAACTAGAGGTATGAAGCACTCACCCTCATCATTATTCAATCTTGTTTCTTAAACAAGAGCAGAATGTCTGAGATATATGTAAGCTCAACACATTGACTCAAATGTATCATGTATTTCTTAGTCTCTCTAATCAAGAGGCATAGGATACCATACTCCCATAGGAGGGACAAATCCCATATCTATCACTCATAGTCAATCCCCATGTGTCAAAGCCACCCAATCATCACTGTTTTAACAACTCATGTTTCATGACTATGTTTGATGATGTCAAAGTGTACCCAATAACATGTGATGAGTGTAGTGATTTTAGGTCTAAGAACAACAACCACCACCATCAGTGTGAGACCTGACTATGACTTCCATTATGATGGATTCCATGTTTCAATCTGATAGCGGGTCTGTCTGATACATTGTTCTCTAACATGTATATGTGTGATTGGTTTGATATCATCATATAATGACCAATGAGACTCAATCATCAACCAACTCACACTCTAATCTAATGTGTTATTGTTGTCTATCAACCTTCCACAATAACATCCTATTAAGGACATAATGAGAGTATGTATATGTACTCTTAACATTTGTATGATCTCATTTCTCTGGTCCTCAACCTAAAGACATATGTCATTAAATAGTATTACTCTCTAGACATTTATTATGTTATTTCATTATCTCATAACTGAACAAACAAAATAAATTGGAAGTTTGCCTTTTATTAATAATCAAATCACTTACATTTATGTCATTACAATCATCACTTGATTGGATATCTGGGCATATATACCAACATAATCCCACTTGCACTTAGAGTCAATTACCTACGAATCCTATTCCAAGTGATTCTACATGTCCATCATGTTTTTGTTGTGAAAGTGCCTTTGTTAAGGGATCGACAACATTGTTGTCAGTTGGTACTTTGCAAATTATTACATCTCCTCATTGTACGCTCTCTCATATGAGATGATATCTCCTTTGTATATTCTTTGAGCGTTGATGTGATATGGGTTCCTTAGCTTGTGTAATAGCTTCATTTTTGTCACAATATAGCTCAATTGCCTTGTTGATGCTTGGAACGACCCCAAGTTTTGTAATGAACTTCTTGATCCATACAACCTCCTTTGTTGTGTTTGATGTAGAAATATTGTGAGAACCCGTTACACTAAATGAGGTTACTTAAAATATAAAATACAATCAATCACTAATTAATCACATACCCAAAAATATGGATAAATTAAAACCTATTTCAACATCAACACCCACTCAGAAACGTTTGAATAAGATCCCAACATCTTTCTTTTATCCATACTATGCCAAGAATTTGATACAAATCATTCTATCGTCTTAGCCACAACATATATACAAAGGAGAATAATATTTGTATATACCACACAAACAAGCATTAATATTCTAAGAAAAGTTTGATTCGTTTGAAACACCATATACAAACTTTTCCTGCCTGGACCTAAGAGTACGAGGACGACTCTATGACACACTAGACATCTAATCAACTTTATCAAAGATTCATTACTATAGATCCTCTTTTCTACCACATGTTTGTTTTTGTCACTTTCGATTACCTAAAAAATGTGTGGCAAATTAACTACAAGGGTGAGACCCATGTCCCAACAAGAGATATAACCTCCAATAACGTTTATTTATTAAAACATTTTTATGTAATTAAATAGTTAAGTAATTTAATCAGATATAACAAATAAGATCAGTAGTACTGATGATTATCAAAATACATAAGGAGCACATAATAACTATCATTATTAGCCAGACTACCATCCTTTATCTTGTTGAAAATATAAGCAATTTAGTAGCATATGCATATCTGACATCATGAGAAAGTCTAGTAACATAGCATAGGTAATAACATGAGCATGTCTAATTGGTTTAACATATCAACATTATAAGAAGAGCTAACAACATAAGCACAACTATCTAGATAAGCATGATTAGCAGTATATGCATCTCTAGTTACAAAGGCATGGATAGCATGATAAACATAACTAACAACAAGAGATAGCTAGCATCATGATTATAATCATTAGTAGCAGTATAGTTATCAACATAATCATGGCTACTGTATGTAAGCATCTACAATCTTAAGCATATCCACAACATAAGTGTAACATCCCTGACCTGGGTTATGTACTAACCCTAGGTGTTTTGCTTAAATAAAGTGATCATATGCTTGTGTTTATCCTTTGAAATGTAATTAAGGCTTTTGAGGAACTTATATTTCAATTTCAGTCCTTTTTGCATAATGTTGAAACATTGTTTTGTTAATAATGGACTAAAGTGCAAATTACCCAAGTTGAGGGGTTAACTTACAAATTGCACATGTTAAGATGTTTCTATGATGTTAAGACATCATAAAAATGAATATGATGTAGTGGTATGGATTCCACAATCTTGAGCACCAAGATATAGCTTGTAGAGCAATCCTTCTGCTTTAAAACCTAGTTTTGGTTTAAAGTGTAATTTACCAAAAATGTAGGGTTCAACATGCAATATATCACATCTATAGGATCTCTCACGTTTCTTGGCATTAAGTAGAGCAAATAAAATGAGAGGGGCACTTCATTTGAATACTCATATAGGAGAGGGAATCTTGATATTGGAATAATCAAGATTTAAGCAAATGGCTCTTTAATATAATTTAATGCAAAAGAAATATATTAATTATGAAGCCCTTCAACCAAAAGTTGTAGGATGTGTTTGTAATAATATTTACAAGCTTGTGTCATGCTTGGGCACCAAAAATATCATGGTAGAAGTGAAAGTTACTCACACTAATAATATATTAAGCAATATCCAATAAGGGTGGATATTAATATACCTCTCTTAAAAGGTGATTAGTTCTTTTCCTTAAAACCTTGGGTAAAGGAGGAGTTTTGCATGAGATTAGAAGGTGGAAATGTGGCCAAGGATGGAGCAAGCCTTGGTGGATATGTTTCAGAGATAAAAGGAAATAACAACCTTTTTCCATTTTCCTTGAAAATCCATAATACATATAAGCATCCTTTTCCAATAACATAAAGGACCGTTTCCTTAGTTCCTCTTCTCATCACTTGCTTTGGCCGACCAAGGAAGAGATCTGGAGCAGAGGGAGGATGATCAATCTATAGGTAAGTCTTGGTCATCTTCTGCCTCGGATTCTTGGGGGAAAACCCTAAAGACAAGGTTGGATTCATGGTTTCCTTCATATGATTTCCCTTTCTAGCCCTCTTGTTCATCCAAAACTTGAAGAACGGACCTTGGACAACTATTGGATCTTCATCCACCATTAAAGCTACGAAGATTGGAGCTTGGGATCATTCCTAGAGGTGGGATTTATAACTCTAACCCTTAAGCTTTGTTAATGCATCCTTCTTTCCTAAAATCGTTGCTTATACTTTTTCTTTAGATACCTTTGTCTGTTCTTGCTATCATTTCCGTGAAGAACAACCCCTGTTCTTGGTTGAACAGAGGTAGAAGATGATGACGTTAATTTCTATGTTTATCCAAGAATCTACTTTAGCAAACGGTCTCTCAACCTTTCTCAAACAGTTTCCCAAACCGTTTGGGAGCAAACGGTTTCAAACCGTTTGAATACAAGCGATTTCACTAGACCGCATAGAAGCAATGGTCCAAGACCCTTAGGAGGTGTTGACCAGGTGTTGACCATTTGGAGTACTGTTGAGAATAATGTAGACTAATTACCTACCAAAAATCATCAATTAATTCCAAGTGGTTTACCAATCAAAGGCCCATCAACCATCTAAACCCTAATCGGGTCAATTGCTGATTTCAATAATTGAATTAAGTTGAAGTTTGGGTTGAGTGACCCAAACGGTTTCAAAACCATTTGGGGATCACCCAAACGGTCTCAATACTGTTTGGGGGTCACCCGAGACCATTTGGAGGTCTAGGTTTGACTATGGTCAAGTGGTTGAAGATCTAAAGGTAACCAGTTTAAGTGTAATTGATTGTTGACCTAGTGATCAATCCAATGGGCCAAACCTTAATTGGTTGAGTTGGTTTTTGGTGTTGACTTGAGAAAACGGTCTCAAGACCATTTGGAGGTCATCCAAACGATCCCAAGACCATTTGGGGTCAGGTCATGACCAAATGGAATGATGGTTCAATGATTTCAAATCAATTTGACTCTCATTGAAGTATGTTGTAGGGTCATCGGTTTCAAACCCTAATCCAATTAATCCAAGCCCTAATTGATGATAAATTGAGGGTCAATTGAGTGTCAAATCAGTTGAAGGTTGATCTAATTAAATCAATTGATGATTGGCTAACATGGGATTGATCGATTGAGGGGTTCAACATTGGAAACCCTAGTTCAATTGAAGTGGTTGAGACACTTTTTGGTCCTTGGGTGGTTTGGACCAAACGGTCTCAAGACCATTTGGGACCAAACGATCCCAAACCGATTTGGTCTCATGCAGTTTCAAGGTCGGTTGTGTCCATGCGCTTTCAAATTTAAACTTGACCAAACGGTCTTCACTTCTACTTTAGCAAACAGTTTTGAAGGACTACTTTACCAAACGGTCTCAAGGGCAGACCAAGACCGCAAGAAGGTCCAAACGATCTTAGACCGTTTGGAGGTTTAGTGTGCAAGACCATTTGACGTCCAAGTAGGTCAAGATCGTTTGATGTCTTAGTGGTCAAAATGGTTTGTAGGTTGATTAACCTAAACCTCATGGATGCTTAAAGTGGTTAAAGGGTCAAGTAAGTAGTTGATTAAGACATGATGTGATCAATGGTGATTATAATAAAGGTACCCTTGAAGGGATAGAGTGATTAGTACTCTTTGAATGAGTAAGCCTTAATGATCACAATAGTAATGACATAACCCATGATGTCAATGTTGAGTTGACTTAGCCTAATCAAGGGTGATGAAAGTATCAACTTATATAAGGGATGATAGAGAAAAGACTTCTTATATGAATGATAATCAAGTAATGGACTCTCAATACGAAGGAATGCCTAATTAGGGTATGATCCATGTTAGTGAGATCATGAAACCCTAATTATGATGGTCAATGAATCATAACCCTATTTGAGGGCAATAATGGGAGTATCCCTAATATATGATGATGATATGATCCTAATTCATAATGATGACATGGTAACCCTTAAATTAAAGGTACTTTGTTAATGATTCCTACTAGGGTGAATAGTAAACCCTAATGGTGAGATATTAATGATAACCCTAATCAAGGATGATTTAATGTGAATAGTAAACCCTAACCCAGGGTAATGTGATGAGTATAGTAAATCCTAATTCAGAGTATGCTAAATAAGAACTCTAACCTTGAGTGATGTGATATGAATAGTAAACCCTAATCAGTTTGAAGTATTGATTTCATAAGTGTAAAACGGTCATGGTGATCTTCTGTAGCACAACCGTGCAAGGTAGTACGACCGTGGTGGCTTCCCCTTACACGGCCATTCTTGGCTGCACGGCTGTGGTGCTCTATACTTGACTTGGAGTTGATTTGCAAGTAAACCTTAACCAATAGTGATGCTATCATTATTGTACATTATGCTGATATAGAAATAATGTGCCTATTATCATCTATATTAACCATGTAGGTTTTTATGAAATAGAGAGCATAGCCAGGTAAGAGCTATGATGCAATATTCATTAAAATCAATTTATAAGCTTTGAAAGTAATGATATGCTATGTTTCCTACTGAGAGGTGACAAAAGAGATTGATAGGCTGTATGAGCCATGAGAAATATCTGTATTGCTACAATCATGTTCACATTGTTAAATAACTTGATGGCAATATGTTACTTAGTAACAAGTGTTTTGATGATCTAAGGGTTCGAACACCCATGTTCTAGAATCATAATGATGAGATGGTTAGGGATTGATATCCCAATGCTAAAAAGATGTGAAATGAACTTAATTTAATAGTATTTTTCTTTATAGCAATGGTTTTACTGGTTTATGTTTGAAAACATGCCTGGTGCTAAAAGAATGTTGTAATGTACTTAATTAATCAAGTAAAATGATATCATGTAGATCCCTGACCATAGATCCATCATCGTCAGAAGTTAGGTGATGGTGAAATAGGTTTTCCTAAGGGAACTCCTGGAGAGCATACTTTTTAGTATGTGGGGGTTATGGACACGAATATCCTTACGTCCTAATGAAGGAATTGATGTGAGATAAACATTCAATCTCTCAATCCTTCATTATATGTATATGCTGGGATGATGTATCACTAATCTCCTGATGATGTTGTTAATGCCGCATCGATGTGAGATAGATAAGAAATCCCTCGATGGCAAAGAGAGTACAACATGCCACTATAACTCTAATAGCGAAGTTGCCAGAATACCATGGAAAGCTATTATAGTAGAGACACGAGATGTCCTGCATGTTTTTCCTCACAATGACTGAGGAAGATGAGGTCATAGAAATCCGGCTCTTCTGATGACCTATGTATGGTATCGATTGTGATTTCATAATGGTCGGTTGGAGTATGAGCGGTATATCTCATCTCCTCAGGGCATAAATATGTTTGAAAAACGTAATCAGCCATGTAACATAATTGCTTAGGTTGAACTACAAGAAATAATGATTGATGATACATTTCTCATTAAGTCCTAGTTGGACAAATAATATACATTTTCTTCATATTCCTTATTAAATGAATGACTTGCTATTCAATCAAATTATAATTGAAATGATTGCATAAAGAATACTGCTTTATTTAGTTATTTACCTGCTATTGAATATTTATAACTCCACTGCTCAGTGTTATTCCTTTATTTGCAATAACAATGCTTATGGAGAAGAGTTATAACTCTCGCTGGGACAATTATTCAATTGTCTCACCCCCGTGGGATTCAACTTTTTAGGTAGACGTCGAGAACGAAGGAACCCTTCAGTGGGTGAACAACAACAACAGCAGCAGCAACATCAAGGACAGTAGTGATCCACATGTGGAGTCACTGTCTATTAGGTCTTGTCTATAGAATGTTTTATGTGTCGTCTCTATACTCTCAGGTCCTAGGAGTCAGTAAATGGTTTAATATAGATCTGTGATTTTTGGCGTAATGCCTCGAGATTTTTGTATACTGCTCATGTATAGTTTAATAGGGCAGTAAGTGTTATGACTCTCGAGATGTGATAATACAGAGATGTACTGATGAATCAGTTGTAAATAACTTACCTTGTTTCTTTATGAAAGAGTTTTACCGTTTGAGGTTCTCTTTATAAAAAGTTTTAATTTTTAGTGATTTTCCATAATTCAGCTGCTAATTAATCGCTTCCGCATTTGTTGATATCGTTTCACAAGAAGATCGTCATAATTTAGTGGTATCAGAGCCCAAGGTTTGCTGAGTCTACAGAGACATAGGACTTAGGTTGTAGAGTTGTTCTAGTGTCTTCCAGTATATCTGATAGCGTCTTCTGCTGATATAGGAGGAGAAGATAAAACTAAAGATGTCTGGATCACACGAGGAACACGTTGCCGAGAGTAGTGTTGTCGTACCTGGAAGAGGTGCAAGAAACCAAGAAAGGAAGGAACCTATACCTGAACCACCCCAGTTCAATCCAGCTGACATGGGGAATCCAGCTTTCCAAGCCATGTTTGGGCAGTTCATGACTGCCATGACACACATGACTGATAGGATGCCTATACCTATACCTAGGGCACCTACCCATCTAGAAGGACAAGGATCTGGTAAGACGTTTGAACAACTTCGCCGAGCTGGAGCCATAGAGTATGCTAGAACAGCTGACCCAACATATGCTAACTTGTGGCTAACTGAACTAGAGAAGGCCTTTAGAATCCTGAACATCCCAGAAGCTGAGAAGGTTAGACATGCTGTGTATCTTCTCAAGGGGAGTACTGGTCACTGGTGGACCATGGAAGAATAGAAAAGGCCAGGTGTGGAGATTGCATGGGAATTTATCAACATATACTTCCTTAAGACGTTCTTGGATGAGAAAATCTCTCAGTTTGAGAGGTTAAGACAAGGACCGATGAACATTAGCGAATACGTGGCTAAGTTCATGGAGCTGTTGCGGTTTTATCCGCATATGGAATCTACAAATGAAGAAAGGATTAGGCATTTTGAGAAGGGGTTAAACGCTGAGTTGACCACCCTCATGTCTGCTTTGGAGAATAGGGAAATGTGGTGACCGTCTCGCGAAAACATGATTAACTAATGCGGAAGCGAATTATTTGCAGTGGATTATTGAAAATCACTGAAAATTTAAAACTTTTTCAAGAGATCCTATTACAGGAAAACTCTTTAACCAAGGACCAAAGTATTTCAAATTCATCCTGGTTCACAAGTACACAACATGTACCATTCATTCTCAAAGATTACAACATCAACTGTCTTATAAACATTATATACAGACAGTATACGAATCTCGTGGCATCATGCCAAAACTTCAGATGATTCATAAGACACTGACTAAAAACTCTGAGGACCTGAGAGTACAGAGACGACACATAGGACTACTATCTGTATGACTAGACAGACAATATCTCCACCTAAGATCTTATTGCTGTCCCTGCTGTTGCTGTTGCTCTTTCCTTATTCTAGGATTTCTACTTTGCCTCCCATGCATACCTAAAAATGTTTCCCACGGGGGTGAGACAATTGAAATTGCCCCAGCGAGAGATATAACTCTCCGCCGAAAACATTGTTATTGCAGTTTATTAAATTAAAACTGAGCAGGGGTTACTTTTACATTATCAGGCAGAATTAATCATCATAGAACAGAATAAGATAATCTTCATTCTCAAGGAAGTCATTGCATCTACCCATGGTAGATAAGTAATTCATCTGTCTATCTTACAGAGAATATAAAGAAGCATAATTAATATTTATCTACTAAGGAATGCACAAAGAAATGCAACATCAACCAATGAATCTCCGTATTCAATCCTTAAGCAAGCATGCTATACAGCTGTTTACATTTTACTATCACACTTATGCCCTGAGGAGGTGAGCCATACCGCTCAAATCCAACCTTCAGTTGCGAAACCCAAAGCCGGTGCCATACAAGGTCCATGGAAGAGCCGGACTCCATGACCTCCCACGTCTCGGTCAGTGTGAGATGACAAGCAGGACCACAGTCTCTTGCTTAAGTGACCTCATTCACAGGGTTAGCTCCCGTAGGCTACCCTTTCTCTAGCCCGCCTTGGTACAGGTCTCGACGCTAGTATATCTGAGCCACGGGCCAGTTCACCATGCTCCCTGAGTTATGAACGCATTCATGCTCTTTCACACTGAGCCATGGGCCTGTTCACCATGCTCTTATACACATCTTGAGTCTACAACTGAAGTTGCACTCTAATCCTCCTATTTTCAGTTAGGAGAAACCCCACATATTCAGCAATATACGCTCCAGATTAACCCGCAGGAAAACCTGTTTCACCATCACCAGCTACTGACGATGATGGATCTATGGCCAGGGCACTACATGAATAGATTTCACTTGATTTATTAAGTACATTATCATATTCTTTTAGCATCATCCAAGTTCTCAAACATAACTTATTACAACAATGCTATAAAGAAACATGTACTACTTTTATCAGATATTTATCAGTCTTTCAAAGACCCTGGGAACTCAGTCCCTCATTTCAATACTGGGAATTCTCATCCCTTCACATTCTCATCACCATAATCATATGGTTCTGGGTATTCAAACCCTTAACTCATCATTGAGCGTTATTATACCTTTTTCAGATAACTATCACCTTCAAGTCATCTGACCAAGGCTTTCATGATACTCGTTACACAAGCATCACACCTAACTCACAAGGCCATGAAATATCTTGTCACCTCTCACTAGGTAACAACTTACTCATGTGACACATAAAAGTCCATGCATATTGCTTCTTTTACTAAGCAACAACAACATTAAGGCATATAATGCCAATCAACATTTATTATATAAATGTCACAGCTCAAACTAGCTATATACATCACCTCATAATATCTGTGTGGTCATTAGGCATGATAACAGTCATACAAGATATTCATCACATCATGTGATGCAATAGTAACACCATTATTCCTCTACCAGGAATTAGGGTTTACTATCAAATAGGGCTTTTCATTCCCTTTACCCAAGTTAGGGTTAGGGTTCCCCATTTCTCATTAATAAATATTTCATGATCTCATTATATGTCCAACCCTTAATACATTATTCCATACCTCTGGGGAATTCAAGGATATCATATTTGATTATTCTAGAACATTACTTTCATCATATAGCATTAATGATCATCAATTTAAGGTATGAGTTCATTTCTCATCCTCATCATGGTATGATTATATCATACACATCATTTGGGCTTAACCCCATTCTCAAGGTACATTAATTAACACTCATCAAGGCGCAACAACTCATTACATTTCATTGTAATAGTTGCATAACACACTTCATATGTTTCTTACCCAATTATATTGGATTTGGAGTACATCAAGGCATATAAACCCTGAAGTGTTGAATGTGATAACTATCATATTTTGATGTATCACTTTCTCATCACTTCAGACTCTCCTGAATTAGCCATCTTATCTTGTATTAAGGTATTTGCCTTCTTAATACATTCCATCACTAATCACTTACCTATAGCATATAATGCATAGGCCACACATTAGAGTTGTCCAACTATCGTTAATGATATGGACTTGTCTAATGGTAAAGACATTGCTTACAATTAGGTTGCATATATTCAACCACATGAAATGTTTCACCTTTATAAGGCCATTCCTTCTATCTCATCATTATGGTTTCTTTATACCCTTACTTAAGATTAGAATTATGATTCATTGTCATATTATCTAAGATTAGGGCTTTATGTATTATGACTCCTCATTAGAGTCTCACATGCCTTCATCCTTCTTAGGGCCTCTTATCACAACATAACATTAGTACGTCATGTGGTGTTAATACTTAGTTAAGGTTTCTCATGGAATCACCCTCAACTAGGGTTTCCACCATAGTTTCCCACAATTTGGGTCTACTATTCATCTCTATTAGGATTTCATTCAATTATCCATAATTGGAGATTCACTATTCAACCCAATAAGGGATTTACATCTCTTTTCCCTAAATTAGAGTTTCACTTATGATTACCCTAGATTAGGGCTACATCCTTACCATGGATTAGGGTTTCATTTAGAATTGCCCTCAATTAGGGTTAGAATTCAATAACCCTATTAATTAGGATTTATGTTCATGATTAGGGTTTCATGATCTCTTTACTTAAGGATCATACCCTTAATCACCACATGAATTATATTCATGTTATGAATTCATGCTAACATCATGTCAACTTGATAAGGTCATATCATCCCTTCAACCAAGTACATACAACTATGAATGACATAGTGTACCAAGTCATTGATCCTATAAACAATTAGGGTTCATCCCTTAATTGGCACTAATCACTTAGGTACTGATAGGGTTTCAATCTTTGTACCTTCATTGATTATCATTACTAATCATCATTGGATCAATGAGTCATTCATCATCTCTATTCTCAAGAGATTCAATCACCTTGGACCTCCATTACATAAGGTTTCCAATTGAATTGATCAATTGAATCTACAATCAACTTTGACTACTTGACCCCCAAACGGTCTTGGTCTTTCAAAGTCCAAACAGTTTGAAACTGTTTGGTAAAGGTGGTACTTGAGACCGTTTGCCCAAGTAGGTGAAGACTGTTTGCCCAAGTAGGTGAAGATCGTTTGGCCAAGTAGGTGAAGACCGTTTGGCCAAGTAGATGAAGACCGTTTGGCCATCATATCATCAAAATCCAAGTCAACCAATTAGGGTTTGGATCATTGGATTGATCACCAAATCAGCAATTGATTACACTTAACTTAGTATCATTGGATCATCAATTTCTTAACCATACTCACCCCTAGACCTCCAAACGGTCTTGGGTGACCTCCAAACGGTCTTGAGACCATTTGGATGAGCTCCAAACGGTCTTGAGACCATTTGGCTCATCCAACCCTTGGATTCTAGTGAAAAAATCATTAGGGTTTGATCTATTGAGTTGATCATCAAATCAACACTTAATTGCAAAGTGATTTTGTGGGCTCTGATCTCCAAACCACGATATAAACACGATTCAAACTTAGCGGAAGCGATTCGATTAACAGCGGAAGACAAAAATCACGGAAAATTTAAACTTTTCGAAACAAGAGCTTGAATCCATAAAAGCTTCTTTCCTAACAAGAGATAAACTATTTACATCTCATGATAATTACTTCTTGAGTAATTATATACATCAAGATACAAAATCTCAAGAACTCATAACAAAAGACTCCAAGACCTGAGAGTACAGAGGACACATAGGACTGACTCTAACTACACCACATGGCAGGCTAAATCTCCACCTGAGATTTACTGCTGCTCCTGGTGCTGCTGCTGCTACTGCTGGGACTGGTCACCTGTAGACTGGTTCCTCCGTCTCTGACGTCCACCTAAAAAGTTGAAGTCTACGGGGTGAGACAATATTACATAATTGTCCCAGCGAGAGTTATAACTCTCCGCCATAAGATTTATTATAACATCAAAGAATATCTTAAGTAGTAAAGCTTTCAAAGTATTCAATAGTAGTTGCAGCTATAAATAAGAGCTAAACATTTATGAGACATGAAGAATATAATCACTATTACAATGTATCATCAATCAACAAACTCATAGTTATCTCTAACATGTATATTACGTGGTTGATTATGTTTTACAAACAATATTATGCCCTGTGGAGATGAGGCATACCACTCATACTCCAACTGATTGCTAAGAAGTCACATCAGTATCATACATAGGTCATTAAGAGAGCCGGATTCTTATGACCTTCACCTTCCTCAGTCAGTAAGAGGATTACTTGTAGGACATCTTGTGTCTCTACTATTATAGCTCACCAGGGTAAACTGGTCCTTCGCTATTCTAGAGTTACAGTGGCGTTCTGTACTCTCTTCGTCATCAGGAGATTTCATGTTTATCTCCACTGATACGGATATTTATGTTTTCTTCGTCATCAGGAGGTTTCATGTTTACCTACTACTGATACGGTATGGGATTGTAGTGAAGGATTGACAGATTACATATCTACATCAATTTCCTACACTAGGATGTAAGGTTCTACACATCCATATACCCCACATACTCACTAGTATGTGATCCAGAAGTTCCCTTAGGAAAACCTGTTTCGCCATCATTTGATCTCTGACAATGATGGGTCTATGATCAGGGCTCTACATTATACTTGATTAGTTAGGTACATTCAATATTCATTTAACATCACACTTTGTTCTCCAAACAATAACAATAGCATAACAACTATAAAAGGAGAATACTAAATGTAACAAGCCTAACTCACATCAATCATCATTTCTCATTATACTCCTCACAAGTCATCTCTAAAGCATGACTTTGATGGTATTCATGGCTCTCACAGCCCATTATTATCATAGAATGCCACTGACAAGGCATCAAGATACTTTATTTATTCATAAAGCTATCAATATGCCTTTAATGAATATAGTATCATCATCCATACCTGGATATGATCACCTCCATATCAGAACCTGCATGGTTAATTCAACTAATAAAGGTAATTCAAAACAATGATTATACTTTCCACTCTTGTCATAAGAGCTAAGTTCTTTGATTCTTATCAACTAGAGTTTAATACTCATATAACATGTCATCACCTCTGAATTAGGGTTTACTATTCACATCACATGTCATTACCCTTTAATTAGGGTTTACTATTCACATTACATGTCATTACCCTTGAATTAGGGTTTACTATTCACATCACATGGTGAATTGAACTCATAACATCATCATGTATGAGGAACATCATCATTGATGCTCTCAGATTAGCTTAAGATTCATCATATATCATAATTAGGGTTTTCATGATCTCACATAGGTGGATCATACCCTAATCATGTACATTCATGTGTATTGAAGGTTCTTTACTTGAGTTTCCACTCTAAAAGGGTACTTTATCTCTCCTCACACTAGTAGATGGTGATAACACCTCTCTAGATCAGGTTGGGTTAAGTCCTCATGGCCTAACATAAGCCAAAACATCATTAACATGTGATTATGGTTTTATTAGAAACAGGTATTACTCAATTAAACCCCTCAAGGGTATTTTGGTAATTTACCTCATGATCACCATCATGGGTCAATTCATTAATCACTTAGTCCCTTAATTTTCTAAGCTAACATTAAGATTTAGATTAGATCACCATTGAACCAATTACCACTTCAAGTGATTATGTATAAATAACATTGAAAACCTCCAAACGGTTTCAACCTTCAATCACCAAACGGTTTGAAACCGTTTGGGTGCGTTGACTGTTTGCTAGGTTTGACACCAAGACCACATGACCTCAAGGTCATTTGCCCAATCCGTTTGGGTGCGTTGACCATTTGTAAAGGTTGACTTTCCAAACCGTTTGAGCTTATGCGGTTTGAAACCGTTTGATCAACTTGTCTTGAGATCGATTGGTCAAAACGACCTTGAGATCGTTTGAGCCCAAACGGTCTTGAGACCGTTTGGACCCAAACGGTCTTGAGACCGTTTGGATCCAAACGGTCTTGAGACCGTTTGGTCCAAATGGGCTCAAACCGTTTGGACCTCCAACATGGTTCAAAAGCTACAAATGTTTATGATTAAGTATGTTGAAGCCCTCAATTGGACAAAGCCATGCTAACTACTTATAAATTGAGTCAATTAGGATGAGCCTCAATCAATTGGACACCGAATTAACCCTCAATTGAAAGCCAATTAGGGTTAAGTCCATCTCAATTAGGGTTTCAAATCGGATGGTCATCAATATTCAACAATGTGAATCAATTCAAGGTTGAACCTATCAATTGACCTCCAATTGGGCCCAAACTAGGCCCAAACGGTCTTGAGATCGTTTGGATGACCTCCAAACGGTCTTTTGACCGTTTTCCCAAGAAATCATAAAAATCTAAGTTGATTTGATAGGGGTTGAACCTTAATTAAGTCACAAATCAGCAATTTGATTATTTCAATAACCCATTGTAATTGGGCTCTCAATTGATCAATTTATCTTAACCCTAGACCTCCAAACAGTCTTGGGTTGACACCAAACGGTCTTGAGACCGTTTGCCCATCCAATCTTTGGACTCTAGTGAAAATTCATCAAGGTTGGATCTATTGAGTTGATCATCACATCAATACTTAATTGCAATATGATTTGGTACCTTTGGACCTTAAATTGGTCAACTATACTTGACCCCAGACCTACAAACGGTCTTGGGGTGACCCCCAAACGGTCTTGAGACCGTTTGGGTGATTCCCAAACGGTCTTGAAACCGTTTGGGCTAATCAACCCAAAATCTCAACTTAACTCATTGGAGATTCAGCACTAATTTCAATTAGGGTTTGCCCTATTAATCATCCTTCAACTCATGACTCGTTTGGAATTAATCCCTCAAATTTGGTGGGTCAATAATTAACATCATTATGAGAAGTAATCCCAAACGGTCAACGTTTGGTCAACCATCTTAAACGGTCTTGAGACCGTTTTCCCAAAAAGGGCAAATTAAACAGATTGAAAATCAGAACTTAATTCAATTGGTTTTGCTAATTGATTTGCTTATATCTCACGATTCCTTTGGAGTTAACCTCTCAAATTTTGTGGGTGATTAACCTACATAATTATGAAAAAGATTACCATACGTTATTTGCTTGGTTAACGGGACCAAACGGTCTTGAAGACCGTTTGCCCTCACACGACCCTGAAACCGTTTGCCCACCAAACGGTTTGAAACCGTTTGAACAAATGGTGGAGGTCGTTTGATAAAGTGGAAATCCATGGATAAGCATAGGAATTAATGCCCTTATCTTCTACCTTGAGAAAAGTAGCAGTTCTTCACGAATTTGCTTGCAAGGATGCAAGGGAAGATAGGGAAGAAGAAGAACTAGCAACTATATGCATAGAAAAGATGTATAATCAAAGCATAAAGTTTAGAGTTATAAAACCTTCCTAAAGGTTGTTCCTTGAGCTCCAAGAATTCCCGATCCAAGCTTTAATGGCGTCTTTGAGCTCCAAAGGTCGGCCAAGGTGAATTCTCTAAGGAAACGTTGGAAAGGAATGGCTAGAAAGATAGAGCTAGGTGAGCTAGCCATGAATTCAACCTTGAAAATGAGTTTCCTCCATGAATTCAAGAAAAAGGGATGATCCAAACTTACCTAGGACCCTTGGTCGTCCTTCTCTGATCCAGAGCCTAGCCTTGGTCGGTTTTGAGCAAGGGGAAAAGAAATGAAAGGGAGAGGGTCGTTCCCTTGCTAAGTGGAAAAGTTGTATATATACTTAGGTGAATTTTCAACATAAGGACATATGTTTTCCTCATTTCTCATCTAAGTCCTTCCTTTCTTCTTTGCACGTCCCCACATATTATTTCTAAGGACAAACTTCTTCTAAGATCAAGAATTGAAGGCAAAGAGGATCAACCCATCACTAAAGCATACACATAAAAGGGCTATTATACATACACCTTGTTTATTCAATCACAAAGGTGTTCTTTGTTATATGATTATTCAAATGAAGTGCCCTCTTCATCATTTCTACTCTAAATGATGACAAAAGTTATAAAAGATATTTTAGATGATGTATTTTACAAGTTGCACCCCTCAAATTGGGTAAATTGCACTTTTCCCCAATTTAGGGTTTTCAAGCACCGGGATTGCTTCCACAGCTGCACCTTGGTGCCCAAGCTTGGGAAATCCCTCAAACCTTACCATCATCATTCTCATGATGTCTCAACATCAGAGAAACATCTCAACATGTGCAAATTGTCTAACTGGGTAATTTGCACATAGGTCCATGTATTACAAAACAATGCTACAACTTTATATAAAAAGGAGCAAAAACTGAAATATATGCTTATGAGAAACTTAATTACATGCCCAAAGTTAATCACAAGGATTTAATTTAATATTTAGGCAAAACACCTAGGGTTAACTCATAACCCAGGTCAGGGATGTTACAAATTATCCACCCCTTACAAGGATTTCGTCCCCGAAATCGATAAGACATATTAAGAGAAAAGGGCAGGATACTTCCTTCTCATCTCATCCTCTAATTCCCAAGTGGCTTCTTCAACACCACGGTGGTTCCAGAGGACTTTCACAAGACTTATATCTTTCTTCTTTAACTTTTTAATTCTGTTATCAAGGATTGACACTGGTCCCTCCTCATAGGATATATCATTATTCAATTCTACCTCCATAGGTTGTAGAATTGACTCGGTGTCTGGGTGACATTTCTTTAGCATAGAAATGTGAAACACAGGGTGTAACTTCTGTAACTCTGGTGGCAGCTCTAGTTTGTAGGCTACTTTTCCAATCCGTTCAATGATTGGATAAGGTCCCATAAATCTAGGAGCTAACTTCCCTTTCTTTCCAAAACGAAGGACTCCTTTCCAAGGCGAGACCTTGAGATACACTCTGTCTTCAACCTGGAACTCTAAGGGTCTACGACGCTTGTCAGCATATGATTTCTGCCTATCTTGTGCAGTCTTAATCTGTTGTTGTATTATCTTAATCTTTTCTGTAGTCTGCTGCACAAGATCAGGACCTAACAACTGACGCTCACCAGTCTCGAACCAACACAGAGGTGATCTACAACGTCTACCATACAAGGCTTCATAAGTATTGTTATAGGAAAATTCTATCAAGCTTAGGTGTAGATCCCAACTCCCGGTAAACTGGAGAACACATGCTCTCAACAAGTCTTCTAAGGTCTGTATGGTCCTTTCTGACTGTCCATCAGTCTGTGGATGAAAGGCCGTACTAAACCTTAGCTTGGTGCCTAAGGCTCTGTGTAACTGTTCCCAAAAATGACTTGTAAACTGAGGACCTCTGTCAGAAACTATTGTGACAGGAACTCCGTGCAAACACACTATCTCTTGCACATACAACTGTGATAACCATTCAGCAGAATATGTTGTTTTGACAGGTAAGAAATGCGTTGTCTTAGTCAACCTATCTACAACTACCCAAATGGAGTCATGTCCCTTGTTTGTCCTGGGTAGGCCAACAACGAAGTCCATGGTCACATGGTCCCACTTCCACTGTGGTATGGGTAAAGGTTGCATTGTTCCTGCAGGTTTCTGGTGTTTAGCTTTAACTTGCTGACACACAGGACATCTCAGAACAAATTCTGCAACATCCTTCTTCATTCCAGGCCACTAATACAGATCTTTCAAATTTCGATACATCTTGGTGCTCCTTGGATGCATATCATACATGGAAGAATGAGCTTCTTCTAGGACTAACTTCCTCAAGTCATCCACATCTGGCACTATCATCCTTCCATTATAACAAACTACTTGGTCATCTGAGTCATGGAAACCATCTCGCTTCTCATTTCCATACTCAGATCTAATCTGCTGAACTACAACATCAACATGTTGTGCCTCCTTAATCTGCTCTCTTAGGGTAGGTTTAATATGCATCTCAGCCATCAACCCGGCTACCAATGACACCTTCAACTGTACATTGTCTTGCCTTAAAGAGATAAGCATATCTCTCTTAGAGTATACTAAAGAGTTTAGTTGTGCTCTATCCATGGTTGATGTTGCTGATTTCCTACTCAAGGCATCTGCAACAACATTGGCCTTCCCTGGATGGTAATCAATTGTACAATCGTAGTCCTTGATTAACTCCATCCAGCGACGTTGCCTCATGTTGAGTTCATGCTGAGAGAAGATATACTTAAGGTTCTTATGGTCAGTGAAAATCTGAAACGTCTCTCCATAAAGATAATGTCTCCAGATCTTCAAGGCATGAACCACGGCAGCTAACTCTAGATCGTGTGTCGGATAATTCTCTTCATGTTTCTTAAGCTGTCGGGAAGCAAAAGAAATCACTTGTTTATCCTGCATCAACACACATCCAAGTCCATTCTTAGAGGCATCACAAAAGACTACATATCCTTTTCCTTGCTCAGGTAGAACAAGCACAGGTGCACTTGTCAACCTCCCCTTCAACAACTGGAAAGACTGTTGACACTTATCACTCCAAGAAAAAGGAGCATCTTTCCGGGTTAACTTGGTCAAAGGTAAGTCTATAGAGATAAAGTTTTTAATAAACCTTCGATAGTAACCAGCTAACCCCAAGAAGCTTCGAATCTCCGTCGGTGTCTTCGGTTGTTCCCATTGTAGAACAGATTCTACCTTTGCAGGGTCAACACGAATTCCCGAGGCAGATATCACATGTCCAAGAAAAGATACCTCCGGCAGCCAGAACTCACATTTTCTAAACTTAGCATACAACTTATGTTCTCTTAGCAAGGTCAAAGCTTGGCGAAGATGCTGCTCATGCTGCTGAGCATCCCTGCTATAGATCAGAATGTCATCTATGAAGACGAAAACACACTGATCAAGGAAGGGTCGAAAAATTCTATTCATGAGTTCCATAAATGCAGCTGGTGCATTGGTTAGTCCAAACGACATAACCGTGAACACATAGTGACCATATCTTGTCCTAAAAGCAGACTTGGATATGTCACTATCCTTAATACGAAGTTGATGATATCCAGATCTCAAATCTATCTTTGAGAAGACTGTTGCACCACGCAACTGGTCAAAAAGATTATCAATCCTCGGCAAAGGGTACTTGTTCTTTATTGTTACTTTATTAAGTTGTCTGTAGTCAATGCACAACCGCATTGACCCATCTTTCTTTCTAACAAACAAAACCGGAGCACCCCATGGTGAAGTGCTTGGTCGGATAAAGCCCTTCTCAAGTAACTCTTGAAGCTGTTTCTTAAGTTCTGCCATCTCGGCAGGCGCCATCCTATACGGAGTCTGGGCTATGGGTTTCGTATCTGGGATCAGATTGATTTCAAAATCAATCTCCCGAGGTGGTGGTATACCAGGAAGTTCTTCAGGAAACACATCCTCAAATTCCCTGACTATGGGAACTTCAGCAGGATTGGGACCTTCCTTGGTAACATCTACCACATGGGCCAAGAATGCATAACATCCTTGTCTCAACAGCTTATCAGCAACCATAGCTGATACAAGACAGGTGGGCAGAATCTTTCTTTCACCTTGAAAGATCCATGTGTCACCTTCATCATCAAACACAGCCAACTTGGATTCACAATCCAAGACAACTTTATACCTTTCTAAGGTATCCATCCCGAGGATTATATCAAATCCTTGCATATCAAGTGGTATAAGGTCCACTTGAATGCGATGATCAGAAAAGAAGAGGATGCAGGGAGAACATACCTCCTGCAAAACGGCAGACCCACTCAACGGAGTCTCCAACACAAACTATCTGCCCTATGACTAACCGTCATATTGCAGTTACGAATCACTCTCCGAGTGATAAAAGAGTGCGTAGCACCCGGGTCAATCAGAACACATACAACATAGGATGTAGACATATCAGAATGTAAAAGTTTCATCTGACCTGCCACTACCCGTGGATTGACCACTGCTTCAGGTGGGTTCATAGCATAGAACCTCGCTGTTGCCTGGTGTTGAGGTGGTGTTGATGATCCAGCTTGAGATGCTTGTCCACGTCCTCGAGCTGCTCCTTGATGTTGTCTATTCTGAGGTCCTTGTTGATTATGTCTCGGAGGCTGTGTCACACTTACAGGCCTAGAACGGCAATCCTTCATCAAGTGTCCCACCTTACCACAGTTGTAGCAACTCCTCTCCTGTTGTTGTGGTATGGGTGGTCCAGTTACTGACATTGATGCAGAACTGTGCATCCCTTGAGGCGGTTGACTCCGTCCTCTACCTCTGCTTGGTGTCCATTGAGTTTGAAAACTTGACCTGGGTGGTGGAGGGTTAGGTGCAGAGAATCTAGGTTTCTTGGGATCCCTAGATGAAGAACCCTGGAACTGTGGATATTTTTTCTGAGTTTGTCTCTTCTCAACCACAGATCTCTCTATCCTTCGGACTGACTCAACGAAGGTAGAGAATCTCTCTCGGTTTTCTAAGGCAGACACAGGGGTTGATATATCAGCATTCAAACCCTTTTTGAATCTTCTGATTCTTTCCTCCTCTGTGGCAGCCATGTGCGGACAGAACCGCAGCAACTCCATGAACTTAGCTTCATACTCGCTAATGTTCATCATACCCTGCCTTAGTCTCTCAAACTAAGAGATCTTCTCATCTAGGAAGGTCTTTGGAAAATATCTATTGATAAATTCCCGACGAAACTCTTCCCATGAGAACTCGATTCCAGGTCTCTTTTGCTCTTCCATGTTCCACCAGTGACCAGCACTGCCTTTGAGAAGATAGACAACATGTCTAACCTTCTCAGCTTCTGGGATAATAAGAATCTTGAAAGCCTTGTCCAACTCTGTCAGCCATAAATCAGCATCTGCGGGGTCGGCAGTCCCAAAGTACTCGGTAGCTCCGACACGACGAAGTCGTTCGAATGTCTTACCGATACCTTGTGTTTCAGGTTGGACAGGCACCCTAGGTGTAGGCATGGGCATCCTGTCAGTTATGTGTGTCATGGCAGTCATGAACTGCCCGAACATTGTCTGTACAGCTGGGTTACCCATGTCGGCTGGGTCAAATTGGGGTGGCTCTCTTGGTGACTCTAGTGCAGGCTGTTCTATTCTTGGAACCCTTGCACCACCTTGAGGTGCACTGGCACTACTCTCTGCCACGTGCTCATCATGAGGCTCAACCATCCTTATGTATCTTCTTCTCCTGAGGAGCAGAAGATTCTATTAGATAAGGAAGTAGTACTAAAGATAGACTCGACAGCCTAAGTCCTATGCCTCTGTAGACTCAACTGACCTAGAGCTCTGATACCACTAATTGTGGGCTCTGATCTCCAAACCACGATATAAACACGATTCAAACTTAGCGGAAGCGATTCGATTAACAGCGGAAGACAAAAATCACAGAAAATTAAAACTTTTCGAAACAAGAGCTTGAATCCATAAAAGCTTCTTTCCTAATAAGAGATAAACTGTTTACATCTCATGATAATTACTTCTTGAGTAATTATATACATCAAGATACAAAATCTCAAGAACTCATAACAAAAGACTCCAAGACCTGAGAGTACAGAGGACACATTGGACTGACTCTAACTACACCACATGGCAGGCTAAATCTCCACCTGAGATTTACTGCTGCTCCTGGTGCTGCTGCTGCTACTGCTGGGACTGGTCACCTGTAGACCGGTTCCTCCGTCTCCGACGTCCACCTAAAAAGTTGAAGTCTACGGGGTGAGACAATATTACATAATTGTCCCAGCGAGAGTTATAACTCTCCGCCATAAGCTTTATTATAACATCAAAGAATATCTTAAGTAGTAAAGCTTTCAAAGTATTCAATAGTAGTTGCAGCTATAAACAAGAGCTAAACATTTATGAGACATGAAGAATATAAGCACTATTACAGTGTATCATCAATCAACAAACTTGTAGTTATCTCTAACATGTATACTACGCGGTTGATTATGTTTTACAAACAATATTATGCCCTATGGAGATGAGGCATACCACTCATACTCCAACTGATTGCTAAGAAGTCACATCAGTATCATACATAGGTCCTTAAGAGAGCCGGATTCTTATGACCTTCACCTTCCTCAGTCAGTAAGAGGATTACTTGTAGGACATCTTGTGTCTCTACTATTATAGCTCACCAGGGTAAACTGGTCCTTCACTATTCTAGAGTTACAGTGGCGTTCTGTACTCTCTTCGTCATCAGGAGATTTCGTGTTTATCTCCACTGATACGGATATTTATGTTTTCTTCGTCATCAGGAGGTTTCATGTTTACCTACTACTGATACGGTATGGGATTGTAGTGAAGGATTGACAGATTACATATCTACATCAATTTCCTACACTAGGATGTAAGGTTCTACACATCCATATACCCCACATACTCACTAGTATGTGATCCAGGAGTTCCCTTAGGAAAACCTGTTTCGCCATCATTTGATCTCTGACAATGATGGGTCTATGATCAGGGCTCTACATTATACTTGATTAGTTAGGTACATTCAATATTCATTTAACATCACACTTTGTTCTCCAAATAATAACAATAGCATAACAACTATAAAAGGAGAATACTAAATGTAACAAGCCTAACTCACATCAATCATCATTTCTCATTATACTCCTCACAAGTCATCTCTAAAGCATGACTTTGATGGTATTCATGGCTCTCACAGCCCATTATTATCATAGAATGCCACTGACAAGGCATCAAGATACTTTATTTATTCATAAAGCTATCAATTTGCCTTTAATGAATATAGTATCATCATCCATACCTGGATATGATCACCTCCATATCAAAACCTGCATGGTTAATTCAACTAATAAAGGTAATTCAAAACAATGATTATACTTTCCACTCTTGTCATAAGAGCTAAGTTCTTTGATTCTTATCAACTAGAGTTTAATACTCATATAACATGTCATCACCTCTGAATTAGGGTTTACTATTCACATCACATGTCATTACCCTTTAATTAGGGTTTACTATTCACATTACATGTCATTACCCTTGAATTAGGGTTTACTATTCACATCACATGGTGAATTGAACTCATAACATCATCATGTATGAGGAACATCATCATTGATGCTCTCAGATTAGCTTAAGATTCATCATATATCATAATTAGGGTTTTCATGATCTCACATAGGTGGATCATACCCTAATCATGTACATTCATGTGTATTGAAGGTTCTTTACTTGAGTTTCCACTCTAAAAGGGTACTTTCTCTCTCCTCACACTAGTAGATGGTGATAACACCTCTCTAGATCAGGTTGGGTTAAGTCCTCATGGCCTAACATAAGCCAAAACATCATTAACATGTGATTATGGTTTTATTAGAAATAGGTATTACTCAATTAAACCCCTCATGGGTATTTTGGTAATTTACCTCATCATCACCATCATGGGTCAATTCATTAATCACTTAGTCCCTTAATGTTCTAAGCTACCATTAAGATTTATATTAGATCACCATTGAACCAATTACCACTTCAAGTGATTATGTATAAATAACATTGAAAACCTCCAAACGGTTTCAACCTTCAACCACCAAACGGTTTGAAACCGTTTGGGTGCGTTGACCATTTGATAGGTTTGACTCCAAGACCGCATGACCTCAAGGTCGTTTGCCCAAACCGTTTGGGTGCCTTGACCGTTTGGAAAGGTTGACTTTCCAAACCGTTTGAGCTTATGCGGTTTGAAACCGTTTGATCAACTTGTCTTGAGATCGATTGGTCCAAACGACCTTGAGATCGTTTGAGCCCAAATGGTCTTGAGACCGTTTGGCCTCAAACGGTCTTGAGACCATTTGGATCCAAACGGTCTTGAGACCGTTTGGTCCAAATGGGCTCAAACCGTTTGGACCTCCAACATGGTTCAAAAGTTACAAATGTTTATGATTAAGTATGTTGAAGCCCTCAATTGGACAAAGCCATGCTAACCACTTATAAATTGAGTCAATTAGGATGAGCCTCAATCAATTGGACACCAAATTAACCCTCAATTGAAAGCCAATTAGGGTTAAGTCCATCTCAATTAGGGTTTCAAATCGGATGGTCATCAATATTCAACAATGTGAATCAATTCAAGGTTGAACCTATCAATTGACCTCCAATTGGGCCCAAACTTGGCCCAAACGGTCTTGAGATCGTTTGGATGACCTCCAAACGGTCTTGAGACTGTTTGCCCAAGAAATCATAAAAATCTAAGTTGATTTGATAGGGGTTGAACCTTAATTAAGTCACTAATCAGCAATTTGATTATTTCAATAACCCATTGTAATTGGGCTCTCAATTGATCAATTTATCTTAACCCTAGACCTCCAAACGGTCTTGGGTTGACAACAAACGGTATTGAGACCATTTGGATGAGTTCCAAACGGTCTTGAGACCGTTTGCCCATCCAATCTTTGGACTCTAGTGAAAATTCATCAAGGTTGGATCTATTGAGTTGATCATCACATCAATACTTAATTGCAATATGATTTGGTACCTTTGGACCTTCAATTGGTCAACTATACTTGACCCCAGACCTCCAAACGGTCTTGGGGTGACCCCCAAACGGTCTTGAGACCGTTTGGGTGATTCCCAAACGGTCTTGAAACCGTTTGGGATAATCAACCCAAAATCTCAACTTAACTCATTGGAGATTCAGCACTAATTTCAATTAGGGTTTGCCCTATTAATCATCCTTCAACTCATGACTCGTTTGGAATTAATCCCTCAAATTTGGTGGGTCGTTAATTAACATAATTATGAGCAGTAATCCCAAACGGTCAACGTTTGGTCAACCATCTTAAACGGTCTTGAGACCGTTTGCCCAAAAAGGGCAAATTAAACAGATTGAAAATCAGAACTTAATTCAATTGGTTTTGCTAATTGATTTGCTTATATCTCACGATTCCTTTGGAGTTAACCTCTCAAATTTTGTGAGTGATTAACCTACATAATTATATACAAGATTCGCATACGGCCTTTGCTTGGTCAATGGGACCATACGGTCTTGAAGACCATTTTCCCGCACACGACCCTGAAACCGTTTGCCCACCAAACGGTTTGAAACCGTTTGAACAAATGGTGGAGGTCGTTTGATAAAGTGGAAATCCGTGGATAAGAATAGGAATTAACGCCCTTATCTTCTACCTTGAGAAAAGTAGCAGTTCTTCACGATTTTTCTTGCAAGGATGCAAGGGAAGATAGGGAAGAAGAAGAACTAGCAACTATATGCATAGAAAAGATGTATAATCAAAGCATAAAGTTTAGAGTTATAAAACCGGCCTAAAGGTTGTTCCTTGAGCTCCAAGATTCCAAGATCCAAGCTTTAATGGCGTCTTTGAGCTCCAAAGGTCGGCCAAGGTGAATTCTCCGAGGAAAAGTTGGAAAGGAATGGCTAGAAAGATAGAGCTAGGTGAGCTAGCCATGAATTCAACCTTGAAAACGAGTTTCCTCCATGAATTCAAGAAAAAGGGATGATCCAAACTTACCTAGGACCCTTGGTCATCCTTCTCTTCTCCAGAGCCTAGCCTTGGTCAGTTTTGAGCAAGGGGAAAAGAAATGAAAGGGAGAGGGTCGTTCCCTTGCTAAGTGGAAAAGTTGTATATATACTTAGGTGAATTTTCAACATAAGGACATATGTTTTCCTCATTTCTCATCTAAGTCCTTCCTTTCTTCTTTGCACGTCCCCACATCTTATTTCTAAGGACAAACTTCTTCTAAGATCCAGAATTGAAGGAAAAGAGGATCAACCCATCACTAAAGCATACACATAAAAGGGCTATTATACATACACCTTGTTTATTCAATCACAAAGGTGTTCTTTGTTATATGATTATTCAAATGAAGTGCCCTCTTCATCATTTCTACTCTAAATGATGACAAAAGTTATAAAAGATATTTTATATGATGTATTTTACAAGTTGCACCCCTCAAATTGGGTAAATTGCACTTTTCCCCAATTTAGGGTTTTCAAGCACCGGGATTGCTTCCACAGCTGCACCTTGGTGCCCAAGCTTGGGAAATCCCTCAAACCTTACCATCATCATTCTCATGATGTCTCAACATCAGAGGAACATCTCAACATGTGCAAATTGCAAGTTAACCCTTCTAACTGGGTAATTTGCACATAGGTCCATGTATTACAAAACAATGCTACAACTTTATATAAAAAGGAGCAAAAACTGAAATATATGCTTATGAGAAACTTAATTACATGCTCAAAGTTAATCACAAGGATTTAATTTAATATTTAGGCAAAACACCTAGGGTTAACTCATAACCCAGGTCAGGGATGTTACAGATTTGGTACCTTTAGACCTTCAATTGGTCAACCATGCTTAACCCTAGACCTCTAAACGGTCTTGGGTGATACCCAAATGGTCTTGAGACCGTTTGGGTGATTCCCAAACAGTTTTGAAACCGTTTGGGTCAATCAACCCAAAACATCAACTCATTCCAATGTAAAATCATCACTTAGCCGATTAGGGTTAACACCATATCTTTTGTCCTTCAAACACTTAACCATATCCAACCCTAGACCTACAAACGGTCTTGAGTGACCTCCAAATGGTCTTGAGACCGTTTGGGTAATCCCCAAACGGTTTTGAAACCGTTTGGGTTAAATAACCCAAAAAGTCAAATCAATCAAGTTTAAAATCAGCACTTAATCCAATTAGGGTTTGCCTAATTAATTAGCTTTCAACTCATGATTCCTTTTGAATTAATCCATAAAATTTGGTGAGTCATTAGACAACATAATTAGGAACAGTAATCTCAAACGGTCCACCCTTGGTCAACTCACTCAAATGGTTTTGAAACCGTTTTCTCCCAAATGGTTTCAAACCGTTTGCGAACGGTTTGGTGAAACCGCATGAGCAATTAACTCAAAACTTTATGAACCATGATTTCTTTGGAAAAAGTATCCAAGATGATGTCATCATCATCTACCTTCATCCCTGAAGTTCTAACAACTTCTGATTTCATGAAATAACCATTTTCAACCAGCAATTAAACAAGATAATGAAGGAATCATTGAAATTGCAATATTAATGATTGAATAACAATGAAAAAGGGATCAAGTTATAAAACCCACATACAATTGAGCTCCAAAGCTCCATGTACACGGAAACAATGGTGGATGCAACTCCTTTCACCATTCCAAGGCTTGTCCTCAAGGTTTGAGTGAAAAGGAATGGTTAGAATTGAAGAGGAGATCGAAATAGGAAGAAATCCATAATTTATTTTCGATTTCCACCATGGAATCAAAGTGAAATGGATCAAGAACCTTAACAATAGGTTGGGGACGTGCTCCCTGATGTCCTTAGCCTTCTTGGTCGGTTTTTCAAGCAAGGGGAAGAAAGAAAATCCGAAAAAGTCCTTAGGTGGGTTGGAAAAGGTACTTTTATAAGAAAAATTGATGAGAGAGAAGATACTTTATAAAAGTCTTTTAATTCCAAAATTGTTGCCACCACTTACCCCTTGGTTTCTTTCATGCAAGGGAATCTCTATCCCCACCGAACTCCCTTCCATTACCCATGAATTAAGGGAAAATAAATTAAGCACCTTAACCCTTATAATAAGAATATCCATATTTGAGTGGAAATTCTTTTTCTTATAATAATGGTGAGTGGAATTTCAACTCCTTAGGATATGCTCGTGCCTTTGCAAGGCTTTAGGATTATCCAAACACATATGAATCCAACCATTTTAATTTTGGTTGAAGGCCCTTTAATTAATACATTCATTTTTTCCCTAAATCGAATTAGGGTTTCAATCAGGATTAAATCTTGATTATTTTAATATCAAGATTCTCTCTCCTCCAACTTAATTCAAATGAGGCACCCATCTCATTTTCTTTGCTCTACATGATGCCAAGAAGTATTAAGGACCTTATTTAAGTGGTAATTTGCATATTGAACCCTAGGTTTTGGGTAAATTGCACTTTACACCAAAACTAGGTTTTAATGCACAAACATTGCTTTATCAGCTTTTTCTTGGTATTCAGGCTTCCATAAGCCAAATATCAGCATCATATTCACTCTCATGATGCTTCAACACATGAGGAACATATTATCATGCACAATTGCACTTAAACCCCTCAACTTGGGTATTTTGCACTTTAGTCCAAAACAAACAAAACATTGATTTCAACAATGTTAAAAAAGACTAGAATTGCAATATAAGTTCCTCTTGAGCCCTAATTACCTTTCACAAGATGAGATTAAGCATTTAATCATCTTTCTTAATCAAAACACCTAGGATTAAAGTATAACCCAGGTCAGGGGTGTTACAGGAAAGGTTTGCTACCTTTGTGGAGTCGGTCAGGAGGATAGAGAGGTCAATGTTAGAGAAGAGACAAACCAAGAACAAGAAGATGTACCCCCAGTTTCAAGGATCCTCATCCAAATGTTTCAAGAAACCAAGGTTTTCTGTGCCTACACCACCACCTAGATTCAGTACCCAAACGCAGTGGACATCAAATAGGGGTAGAGGACGAAGTCTACCACCAGAAGGAGCTCGTAGCTCAGCATCTATGTCGGTTATAGGACCACCCAGACCACAACAACTGAATAGAAGCTGTTACATATGTGGAAAGATGGGACATCTGATGAAAGATTGTAGAGCCCGAGAGGCGAGTGTAACTCAACCTCAAAGGCAGAGTCAGCAAGGATCTCAAAGGAGATAGTTTCCAGGAGGAGCTAGAGGATGTGGACAAGCGTCCCAAGCTGGATCATCGACACCAAGCCATCGAGCACCGAATCAACCACATGCGACGACAAGGTTTTATGTGATGAATCCACCTGAGGTAGTGATCAACCCTCGGGTTGTGGCAGGTCAGATGGAGTTGTTTAATTCTGATATGTCTACATCTTGCGTCGTATCTGTTTTAATTGATCCAGGTGCTACGCATTCCTTTATCACTCGAAGAGTGATTCTCGACTGTAACCTGATTATAAGTCATAGAGTAGATAGTTTGTTGCTAGAAACTCCTTTGATGGGATCTGCTATGCTGCAGGAGGTATGTTCTCCCTGCATTCTCTTCTTTTCTGATCATCACATTCAAGTGGATCTTATACCACTTGAGATGCACTGATTCGATGTAATACTTGGGATGGATACCTTGGAAAGGTATAAGGTTGTCTTGGATTGTGAGTTCAAGCAAGCTGTGTTCACTGATGAAAGTGACACATGGATCTTTCAATGAGATAGAAAGATTCTTCCAACCTGTCTTGTGTCAGCTATGGTTGCTGAGAAGCTGATGAGGCAAGGATGTTATGCATTCTTGGCCCATGTGTTAGATACCACCATGGAAAGTCCTAACCCTGTTGAAGTTCCTATAGTCAGGGAATTTGAAGATGTATTTCCTGAAGAACTTCCAGGTGTACCTCCATCCCGGGAAATAGATTTTGAAATTAATCTAGTTCTGAACACACAACCGATAGAACAAACACCATATAGGATGGCGCCTGCTGAGATGGCTGAACTTAAGAAACAACTACAAGAGTTGCTTGAAAAGGGTTTCATCCGACCGAGTACTTCACCTTGGGGTGCTCCAGTCCTTTTTGTTAAAAAGAAAGATGGGTCAATGCAGTTGTGCATTGATTATAGACAACTAAATAAAGTAACGATAAAGAATAAGTATCCTCTGCCGAGGATTGATGATCTCTTTGACCAGTTGTGTGGTGCAACCGTCTTCTCAAAGATAGATTTGAGGTTGGGATATCATCAGCTGCGTATTAAGGATGGTGACATACCTAAGTCTGCCTTTAGGACAAGGTATGGTCACTATGAGTTCACAGTTATGTCGTTTGGACTACCAAATGCACCAGCTACATTTATGGAACTCATGAATAGAATTTTCTGACCTTTTCTCGATCAGTGTGTTGTTGCCTTCATAGATGACATCATGATCTATAGTAGAGATGCTCAACAGCATGAACAACATCTTTGTTAGGATCTAACGTTTCTAAGAGAGCATAAGTTATATGCTAAGTTTAGCAAGTGTGAGTTCTGGTTACCAGAAGTTTCTTTTCTTGGACACATAATATCTGCTTCAGGTACACATGTTGACCCTAAAAAGGTAGAATCTGTCCTGCAATGGGAGCAGCCGAAAACACTGACAGAGATTCAAAGTTTCTTAGGGTTGGCAGGCTATTACCGGAGGTTCATTAAGAACTTCAGTTCAATAGCTTTACCCTTGACTAAGTTGAATCCATCTAAGCAGATATTAAGAACTTAATATCTGCTTCAGTTCATTAATAACTCCTTCCTAAAATATTTATCAATATAGTTCCATATAAGAGTGGGGTCATGATCCTTCTTATCTGCAAAAATGTAGTCTGTTGTGAGGATTGTCCATCGGTCTCTATGTCTTCTTCTGATGAGATGTGTAACAGACTTGCGATGCATCTTTTCATCAAGCTCATACATATCCTAAAAAGGTTCAACATTCACTACTATTTAGAAATATGAAAAGAAAGTATAGGAAGAGACTCTAAAAATGTAAATACATTTATCTCACCTCTAACTCCCTCCAAATGATGTATTTAGTGTATGTACTCACTTTTCTCCAATCCTCAACATGGAGAGGCACTTTGCTTCGTGAAAGGACCCCACAATAACTGACAAACTCTTTAATAATTGACGTGCCTACTTTAGTATTTTCAACGACACCCTTCCCCTCTTCCCTATTTGTGGCAATTTTCATAAAAAGTATCCCTCTCTTATTTTTTGATTTATTAGCCCGTCAACACCCTTGTCAGGATGCTCAGTAGGACCCTCATGCTCAAGATCCTAACACTCAGGATCAATGTACTCTCGGTCAGTTGCCATCTATAAAATCAAAAGTAAACATATGAAAATAGTCAAATCACATATAAAAAGTCAGATAACATATGAAAGAGTCATATCACATATTAAAAAGTCAAACTATATATTAAAAAGTTAGATCACATATGAACAAATAAACATGTTATATAATACAAATAACATATGAAATATTACATGTAGTATATCTTACATTAATACCCCTCTTGTGTTATCTTCATGTGTATAGTCATCAATGTTATATTCAACATTTACACTTGGTAGGCCAACAAAGAATGGACTAGATTCATCATACTTGTCATAATACTCTTATTCATCAATAGCATCTAAAATGAACTGTCTATAACCAGGAAGAATGACAGGCCAATTTGCTTTTGCAAGATTGTCGATATAGAATATCTATTTTTCTTGTGATGTCATGATGAAGGGTTCATCCTTCTCTCATGTTCACTCAAAATTTACTATTGTAAAATCAAGTTCATCAACTACAACTCCTTTCTCGTTATCAACCCATTTATACCTAAATAATGGAACATTAAACTATGTGTAATCAATATCCCATATACCTTTGATGACACCATAATAAGACATCTTTCCTTCATGCGAACTCTTATCATTGGCACTAGAAAATACAATGAAGACGCCTAAAGAGTGAGCCCACTATTTTGGAGGATACTCTCACCATTTTGACGTTTTGTGTAGTATGAAAATCCATTTATGTCAAACCCTTTTTAAGATATAATGTGGGTCTTTGGTTTATATGTGAATCGTTTGATAGTTTATATAACATTATTTGGTGTTTGAGATAGTAGATCGAATACTTTCTCTTCAAACCACCTAATAAATATTTGGCTTATATGTGAATCATTTGATAGTTTATATAACATTATTTGGTGTTTGAGATAGTAGATTGAATACTTTCTCTTCAAACCACCTAATAAATATTTGATTATGCTCTCTAGAAACCCACATTGAACTGGCTTGGGGATGACTTGTCTTGAGCTCGTTGGTGTGTTTAGTGATATAAATACCCACATCACCAATGTTGTGTAAAATAATATATAAGTATGCTTGTTCCCACTGCTAACCACTAATATTTATCTATCTGTCTCCCAAAATACCTTTGTCAGAAGAAATGTTAGGATTCACAGTATTGTTGCAACTCAAAAAGTCATTGCAAAAGTCCATATCCTTCCTATCAACATAGTCCTTAATGACACTCCCTTTGGGACGAAAATGGTTCTGGACATCACCTTTGAAAACACTCTCGTCTCGGTAAAAAGGATACATCCAATGCAAGAAAATTGGACCAACAATTTTTACTTCCCTAGTCAAATGGAAAACCATATGTACCATGATATCAAAGAATGAAGGGTGAAAATACTACTCAAGTTGGCACAAGGTAATGCCCACTTCTCTTTGCAACTTATCTAGAGTCTTAGAATTAATTACTTTGCTGCATAGAGTGTTGAACAAGAATCAAAGCCTAGTGATTGCAAACCTTAAATACTTAGGAAGGATAGATCAAATAGACATAGGAAATATATGTTGTATTAGAGTGTGAAAATCATGAGATTTAAGACCTATCAACTTCAAATTCTTCATTGATACCAATCTATGTATATTGGCTGAGTACTACTGTGGTAGCTTAACATTGCACAAGCACTAGCAAAATGTTCTCTTCTTCTTTGTAGACAAGGTGTAACAAGTAGGAGGTATCTATGTGAAGCGACACTTAGTAACTTATTTGTTAATTCTTTCCTTATACCCATTTCACGTAGGTCTATTTTGGATTTGATGGCATCTTTAGCTTTACCGAGTATATTCAACAGAGTACCCATAACGATATCACAAGCATTTTTCTCAATATGCATGGCATCGATACAATGTTGAACTGTCAAAGAACTCCAAGAAGGAAGATCCCAAATCTCTTTTTGAATAAAGACTTTTCACCTGTGGCAGTAGTACATGGTCTCTTACCAAAATGATTTACAATGTTATTTACTCTTGCATAAACATCCACCTTGACATAGGTTTAGGGACACTTTGTTCCTCAAGTGAGTGATTGAATGTTTTGTACACCTTTTGGTAAGGATGCACCTTTGGTAGAAACCTTCCATGACCAAGATATATAGTCTTACCACCATGTTTAAGTCAGATTGAATTAGTATTTTCCTCACATATATGACATTCCTTGGTTCCTTTAAATTGTAGCCAGATAAGTTCCCATAAGCAGAAAATTCATTAATTTTTCAAAACAACATAGCATGTAAATTAAACATCTCTTCACAAAAAAGATCATTAGTCATCACATCTTCTCCCCAGAGTTTCTTTAGGTCATCAATCAGAGGTTGAAGGTAAACGTCAATATCTTTTCTAGGTTGTTTGGGGCCCAAAACAAGAAAGGACATAATGACATATTTATTCTTCATACACAACCATGAAGGAAGATTCTATACAACAATCATGATGGGCTAAGTTCTATGTTGGATACTTAATGTTCCATATGGATACATCCCGTTAGTACAAATTCCAAGTCTTAAATTGTTGGCTTCTTTGACAAATTGTGGATACAATAAATTAATCTTATTCCATTGTGGGAACTCAGATGCATGTCGTAGCATACCATCATTGGTTTTATTTACATTTGCATGCCAAGATAACCTTTGTGCATCTACTGTACTAGGAAACAAGTTTTGAAACCATGGTATTATAGGAAAGTATCACATCACCTTGGTAGGGACTCAGTTTTGGTCTTACCCAATGAAGCCCTTTTGTATATAGACGCCCCACATTTTGGACATTCTTTCATATTGATATAGTCCTTTTGAAATGGCACATAGTCAGTCGAGCATGCATGTATCTTCTTAGCTTTCATTCCTATTGGGAACAACATATTTTTTCATTTTTATGTTGATATTGGAAGCTCATTTCCATCAGGTAGAATTTCTTTCAACAAAGACAACAGAGAAGTAAAGCTTTTGTTACTCCATCTATTGTTAGACTTCAGAGTATACAATCTCAACACAACATTCAACTTCATAAACTTAGTAGAACCTAAGTGTAATGATTTTCAACATCATGCACAATGTTTCTAAATAAGGAGGTGGGTTTGTAACATTCACCCTGCAACTATCTAGCATCACATCAACCATGTTTGCTGGAATTTGTTCATTCTCATCAACATCGTCAACTATTTCTTCTTCGACACAACTACCACCATCGACATCTGTTGATCTCAAGAACCTCTCCATGATAGTACCATTCTATATAGCCATGCAAAATCCCATTACACATGAAATGATCTTTGATCATGTCAACAGTGTCAAGTTTCAAGTTGTTACTACAATTCCTACAGGGGAAATAGAACCTATCTCTAGGTTGTATTATATGTTCCTATGTAAATCTTACAAACTCATTAAGTCCATAAATAAACCCCAGAGTGCAGCAATTTGGTTTAGATATCTACGATAGATCCATTCTATGAGAAGATGAAAGATGAGTAGCTCATCAGGTTCTAGCAAATAAGTTAATTTTAGAAGGAAAAAATGTTTGAATTGAACCTTAATCATCTAGTATAATTCACATTCATGAATGTGTACCACCTATCCCATTCTTGACAACTTCATCTCACTAGTAAGTGTATGATGTATGTTCAATTGAAAAAAATTTGGCAGTATTTCCCTATAGTTCTCCAAGTACACTGATGTAGATGGGAAAATATCCACCGACATATGTACCTAGAGAATAAAAGGGGAACTGGTATCAAAATTTATTGAAATCGAACACACATTATGCACCCAAAGTGAGATGAAGTTCTCAAAAATAGTCCCAGACTATCCAAGGTTTACTCCTAATGAGTAAATCTCAGACAATTTCTAGGCCAATAGAGTATAGGGGTTAGGGTTTACAAATTAGAATTTCCTTTTTAGAAGTTTAGATTTTAGAGTTAATAAGGTAAGTTTATATCAATTTCAATGTAAATCAAGTTAATTTAGATCAATTAACATCAATTTCGTGTATTAATTCTTAGGTGTGATCATCTATCCATAATAATATTTAATTGCTAACATTAAACAATGCACTTATCATAGATACAAATGAAGGCAGTGTACAAGAAAGCATAGAAAGAAACATTCATCACAAAATCTATACAAAAAATCAATTGAGTGACATAACATTACACATATATACGTGATAATTAGAGAACCAATTCTACAAATATGGTCCTAGAAATATGAGTTAATTGTCCTAGTCTTTTCCCATGATCATGGTTTTGGATTTGGGTTTTAGGACAAAAGACCTTCTTTTTAGTATTTTTCTTTCTTTAATTTCACTTAGTTCTAGGACAAAGGGGGCATTTTGAAGCATTGTTTTTGATGTAAAATAATGCAATGAAATTTCAACATACCAAAATTATCGAATTGTACCAATTTCACATTACATTCACAGTCAAATAATAAAGATTATTTTGAACTTCATTTTTTATCAACATGGTAGGGAAATACCATAAAAATAACATTTTTATGGAACAAACCTATAGAAATGTCGACAGAGGTGAGCTTGAACCAACAGAGGTGCCAACAGAGTTGAGGAGGAAGGAGTGACAGAGTCACAAGAGCAACACTAGCTTAAGGAGGAGGGCCAAAAAAAATGTCGGTGTCGACATCGTTCATGGAATGGAGAGCTAGAAGTGCATCAGTGTCGGCAGAAGGAGGAAGCAACAAGGGAAATCACCGGAGCACTGTTTCTAGGTAAATGTTGGTAGGAGAAAGAGGGGAAAATAGTTTCTCATAGGGTTTAATTAAGACCTACATGGTCGGTTATTTCCAAAACTGACGACCTAGGGTGTAGGTCATCAGTTGCAGCTACAAACTTCTAGCAAAACAAATACCTTTTTCTTCGGTGAGATAGATAAAACTGACAAATGATTCTAAAACCCATAACCAATTGGGGAGGGAAAATTTCCATAGTATACGTGGCATGCACACCTTTCTCTTCAGTTGTTGTGGACACAACTGATGATATATACACATAAGAAATATAAGGAGAAGTTTGGCGTATACTCATTTTTCCGTCAGATATTTAACAAAGAACCGACGACGTAGGGTTTTAGAGGCAAATGAAATGACTCACAATATGAAAAATTATGTTTTTGCTAATGACATCTCATGTTAGTTGCTTTGAGAAGCAACTACTGATAGAAATAAAATGTAGCCTGTGTTTTCTCCGCTGGTCAACCCTGGCAGTTGTCTTTAAAAAATCAATGCTATAAAGTATACCGTCGATTTCTCTTGAAAAAACTGCTGACAAGATATCTCATTTCTATAGTAGTGTTGAGATTAGCCATCTATCTTTACTTCATCACGACCTTTTAGCCTTCCTAGAAACTCATCTTCAAATTTGGAGCTATACTTTTGCATTTATTTTGCATTGGCTTCCCTTGTCCCTCTTCTCCTTAATGTTTCCAAGAGATGTTAGGATGGTCTCTCCATTCTAGATTGTATGATTATAACATAGGGCCTTTCTTAATAAGTGACTCAATAGAATGGACATACTGACTAGACCTTCTCACGTGTGTCTACATCAATCATTCATGATCTTTATCATTTGAGGGTTAGAGTCATTATTGGTTCTAGAAGTTGCAATTCCCACATTTCTATCATATTGACTATCTACACTGGATGTTTTGTGCTTTGAATTGTCATCTAGATGATCAAATAAAGGCAAAAGTTGTTAAGAGGTGGCCATAAATGCACCACTACATGATGATTCAACATAGTTTGAACCAACCCAAATAACACTAGTGGAAAGATTGAACGAACTACCAAATGGGCAATTCATGATGAGCTCAATCCCTTAAAAAATATATGGAACTATTACCATGTTTCATGAAACTAATTATCCTTTTGGATGAAAGATGTGATGCACCTTCTCATTTGCATAATATTGGATATAGGAAAGAAATTCTTCAAAAATGATTTATTCTTGTCCTTCTAGGTTACAATCTTTATTTAGATGAACATAATTCTTTGGTAGTGTCTTTTACACGAAAAAGGGATTAAGGTGAGATGGATGGAGTCATCTTCAGCCACAAGAGAGTGGAAGTACAACAAGTATCTAGGAAGGCATCAACATGCTTGTATGGATTTTCATTTTGCAATCCATAATAGGTAGGAATAAGTCCAAGAAGACCTCTGAGAATAAAATGTTTCTTCCCCAACATTTGGTCTACCCTTATTGCAATAGATGATTTGTAGTTTCCTGGCATAAATTAGTCAAGAAAGGGGCTTATATTGAGGTAGACAAGGTGGTTGATCTAGTTCTTCTTTAAGGCTTGCATTTTGGTTTTCTATATCATCTTCTAATGGTTGAGTGTGTTGATTCCTTTGCCTTCATCTCCCTATTTTTGGATCCTCAAAGAAAGAATCAATAGAGATACATTGACATCTAACATGCATTGTTACATGAACTATCCAAAACAAGCAATAGAAGTCAAGTCAGCAAGCTAGAATGCAAAAATAAATCAAACACTAATAATACATAATGGTGAGGGAAAAAGGAAAAGTCAAATCAAAACAATCTAAGTAGGTTGAGCTCCACTCTCCCTAGTAATGGTTCTAGATTGCTTGATGCACCTAGGGCGCACTGGGCTAACAATATTCATACTTTCCTGATACTAAGCACACTGTAGATACATGATCCACAAGCGTATGAGCTTCATACCAAGCATAGGGAAAGCAATAAGTAAGGACAAGGTCGACTCATAGGGAGATATGGGAGCACTAGATCTACATTCATTTTAACTAGATTCCTACTATAGAGATTAGGGTTTTCAAGGTTTGACATTGAATTCTGAGTTGAGATAAAGTGAACAAGCAATTGAAAATGGAAAAAAATCAAACCTATATTAACCCTAGGAAATTAAGACTAATTAGCTAGGCATGAAAATCAGTTACACTAGAACAATAAAAAAATGTAATCACTAAGAACTACATGAACAAGAACAATCTTAATTGGCAGTCTGGAGAACAACCAACTACATAGGGAAACATGATGCAATAAACTAACAATTATGTGAAAAGGGAAATTCAAAATCTACACAAGTAATTGACTAATAAAAATAAGACATTTGAATAAGAACAATCACGAAGTATTATAGCAAGGATGGATTATCATAAGAAAGGAAATAAGAAAGTAGCTAGCTAAATTAACAACGCTTAAGGAAATGAGCAATTTGGGTTTTAAACATTTAATGGGAATGCATGCCGCTTGAGGTAATGTGAGAATCAACTAGGTTGGGGGTTCATAACAAACAAACATAACTCTTCATACAAGTTATCAAACTAAATAAAGAAAGTTAAGTAATAATAAATTACCCTAAACTAGTAGTGAGCCATTGGTGGAATAGGGTGTGTATATGGGAAATAGTCCCAATCACCCCCATCCAACCTTACAAGGCCCACTTGCCTAAGGTTTAGGTGGAATTCAGACATGAACTAGCAAGTCTAGGTTTCTAGGAGGAAGGCCCTTATGGAAATTGGGAGTGTGGGTAGTAATGGAGGGTGAAACATAGGGTTTTGCACCTCATTTAATCTCATATCCAACATTTAAATGGCTTCATGTCATTTACAATAAGGGGTTCCAAACTAGATACTTAGATCTCTCACCTATGGGTAAGAGAGTGGATAAATATGCAAGAAGAGAGGTAGCCAGTGAAGGATCCATTAGTGACCGGCCTAAATCACGCGTCCTAAAATTGGAGGCGGATTTGAGGTAGTCGAGCTTTTACATTTATAACCCGAATCCTTCTAGGCCCCCACAACTTTGTTTACGAGGTCGAAGTAGATATACAGGGTCGAACACAAGGACAAGGGTGGTAGTGTTGAGAACCCAGAATCGACACGCTACTCTCCGACAGGTGTAAAGAGATAATAAATCCCAAAAAGGGAAACAACAAGATGTCACAAACAAAACAAAGAAAACTATCCCCAACTGGAGCTACAAGAAAGATTTAAAATTTTAGTCATTTAGCAGTTTTTAGGGGTTTTCATGCAATAGAAACAAAAAGATAAAACTAGAGCTAGAGCAAGGTACGAAGGATAAGACTTCAGTAAAACAAGCGGTAGCAGTAACATCCTACACCCCTCCTCTCAGAGCGGGTACCTCTAACCAAGCATCAACACCCCTCTCGAGGTTGCTGGACTTAAGTTAGAGTGAAATGTTACTGAAACAACTACGTTCCAGGCACTCTCGTACTCCAGAATCGGACCAAACACTAGAGCCACAACACAACTCTCGAAGTTGTTGCGATGGGAAAACACGATTCGGTAGCTAAGCGAAACGCAATCCAAACATGCAAGATAGAGTTCAGATATCAAACATAGCAGTCATCCAACATTTGCATCAAGCATAGAGCAGTAAGTAATTAAGCTTTTCCATTCCCATAAACATTAAAGGTCTTAATACATTGCATAAGTAAGGAATTAAATAACATAATTAAAGATAGATGTCGCCTTCTTGATGTAGAAGGACGACAGGCTACTGCGGCTCTCCAGCCCGATACCGGTCAGGGGCCTAGCCCGATACAGTAGTGTCGGGCGATACACCCTCTCGGGCGGCATACATGACGGCCGACTGTATCACTCAAGGACCCTGGCTGATACGCTCATGTCGGGCGGCGCACCCTCTTGGGCGGCACGCATGACGGGTGAAGCGTATCGGGTTCGATATCTTTTCGGGCATGGAGTGACGCGTTCTACTTTCGGGCACTTGTGTCGCTCATCAACGTTGGCCGATATCGGCCTACAGTGTCGCCCGTGACGGTCCTAAGTGAACAATTCCCTCCCTCTCGGATTGAGGAAGAGCTCACCTAGAGTTGCCCAGTATGAGCACTGAGGCACGATACTCTTGCTCTCGCAGTTTTCCTCCGAAGATCGCTCCAAGTTCCCAACTGTGCGAACTGTCTTTTTGGCTTCCTGTAGCTACTATTTATAGGCAGCGGTTGGGGAAGTTATGGTGCTCGAAGCACCACGTGTCCTCCTTATTCGCGGGTTGGTGTGCGGCCGATACTGGTATCGCTCGGCACAGGGGTGTCGGTTATCAGTCACATGACGGGCGGCGCCTGCCGGTGGGTGGCTGTGTCGCGCGACAAGCTTGGGTTGTCGTGGCGAATTTGGCTCCCTGTCGGGTAGAAGACGTGTCGTCCGTTAGTTTCTTCTTGTACGACATCCCCTTGTCGTGCGTCGTTGTGTCGCTCCACCCTGTCAGGCAGAGGTCGTATCGGGCGTCAAGAAGGCCGAAAGCAGGCTTGAACTTAGTTGTGGGCCGGGACGGCCTTATCATACCAAAATGAGGAAAAACTCTACAAAAGATGGAAATATTGGATTAAGAGTGTTGCTTGGCCAATTATTGTAAAAGTACTTATAAAAGAGAGGAAAATAGCAGAAAAGGACAGTTTTGATAACAGAATAAAAGGCAAAAACATCACAAAAATTGGTGTTATCAATTAGTTGGACCTAGGAGCACTGTGGCATCCAACTTACAAAATACAAAATTAACTAAGCAGAAGAGAATCATTTGCAACGGATTACTGAAAATCACTAAAAATTAAAACTTTTTTTCCAAAGAGATCCAATCATAGGAAATCTTTTACAACAAGAACCATAGTATAACATTTACATCCTGTTTCAAAGTACATGTCTTGTACTATCTCTTCTCAAAAATTACAACATCAACTGTTCTATAACATTATAGACAGACAATATAAATCCTCGAGGCTTCAAGCCAAAATCTCAAGTTGATTCATTAAAAACACTAGCGATAAACTCTGAGGACCTGAGAGTATAGAGAAGACACATAGGAATTTCTAACTATATGACTTAATAGTTAGTGTCTCCACCTGAGACATTACTGCTGTCCCTGATGCTGCTGTTGTCCTTTCTCTGCTTTAGGGTTTCTGCCTCTTCGTCTGCGTCCACCTAAAAAAATTTGATCCCACGGGGGTGAGACAATTGTAAATTGCCCCAACGGGAGATATAACTCTTCACCAAAACATTATTATAACAGTTTATTATAATAAAACTAAGCAGGAGTTCTTATATATAATCAACAATATTAATCATTGAATGAACAGAGTAACGTAATCTCCTTTCCTAAGGAAAGCATTGCATCTACTCAAGGTAGATTCATAATTCATACATCTACTTGAATTGAATGTAAAGAGATATGAATGACATTTATCAACTAGAGATGCATAAAGGAAATATAACACAAGATTGGACAACAATTTAGAAAATATGATTATTAATTTTTATGCAAAGAGTAATAATAATAATAAAAATAAAATAAAATTAAATAAGGTAAGGAGTTCTGTCAAGCTTATTTCTAAGCTTGAGGCACGGGAGTGTAGTTAGTGGATTTGGATTCGTCAATAGTGCCGTCTGCCTTGTCCCCGGCAACGGTGCCAAAAAGTTGACCGGCCTAAATCGCGCGTCCTAAAATTTGAGGCGGATTTGAGGTAGTCGAGTTTTTACATTTATAACATGAATCCTTCTAAGCCCCCACAACTTTGTTTACAGGGTCGAAGTAGATATACAGGGTCAAACACAGGGACAAGGGTGGTAGTGTTGAGAACCCAGAATCGACACGCTACTCTCCGGCAGGTGTAAAGAGATAATAAATCCCCAAAAGGGAAACAACAAGATGTCACAAACAAAACAAAGAAAACTATCCCCAACTGGAGCTACAAGAAAGATTTAAAGTTTTAGTCATTTAGCAGTTTTTAGGGGTTTTCATGCAACAGAAACAGAAAGATAAAACTAGAGCTAGAGCAAAGTATGAAGGATAAGACTTCAGTAAAAGAAGCGGTAGCAGTAACATCCTGCACCCCTCCTCTCAGAGTGGGTACCTCTAACCAAGCATCAACACCCCTCTCAAGGTTGCTGGACTTAAGTTAGAGTGGAATGTTACTGAAACAACTCCGTTCCAGGCACTCTCGTACTCCAGAATCGGACCAAACACTAGAGCCACAATACAACTCTCGAAGTTGTTGCGACGGGAAAACACGATTCGGTAGCTAAGCGAAACGCGATCCAAACATGCAAGCTAGAGTTCAGATATCAAACATAGCAGTCATCCAACATTTTGCACCAAGCATAGAGCAGCAAGTAATTAAGCTTTTCCATTACCATAAACATTAAAGGTCTTAATACATTGCATAAGTAAGGAATTAAATAACAGAATTAAAGATAGATGTTGCCTTCTTGATGTAGAAGGACGATAGGCTACTACGGCTCTCCAGCCCGATACCGGTCAGGGGCCTAGACCGATACAACAGTGTCGGGAGATACACCCTCTCGGGCGGCACGCATGATGACTGACTGTATCACTCAAGGATCCTGGCCGATACGCTCATGTCGGGCGGTGCACCCTCTCGGGCGGCACGCATGACGGGTGAAGCGTATCGGGTTCGATATCTTGTCGGGCATGGAGCGACGCGTTCTACTGTCGGGCACTTGTGTCGCTCATCAACGTTGGCCGATATCGGCCTGCAGTGTCGCCCAGGATGGTCCTAAGTGAACAATCCCCTCCCTCTCGGGATGAGGAAGAGCTCACCTAGAGTTGCCCAGTACGAGCACTGAGGCACGATACTCTTTCTCTTGCAATTTTCCTCCGAAGATCGCTCCAAGTTCCCAACTGTGCGAACTGTCTTTTCGGCTTCCTATAGCTGCTATTTATAGGCAGCGGTTGGGGAAGTTATGGTGCTCGAAGCGCCATGTGTCCTCCTTATTCGCGGGTCGGTGGGCGGCCGATACTGGTATCACTCGGCACAAGGGTGTCGGCCGTCGGTCATGTGACGAGCGGCGCCTGCCAGTGGGTGGCTGTGTCGCGCGACAAGGGCGGTAGTGTTGAGAACCCAGAATCGACACACTACTCTCCGGCAGGTGTAAAGAGATAATAAATCCCCAAAAGGGAAACAATAAGATGTCACAAACAAAACAAAGAAAACTATTCCCAACTGGAGCTACAAGAAAGATTTAAAGTTTTAGTCATTTAGAAGTTTTTAGGGGTTTTCATGCAACAGAAATAGAAAGATAAAACTAGAGCTAGAGCAAGGTATGAAGGATAAGACTTCAGTAAAACAAGTGGTAGTAGTAACATCCTGCACCCCTCCTCTCAGAGCGGGTACCTCTAACCAAGCATCAACACCCCTCTCGAGGTTGCTGGACTTAAGTTAGAGTGGAATGTTACTGAAACAACTCCGTTCCAGGCACTCTCGTACTCCAGAATCGGACCAAACACTAGAGCCACAACACAACTCTCGAAGTTGTTGCGACGGAAAAACACAATTCAGTAGCTAAGCGAAACGTGATCCAAACATGCAAGCTAGAGTTCAGATATCAAACATAACAGTCATCCAACATTTTGCACCAAGCATAGAGCAGCAAGTAATTAAGCTTTTCCATTCCCATAAACATTAAAGATCTCAATACATTGCATAAGTAAGGAATTAAATAATAGAATTAAAGATAGATGTCACCTTCTTGATGTAGAAGGACGACAGGCTACTGTGGCTCTCCAGCCAGATACTGGTCAGGGGCCTAGCCCGATACCGGTTAGGGGCCTAGCCCAATACAGTAGTGTCGGGCGATACACCCTCTCGGGCGGCACGCATGACGGCCGACTATATCACTTAAGGACCCTGGCCGATACGCTCATTTCGGGTGGCGCACCCTCTCGGGCGGCACGCATGACGGGCGAAGCATATCAGGTTCGATATCTTATCGGGCATGGAGCGATGCGTTCTACTGTCGGGCACTTGTGTCGCTCATCAACATTGGCCGATATCGGCCTGCAGTGTCGCCCAGGACAGTCCTAAGTGAACAATTCCCTCCCTCTTGGGATGAGGAAGAGCTCACCTAGAGTTTCCCGGTACGAGCACTGAGGCACAATACTCTTGCTCTTGCAGTTTTCCTCCGAAGATCACTCCAAGTTCCCAACTGTGCGAACTGTCTTTTCAGCTTCCTGTAGCTGCTATTTATAGGCAGCGGTTGGGGAAGTTATGGTGCTCGAAGCACCACGTATCCTCCTTATTCGCGGGTCGATGGGCAGCCGATACTGGTATCACTCGGCACAGGGGTGTCGGCCATCGGTCACGTGATGGGCGGCGCCTACCGGTAAGTGGCTGTGTTGCGCGACAAGCTTGGGTTGTCATGGCGAATTTGGCTCCCTGTCGAGGACGTGTCGTCCGTCAGTTTCTTCTTGCGTGGCATCCCCTTGTCGTGCGTCGTTGTGCCGCTCCACCCTGTCGAGCAGAGGTTGTATCGGGCGTCAGGAAGGCCGAAAGCAGGCTTGAACTTATTTGTGGGCCGAGACGGCCTTATCGTACCAAAATGAGGAAAAACTCTACAAAAGATGGAAATATTGGATTAAGAGCGTTGCTTGGCCAATTATTGCAAAAGTACTTATAAAAGAGAGGAACATAGTAGAAAAGGGAAATTTTGATAACAGAATAAAAGGCAAAAACATCACAAAAATTGGTGTTATCAATTAGTTGGACCTAGGAGCACTGTGGCATCCAACTTACAAAATACAAAATTAACTAAGCGGAAGAGAATCATTTGCAGCGGATTACTGAAAATCACTAAAAATTAAAACTTTTTTTCCAAAGAGATCCAATCATAGGAAATCTTTTACAACAAGAACCATAGTATAACATTTACATCCTGTTTCAAAGTACATGTCTTGTACTATCTCTTCTCGAAAATTACAACATCAGCTGTTCTATAACATTATAGACAGACATTATAAATCCTCGAGGCTTCAAGCCAAAATCTCAAGTCGATTCATTTAAAACACTAGCGATAAACTCCGAGGACCTGAGAGTATAGAGAAGACACATAGGACTTTCTAACTATATGACTTAATAGTCAGTGTCTCCACTTGAGACATTACTGCTATCCCTGATGCTGCTGTTGTCCTTTCTCTTCTTTAGGGTTTATGCCTCTTCGTCTGCGTCCACCTAAAAACATTGGATCCCACGGGGGTGAGACAATTGTAAATTGCCCCAGAGGGAGATATAACTCTCCGCCAAAACATTGTTATAGTAGTTTATTATAATAAAACTGAGCATGAGTTCTTATATATAATCAACAGTATTAATCATTGAATGAACAGAGTAACATAATCTCCTTTCCTAAGGAGAGCATTACATCTACTCATGGTAGATTCATAATTCATACATCTACTTGAATTGAATGTAAAGAGATATGAATGACATTTATCAACTAGAGATGCTTTAAGGAAATATAACATCGGCCAATGAATTTCCGTATTCAATCCTTAAGAAAACATGCTATACGGCTGATTACATTTTTCAATCACACTCCTGCCCTGAGGAGATGAGGTATACCGCTCATACTCCAACTGACCATTGGGAAGTCGAAATCGGTACCATACAAGGTCAAAGGTAGAGCCAGCTACCAAGACCTCCCACATCTCGAACAACTCGAGATCACATGCAGGACATCTTGTGTCTCTGCTATATAGCTTTCCAGGGTATACTGGCAACTTCGTTATTAGAGTTACAGCGGCGTGCTGCACTCTTCGCAATCATGAGATTTCTTGTTTATCTCCACCGATCTGGCATTAACATTATTGGGAGATGTGTACTGCATCTGTCCCAATCTTTGGGAGATTCGTGATACATCCATCCCGGTACAAGTAATGAAGGATTGAGAGGTTTAATGTTTACCATTCCTCAATTCCCTCACTAGGATGTCAGGATACATTCACCCATTGCCCCCCACATATTCAAAATATGTGTTCCAGGTTTTGCCGCAGAGCACCCATTTCACCATCACCTATTGCTGACAATGATGGATCTATGGTCAGGGCTCTACATGATATGATTTCACTTGATTAATTAAATACATTAGCATATTCTCTTAGCATCAGTCAAGTTCTCAAATAGGAATTATTAGGACAACTGCTACAAAGAATCATGTAAGCTCTTATCTATAGCTTTACCGGAACTTATAATGCATTGGGATCTTAATCCCTTATCTCATTTCTTGAAAGTTCACATCTCACAGCAACATCATTATCTTACTTATCAAAACTGGGTATTCATACCCTTAATTCATTACTAATCACTGTTACCACTTATTAGGTTACTATTACCTCCAAGTCCTCAAACCAAGGTATACATGATACTTATTACACAAGCATCTTACATAGCTCACAAGGCCATAATTATCTTGTCACCTTTCTCTAGGTAACAAATTATTCATAAGACTCATAAGTCCCATGTTCATTCTGTTACTTTTGCTAAGTAATAAGAACATTAAGGCACATAAGGCCAATCAACATTTGGTTGTATAATGTCATAACTCAAATATGGCTATGTCCATCATCTCATAATATCTACATGGTCATTAAACACGATGACAGTCATAAAAGTCTTGTATCACATCATGTGATACAATAGTAACACCACCATTCCTTTATCAGGATTAAGGTTTACTATAAAATAGAGTTTTTCATTCCCTTTACCCAAAATTAGGGTTAGGGTTTCCCATCTTACATTAATTAGGGTTTCATGCTCACATTATTAGTTTAACCCTAATATATTGCTACACACCTCTAGGAGCATTCAAAGATATCATAAGTATTTGCTTATGACCACTATTCTCATCATATATTATTAATGATCATCAATTCAAGGTATGAGTTCATTTCTCATCCTTATCATGGTATGATTACATCATACTTATTGATTTGACTTAACCCCATTCTCAAGGTATATTAGTCAACATTTATCAAAGTACATTGAGTTCATTACATCTTTATTGTAACAATTACATATCACATACTCCATGTGTTTCTTATCCAAGAATATTGAATTAGAGGTTCAACAAGGTATGTCTACCCTAAAATGCTGAATGTGATATCTATCATGTCTTGATGTATCACTTTCTTCTCATTTCCATCTTTCTTAAGTTAAACTACTACCCTTGTATTAAGGTATTTCCCTCTTAATACTTTATCCACTAACTTGTCACTTTCATCATATGGTGCATAGATTACACATTAGAATTGTTCCACTATCTTTAATGATGTGGACTTATCCAATGGTTAGGCAGTATTGAATATAGGATAAGCCATTATTCATCACTTTAGATATTTCAACTCTTAGGATGTTATTCACATCATTATTTAGTATAGCATACATCATTCCTAAGAGTTTCATATCCTCATCATTGTAAGGTGTATAGGGTTGTTACACATGCATGCAATGAGATATATAATGATCTAGGCATCATCTTGTCCTTTAGACCCTTACTCATTATAATATCAACATTATCATTTATATAGTTCATCAACTTTACCCTTGATTGTAATAACCACATCCTGCTTTATTATATTGGCCATTATACCATCACTATGGTTGCATATATCATTATCTGGCATCACCCTAGATTTAAGTTTCTCATAATATCATTACATCAAGGTCTTACATAAAATCATTCTAATTTAGGGATTTTCATGGCATTACTCTAGATCAGGGTTTCTCATTCAATAACCCACAATTAGGGTTTACTATTCATTATGACTAAGGGTTCTCATAACATCACTCTCAATTAGGGTTTCTCATGGATTCACCCTCAATTAGGGTTTCACATGGATTCACCCTCAATTAGGGTTTCACATGGATTCACCCTCAATTAGGGTTTCACATGGATTCACCCTCAATTAGGGTTTCTCATGGAATCACCCTTAATTAGGGTTTCACATGGATCCACCCTCAATTCGGATTTCACATGGATTCACCCTCAGTTAGGGTTTCATGTGGATTCACCCTCAATTAGGTTTTCTCATGAAATTATCCAGAATTTGGATTTCCCATATTATCATCCTGGTTTAGAGTCACAACATTACCCTTGATTTGGGTTACATCTGATACTGCCCTAGATTTAGGTTAGAGCTCCACAACCTCCTTGATTAGGGTTTCATGATCTGTTTATTAAGGATCATACCCTAATTACTTAATCATTCATGTTGAAGGTGTTGAGGCTTATTCGTTACATGATTATCATTCAAGTAGGAAGTCCTCTCTCTCTCATCCTCTATAAGATAATACTACTTCAGACTTGATTAGACTAAATCAACTTAACTTGAAAGAAGAATGGACACTTAATCCATTATATCATTTATTTCATAATAATTAAATATTAATTATCCAAAGGGTAATAATCACCCTATCTCATTAAGGGTACAATTATTATAATCACCCTTGGTTCAAATCATGTAATGTTCAATTAAATAATTGACCCTTACTCACTTTAAGTGTTCATACAGTTTGGTTGATAAACTTCCAAACGATCTTGGTCTCTTAAACATCAAATGGTTTTGACCAATTAGACCTCAAACGGTCTTGGTCTAAGGGTTTGAAACTGTTTGGTAAAGGTGGTGCTTGAAACCGTTTGCCAAAGCAAGTTCTTGAAACCGTTTGCTAAAGCAATTACTTGAAACCATTTGCTAAAGCAAGTACTTGAAACCGTTTGCTAAAGTACTCATGAGATCGATTGGGCCTCAAACGGTTTGGGATTGTTTGGTCCCAAATGGTCTGGAGGCCGTTTGGTCCCAAACAGTCTTGAGACCGTTTGGACTCAAATGGTCTTGAGACCATTTGGTCCAAACCTCCTCAAAACTGAATGGACCAAAGATGGTCTCAACCATTCCAATCGAATTAGGGTTTCCAAGGTTAACTCCCTCATAAAATGAATCTATGGAATTGCTCATCAATTGAAACTAACACCTTACTTCAATTGAGCTTAATAGGTCACCCTTCAACTGGTTTAACCCTCAATTAAGCATCAATTAGGGTTTTGAATCAATGAACGTCAATGTTAACAATTGTGAAACTAATTGCCTTGAAATCATTAGGTCACCATCCAAATTGGACATGACCTGAACTCAAACGGTCTTGAGGTCTTTCAAATGACCTCGAAACGGTCTTGAGACCATTTTCCCATCATATCATCAAAATTCATGGCATGCAATTAGGGTTTGAGTCATTGGATTGATCATTAAATCAGCATTTGATTGCAAATCAGTTTGGTATCTTTGGATCTTCAATTACCCAACCATACTCAACCCTAGACCTCAAAACGGTCTTGGGTGACCCTCAAACGGTATTGAGACCGTTTGGGTGATCCTCAAATGGTTTTGAAACCGCTTGGGCTAATCAACCCAAAGTTCCAAGTCAATTGATTATGAAATCAGCACTTAACCCGATTAGGGTTTGGTGATTGATTGTCCTTCAACTCATGAACCAACTGGAACTAATCAATTATAATTAGTGGGTAATTAACCAACATTATTATCAACAAGTCTCCAAACGGTAAACCCTGGTCAACACCTCCAAACAGTTTGAAACCATTTGCCCTCAAACGGTTTGATGAAACTGTTTCCTTTCAAACGGTTTGAAACCGTTTGTTCCCAAACAGTTTGTGAAACCGATTGAGCAACTTTGTTGAAACCGTTTGCACTTGATATTTGGGGAGGTGTGTGCTTAGGATAATGTCATCATCATCAAGCTATAAACTCACAAAACCTGCTGTGGTTTACATGGTGATTACATCAATCAACCAAATCAATTATCGTGAATGAAGAAATGATCATTATTTGATAAGGAATTGAATGAATAACAAAATCAAGGGTTCAATTATAAAACCTACCTCCAATTGATCTCCAAAGCTCCAAGATCATGCCAAAAATGGTGGATGAAGCTTTTGCAACTCCCCCTAGGCTCGGCCTCAAGCTTTTGGTTGAAAAGATTGGCTAGGGTTGAAGATGGAGTGAAGAAAAGAAGAAATCAATGATTTATTTTTGATTTACACCATGGAATCAAGGGGAAAAGAGGTCAAGAACCTTACCAACACGTTGGGGGTCGTCCTCATGGTCCTCCTAGGCTCCTTGGTCGGTTTCCAAGCAAAGGGAAGAGGCAGGTTCCGAAAAAGCCTTTGTTTGGGCTAGGAAAGGGTCTTTTTATAAGAAATTCAATGAGAGAGAAAATGTTTTATAAAAGTCTTTTAATTCCAAAATTGTTGCCACCTTCTCCCCCTTGGTTTCCTGTATACAAAGGAATATCTATCCCCACCGAGATCCCTTCCATTATCCAAGAATTAAGGGAAAATAAATTAAGCACCTTAACCCTTATAATAAGAATATCCATATTTGAGTGGAAATTGTTTTTCTTATAATAATGGTGAGTGGAGTTTCACCTCCTTAGGATATGCTCGTTCCTTTGCAAGGATTAAGCTCGTCGACACACATCTGAATCCAACCATATAAATTTTGGTTGAAGGTCCTTCAAATTATTTTATTTATTTTTGCATTAAATTGAATTAGGATTTCAATTAGGTTTAAATCTTGATTATTTTAATATCAAGATTCTCTCTCCTCCAACTTAATTCAAATGAGGTGCCCCTCTAATTTTATTTGCTCTAAATGATTTCAAGAAACATTAGGGACCTTATTGAAGTGTAAATTAGCATATTGAACCCTATTGTTTTGGGTAAATTACACTTTATACCAAAACTAGGTTTTAATGCACATACATTGTTTTATCAGTTCTTTCTTGGTACTCAGGCTTTCATAAGACATTACTCTGCATCATATTCATTCTCATGATGCCAAACTACTTGAGGAACATTTATCAGGTAACATTTGCAAGTTAACCCCTCATCTTGGGTAATTTGCACTTTAGTCCTAAACAAGCAAACATTGCTTTAACATTATTCAAACATGACCAAAATTGAAAAATAAGCTCCTCTTGGGCCTTAATTACTTTTCACCAAATAAAATTAAGGGTTTAATTATATTTCTTAAGCAAAACTTCTAGGGTTAAGGCATAACCCAGGTCAGGGATGTTACAAGCACACTCCCACATTAGTCACATATTAACCATTTCTCTTACTACCTAGGTGTTGTCAAGCACCAATCACATATAAATAGATGATAAACAAGGCATAATTAGAAGATATTCACACACAAAATCATAATATTTACTAAGTTATTTCCTCCAACATAGTATCATAAACACATTTTACACCCCAAACAACCTACAAAGGTATCTTAGCTAAACATGCTCAAAGAAAAAAAAGGTAGAACAAAGATGAAACTCCATGGATGTTGATGAAGGATCTCAATCTTCACCTCCAATAACTCCCAACTTGTCCTCCTTATCTAGGGGGAAGAAATAGCATGGATAATGGAAGTGGAATGGTAAAAAGCCTAGAAAGATAGGGTTTTGTGGTAGAGTTAGTGGGATGGACGTGGAGATTAGGTGTTAATGCTTGGGAGATATAATTATTATATCATAGTTGTGAAAACCTGATTTTATCTCTCCTATCTTGTTCTGTGTCTCTCTCATCAAGTGGCCTATTAATCAATTTGATGTTACTTTCATAATTGTATAATTGTCACATTCCAATTTGTCCATTACAATGATCATTTGTTAATGTGTGACATTGATTGGCATAATTGAGTTATGCACCATTCCTTAATTTGTACCCATCTTGTAAGTGAAATTGGACCTCATATTTGTACTCAAAGGTATCTCTAATTAGTTTAACATTGTATAGGGTTAAATTACCTTTCTAAGGTCCAAATATTGCTTCAATTGGCAGTTCCTAGCCCAAGTTATAATCTTTCAAAATTGGCTCAAATTTTGTACTTTTTTGTTGATTTTATTTGACAATTGACCCTTACTGGGCCCATTCTTGGACACGAGGCCAAAAAAGGGTGGAGTTCCTCCACCCTTGCCCCATCACCTATTCAGACTTGTAATTTCTTGATCAGTTGTGCGCGTCAGATCTAAATGCATGGATCGACCCCCGAGAAATCCAATGGCTAACACATCACCCTCTTCCTCCATACATGCCACCAGTGCAAGCAATAGTGGCCACTAAATACCATGCCCAGCTCCACCAATAGCACCATTCTAGCCCGCATTTCAACATCTAGTCCTAGTTTTGCCTATAAAGCTTCTTCCCCATCTCGTTTCTACTATTTTTCCACACTTATGGGCCCTCTAGCCTTATTTTCTTATCCTCCTTCAACTGCCAAACCCTAGTTTATTCTTCGCACTGCCGCCCTATGCTCCACAACCGTCCTCACGCCTAGTCGAGACTTGGGATGGGTTTGCGAGGTCGAGATATGATTGGGTAGCATATTTGCTGGGCCACCTACAGTTCATTTTCCCCCTTCAACCTACTGCTCCGACAATGAGTAGGCTAAAACAACTGCAATTTACATAGGCAAGCACGGGAGGGAGGCCCCCAATTGGGAGATGTCCAGTGGCAGGAAGTGTCCTCTGGTGGTGAGGAGTGTTGGAAATGGTAACCCCTACAACCGTGGATCCGGAGGCTGATGGCTAGGATTTGCCAAGCCCTGAAGCTGCCGTTTGGGCCTGGTCCAACCAGATCGTGGAGGTTAGCAACATGTGAGTGGGCCAGGGGCGTGGATCATAGATCCAAGGGTTCTACTAGCTTTTCACATAAATGTATAGTCTTGAATCTTGATTTCTATAATGTCCTAATTTAAAAACTTGAAAAAGGCATATCTCTCTCACCCTTTGTTCAAATATATCCAACCAATATACACAATTAATCCTCTCAAAAATATCTACAACATGATCATACTTCTAGACCCTAAATATTCTCCTAGTTCTCCTAATTTTCTAAAAACACGAACTTGACCTTATTTGACCATGATAACTTCTTGACTATCCTAATTATTAGAACTTTGATGAATGTCTAACCACTTACCTAGCAAATTAGTACCTTAGGATTGTTTTTTGGAATAATGGAATCCCTAATCACCTCTCTTGCTCTATTGTCGACTTTAATGCACATCAATGCATTGTTTATGAATTTGAATGTATGAACAAGATATATGTTGAATTATTTACTCCTTTTTGACCCTACACCCCACTCTAACCTTGAATGTAGTTGTTTTATCCCCTCTTAAATGTAAGAACCATACCCTTATTCCCCTTAGGCTAGGGTTGTGCTATATGGCACTATATGCATAAATGTGAACCCTTTATGTTGATTTTTTTAATACTTTGATCAAATGGTGTGTTCGACCTAAATTATGCACCCAACTAACTTAGATCTTTCAAATCAGTAATTGTATGATACTTAAAGATCCTAAGGTTCAATTTCACTCTATGTTATGATATCTTGGCCTTTTGCAACTTTAAGTCCACTACTAATGATCTACTGTGACACATGTGACTTGCTTACTATGCTTGACCCCTAATCTCAATGTGAATCTTATTATTATGCATCACCCTTCTGAAATAAGGGATATCTATAATCTCTGTGACTTTTTTGATGTGGATTGTTCACCTAAATTATGTGTTGAATCTATAAGATATGTATGTGGAGATGTTTGAATATAATGATGAATCTTTTGAGGCTGGGCTTAGGTGACCATCCACCCTTCTTTGGGATATGCTAATCTTGTCTTTAACTTTCTGATCTAAATCATGCTTGATGCTTGGACCCCTAGTCTTGATTGAATCATGACCTTGTATGCCCTATTTTGAGTCTTTGACCTTATAATGTGCATGAGTGAGCTAAATGTTGATATTATAATGTAAAATGCATGGAACCTCAAAATGACATGAAACTTGAACCCCACCTCCATGATGAACTCCATATCAACAAAAGATCATCTAATGTAGTAATAAACAACTTGTAACCTAACTTGGCCAAAACCCTAGTAATGGACCTAATTAGGGTTAATGATGAGAATATAATGCATGCGTGCAATCTTGTTCATAATTAGGTTTGGCTTGTGATATAGATGGTCAAGGATAGGCTATGAATCTCTAAATCAGGGACATGATTTAATAATTATATGACTATGGCTTTCTTGCTTGAAATGTGATACATATGCATGCTTGTTTACTTTCTCAAATATTTCCATGTAGTATTCTAGTATGTACTCTATGTTTATCTTGTATCATCTTTTTATAACTTGAAAATATAATATAGAAACTCCATTATACAAACCTCATGCACTTACCTAAAGTTTTGGGGTAAGGAGATGAGGATGGGCGTCCTACTTGAGTTAAAAAAATAGGGCAGATCATTGATAGAAGGTTAGCTAATATTGAGCACCCTCATTGTTATGACCCACATCAAAGTTAACTAATAAGTACAATGATAATAACATCATCATGTTAATTAAGCTAAGTTAAGTACTCACAGATGCAATTAGCACTTTGATCAAGTGAGACAGTATAATTATCATGTTTTTATGCCTTGAGGTTTTAGTGGACCTTGTGCTTGAAATTTTACAAAAGGAATTGTTTGAATCGGACCTTCGAGGCATAAGTTATGACATTTTCAATTTCTTGGGTTGAATTTGCAATTTTTCCATTTAATTGGATATTAATTCCTTTCCTTTATATTCTTTCTCCCCCGATCGATTTCAAAACCGCCTAAGAGGCACCCTGCTGCTCGACTGAACAGCAGCAAAGGGAGCAAGAGCGGGTAATTTCTTGGCTTCCTAGCTTCAAATCAGCAGCGCCCACCCTTCCGTCCTCCTTCCTCCCTCCTTTCTTCACCCTATCCTCACCCTAGCAGTGCCCTAGCACCACCCTACCTAGAAGCAGTGCTGGCCGACCAGCAGCAGGTGCTGTTTCGACCAAGCAGTAGCGACGACGCCCAATTAGGGCCTTGGGAGGGTCGTTTCTGTGGCGCCCAACTTCCCATCTCCTTCCTCCACCTTTCGCTCCTCTTCCTCACCTGAATCATACCCTCGGGCGCCGCCCCTGTGGCTGCGACCAAGCAATAGCAGGTGTGAGAAACAACGGCCAGGGGCCATCTAGGGTGCAAGCAAGCACCAATCAATACCCTCGACTTTGGTCGTGAGCCCAGAGCACAAATCCACAACCAATAGAAATGATGAGGCACTCAACCTAGCTCGTCTTCAACCTGTGTGTGAAGAAGATGCTGCTTGCAGCAAAAGGTTCAAACCAGGGGCAGTTATGCCCAGGAAACACTGCAAAGACAGTGCCAATAAGCTCATCCAAGGGTCTAGAACTCGTTTCTTCTGCCAACTAGCCCGCGAGCAGCACCCAGCCAAGGTTCCTCTCCACATGTGCGTGTGTGTAAGCTGTTTGTTTGCAGTAGATCTAAATACATGCTGAACCAGGGAAGAAGACGACACCGGTGACACCTAGAAATAGGCTCTGGACGGATTTTTGGTTGATTTTCGGTCACCTCAACCCACTGTGAGTAGAATCTCACTTCCCAAAGAAAGTATTAACTCCATGAAATAGACAATTTTGGTTCAATATGTGTTATTCGCGGGTAACAATGCTTACCCAGGTGCCAGACAATGTTGGCGTCGCCTGATTTCTAGTTTCACATTTTTCTTATTTGCACTTGCACGACCATAATTATTTAACTAATATGTATGATTCGGGTTACTGGAACTGCATGGTTGACTAAAACCTAATTTTCTCAGTTTAAAAGTTGGAATCAATAGCACATGACCAGTAACGGTACAATTTGGGTATAAACCCAGCCTGTGCATTTTTAGTAAGTTAATAGATGCTCGATTTCAAAGAAATGACAATGACATGAAAGGGTTCAATATAAACCTAGGTAACCCCCAATCATATTTAATGTGAGTTTATTAATAATCATATGAATCGACACGTTTCTCAAGGATATCATAAGAAATTCTCAGTTATTATCAATAATTTGTGTCATGATAAGTAATTAACTCTTAATTGGGTTAAGTGATGCACAACTCAAGATTAGGGTTGATGTGCATGTTTTTCTAGGAATCTCAAATAATTTACAAGTTCTACTGATGATCTCTCATATGTCGAGTAATCAACCTTTATCACTATATTAAGATGTTTAATTGCATGATTTCAGTATGTATGTGCCAAGTTGACAAGTATTCTATTTATTTAAATCTGCATGCAAGTACAATATGTTGATTTCTCTATAAATTATAGTGTTTGAGCATATTTCACTACCAAGTTAGAAATGATATACATGTTTTATTTATAAGTTTTAGTTAAATAGACTCAGTACAATAGAGATAAAAAGCCAAGAATAAGTAAGAGAGAGATACAATGTAGTAAGATATTTTCTAGAATAATAAAATAATAGACATAGGTGCCCTGAACACCGTAGATTCCCTACGGATGTCTGCACTGTAGGGAGGAAATGATCCACCCTGGCAACGATGAGTATATGGGGATCCGAACGCACACACAGAGCATGCGGAGAGACGAAGCCCTTGAGGAAGTCTCCTAAGAGAAGATAGGTTAGCCAACATGAACCAGAGATCCCAGAGGTAACCAAGAGGTACCCACAGAGTATACCATGATGAGGCCCACAGAGCGTCTCAGACCCTCTGCCTGTGTACTCAGCCTAGAGGAGAGGTCCAATTAAAGGCCATTTATTTAGCTGTCTTAGTCAGACATGACAATTCAAGTCAAGCAGACCCGAATTTAGTTCTAGGCTTAGCTTCCCTGGTTTTAAGCTAAGTCTTGTATGGTGGGATCGTAGTTTTCTATAAGTCTTCATATGTAGAGTACATTGCATACGATCAGGGCATAAGATAAAATATGTTCATATAGGTTCACAAAGTTTCTTATAAGTTAAAGAGTTAAGAAAGATTTGAGTT